>JAOBSW010000276.1:0-120271 GCA_026214975.1 Gentiana macrophylla
AAATGGTTAGTTTTGGGTTTAATTACATTTAGCTAGTTACCGTTACAATTTAAGGCGAATCTGTTAGTATATTATATGAGCACTTGAAACAAATATTACTCCGCGTTTATCTTGTGCTTTGCATTGGTATAATGAAGACAAATCAAAAATTGTCCTAACGACACACCCGTTCTTGGCGTTACACTACTCGTCGTCAGTCGATTCAGGCATTTACCTCCCCTTCTCATTACTTTGATAACAAATGTATTTACCGCTTTACACAACTTGTGAGTCATTCAGATGCATGACTGCGCTCCTCCTCATTATTTTCTAACAAATGTAATGCAGTGCTACATCAAATTTATTTAATTATATTAAGTCGATATAAATTATTAATGTAAATATATAGTATGATTTTTTTATTCTAAAGTCTTATTTTATTATTTGATTATTATGGAAAATTTCCCATTTTGAAGTTTCATTTAGCCAAAGGTCAAAACAATTTTTGACATTAAGAGCGATGTCGTATTTTATTTTTAGCTTCATTTTCCCTTGTATTAAAATAATTAAAGAATAAACAAATTTTTTTAGGGGTTAGGGATAAGAGGAGGCGAGAGAGATTTTAAGGGTGGGGTGGGGTGGGAAGGGGGGGGGGTGGGGTGGGGGTGGGGAAGGGGCGAGGGGTGGGGGGTGGGGCAGGGGGTGGGGTTGAGGGTGAGAAAGCTGTGATGATTTTTTATTGTTTGTGAAAAAACATCGAGTGGTGGAGTGAGGGCGGTGCAAGAGGTGTTATAATGAGGAGAGGAATCTAGATGATAAAGAGAATGCTTGCGAAGCGATAACATAATAATAATTGAGAAAATAACGAAGCAAGAAGAATAGCGTGATTTAACGCGTGGTTTTCGGCGTGTGTGTCGACTACTTCATGAGACGGAAAAAGATATTTTACAATGCACTAAATTTTTAGGCCGGATTACACACTTTACAATGATGATGGTCTGAGATGGTATTTATAGACCACCAGATCTTAAAGCCACTAACCGCCAAAAAGAATCTCCGTCGATTTCCATAAATACCCCAGTATGTGGCCCTCTGTGACCAAACTCGGTGATCATTGCACTGGGCGTAGAACTTCATTGTATCCAAAACCTTAGCGAGGCCTCGGAAAAGCGTGACTCTAGAAGAAACCCGGTGACCTCACCGGTGACTTTCTGGGACTTTAATACAACATTGATTTGACCGTTCATTAGGTTGAATACGAGATTAATTCGTTAGATGTAGAGTTTAAGTCAACTTTCTTTGACAAATCTCCACGCTTCATTTGAACTCTCATTCACGATCCAACTAGATTGCATAACCAGGCGTGCTTGTGCGGATCACGTTAAATCGATACCGGATATCTTGTACCATATTACTCAGTAATATCCACTCGGTGACTTTGCCCGACCCTACCCGAGCTTACAGGGTTTCAAATTATAAACTTTGAATATTCGACAAGTCGAGACATAAGCCGAACTTGCTCTGCTGAACATGTTTAGTAAACATATCGGCGTGATTCTCTTTAGTCTTTGGTCTGCTTCATTTTACAACCCTCTTACCGTTTCTCGGAGAAAATGATACCTCCATCAATATGTTTGGTTCTCTTATGATGAACCAGATCCTTAGCTAGACAAATTGCACTCAAAGCATCACAATAAATCTACGACGATCGATGTAGCCTAAATCAACGGACTAGTCCGCTAGCTAGATACCCTCGCCATTGCTTGATGAAGCCATATATTACGCCTTGGTAGTTGATAAAGCCTTTGTGGCACGAAGAGTTGCTTTCGGTGACAGCTGAATTCTCAATACCCGGTCAGGAGATTTTATACCGTCACATCATCTGCATAATCGACATCACAATATCATGTGATCGGACCTTGAGTATCACCTCAGTAAATAAGACCAACATCAGTTGTACCCACAAAAGTACATGAACATTCTTTCCATAACTTTCCAATGTTTCTTTCCAGATTGAGCCATAAATCTGCGACAACCTTGCCCTTTTGAGCGGATCGGGGACTAGTGCATACCATGACATACATCAATTGCCATTTGCACTAGCATAAGGAACTTTGACATGTACTCCTTCTCCATACGATGATTGTAAAAAGCGTAAACATACAAATGAACATTATATGCCATAGGATTATCTATTAGCTGCGGCCGAGACATGCCAAATGGAAATATCTTACGTATATAGCCTGCTTTGAGATAAAAATAAGCTTCTTGGCTTCAATCTCTTGAGATCTACATCCCCAAAATCTTCAACGCTGACACCCAAATCCTTCATTTTCAAATTGACCTTTGAGTAGGTTCTTTAGATTACGAACATCGGACTTTACTTTGGTATTTATCAACATATCATCCACATCTACAAGGACAAGATATGTGATCCATCTCTCGGTATTTGTGAAACACACAACAATTATACGGACTTCCATTTATAACCTCTTTGGATCATATTCTTGTCAAACCTTTTATACCTTTGCCTTGGAGCATGTTTGATCCATACAATGACCTCTTCAACTTGCATACAAAATCTTCCTTGCGGGAACTTTGAATCCTACCAGGTGAGTCATGTATATATTTTTGTCTATATCACTATGTAGAAAATCTGTCTTTACATCTAGCTTGCTCCAAGTTCAAGATCACGATCGCCACCATTACTAGTACCACTTTGATTGAAGTATGTCGACTCTTGGTGAGATTATCTCATCAAAGTCCACCACCTTCTAACTACATTGAACCCTCTTGTAACCAAGCGTTCCTTATCTTGACTCATACCTTTCGGTCATTCAGTATGGTTTTGGAAGATCCACTTGCAAGTAACAACTCTCCTATCAGTTGGATGTTTAACTAGATACTAAGTCGATTCTTGATGTGACTCCATTTCATCTCCCGTGGAAGCAAGCCATTGAGATGCCTCAGGAACATGTCACTTCTTCACATAAGTAAAGGTTAAAACCATTCACTTCTTCTACGCAACTTGAGTGCATATCCAACCATATCATCAAAACCATACCTCTTGGGAGGTACCCCGACATTAGTTCTATTAGCTCTTGATGGTTATACTATCTTTGACCAATATCTGTTTGTTTGATGCTCGGTGACCTTTGTTGGTGGCGAAAGCTTGGACCCAAGCTACGGTTCGACAATCGGATCAGATAGTCTTGACTTGGATCACCTGGGTGTTGCATCATTAGAAAATGAATCGAGTAAGCGCGGAGATTTAAATTTTGATTTCGATCGAGGATCATCTCCGTTTAAACAATAAACATATAAGAGAGGGGCGGTACTATTACTGGTTGATCTAAAGATCGGCGCTTTGACCGTCCGGTAGGAGTAGATGTCTGTGAGCCGTCCAGCGTCCGGCCTCACTAGTTATCCACGTGAGCACTGGCGGAATCCGCCAGGATTGCTACTAGAAAAACTCATTTGCTGAGTCGACCTTTTCTCTCTCATAATCTCTTTCTAAGATGCTCTCTTATTTTCACAAGAACAATTAGCTCTTGGAATTATGGTGTACAAAGAGCTAGCCAAGCCCTCATATTTATAAGGCATTGGGGCGCCTCATAGTTCAATCTGAGTTGGAGAGAGCTTTCACAGTAGATTGAGCGGAGAGAAAATATTTTCCTAATAAAATAAGAAAAATCCCTTAGATTGATTTATCTCATTTAATTTAATATCTATATTAAATATTTCCAAGATATTGTCAATATCTAATATTAACTATCTTTATCTTATTATCATAAATCTATTTTTCCAATATCAATTAATAGCTAATATTAATATTATGGTAATCTTATTAATTAAATTGCATAACTTAAGTGTATCATATACACACTTACATCTTGTGCCCCATACATACCACAATTGGCATCAGGAATATTTTAATTAATATATTCTTTATGATTAATTAATTTGTAAAATACATGTATATCATATATATACATATTTTGAAATATATGTATCCTTATACATATTTAATTAATCAACATAATTAATATCTTGTATTATATTTATTCATAATAAATAAATATCACAATATTAATTTACCACTATAACCTTTATAGTGTGAGATAAATTCTTTCCTTATTTGGTTATCAACTATAACCACATTTTAATCCGATTCGATGTTCATATATGTGTGACCCGATAGGCTTCGAATATATTGGCCGTAGGCATAAAGCGCAATTATGAGAATGCCCTTCACGTCTAACGATCACGGATAGCGTCTAGCAACATATCCGTGACCCCGATCATCGGAAGATTCAATACGCAATGACTAATACCTCTCGTTTGCTCGGTTAGCGTGTAAATAGAATCATATTCTTTGTAATAATATCCATACGATTGCGTCGTCGAGTGTCAAGCATTAACGACCATATCTTAGAATCTGGATATCATGCTCTCTCAAAGTAACTCATTTACTTCCACTTTGCAAGATTCACGAAAGTAAGACATTCATATAAGAAGGCGCTTTTGGATATTCACCCCTATTAATAGGGTATCGATTCTAGATGACCAAACATGTATACTCCGCATGCTTGGTATCACACCCAATCACTCTTGCATGATCGCCCCGTGGCTGAGAAACCTCAATAGTGTCAAGCATGACAATCCACACCGTGATGCCATGTGAACTCCGGTCTAGGAAAATTACACAACCGTCACATAGTGTGACACTTACTTGATGTAAAGTGTGTCGATCCCTAACATCATCGCATTCTCAAATACATGTCACGTCACTGGTCCAATTGTCTACGCCCGATAGATGAGATCTATCCCTACCTTAAAGATAGAAGACATCTAATACATGCTAGTTTATTACGTACTATCAATGCCTGTTTAAAAATAGTACATCAACCTAGATACATTTAAGTATCAAACTTATTAAAGTGATTAGAGATCTAAATCAACCATAATCGCCTATCGTGGTTTCTCTATCATAGTTTCATACTAAGGGCGTCGTCATATAACAATTCACAATTGGTTCTTCAAAAAGAACAAATATGTGACAACATAAAAGCCATTTATTATATATGTATAATCATAAAGAAATAGTAGAAATGATCAAACCCGGTTGGATCGGTCCAACCCGATTGAGTTTAGGACCTTTATTTCAACAATCTCCACATAGCCTAAAACCAATCACTCGCACACAAGACCAAGTTGAAACACAAGAGTCTCATTGCAATACTATAACCATTACAGCCATGAATGGATCGCTATCGTGAGGACTCGGACTATCTTCATATCATATGCCAAATGGCCAAGTCAAAAGAACCGCCTCACACACATGAATCTCAGCGAGACCTTGAGTAGTTTCTTACAACAATGAATCCACCACTATATCGGCTATATAGTAAAGGTGGAAGAACCACACAAGTTCAAGAATTAACCTTTTAGATCCATGTCACGACTTCATTTGTGCCTCAGAAACAATCTTGTGTTTTGGCTTAGTTGTAGAATTCACAATGATCTTTTGCTAAGAACATTTCTAGCTCCTTTGTATAACTTAATTAAAGTATATGCAAACCCAATTTGTAGCTCCACTCACCTTCGTAAGACTACGGATAAGCGTGCGGCGTATATCTATATTTATCGATTCCATGTTTCCGACAAACTAGGAAACCATCCTTAACTTTCGTTTAAGGATATTCTCGATATTCACTAGATTTATACTTGCTTATGACTCTTCATGGACTATGAGCGTCGACATTACTTTTATGATGGTTCTATCATAGTAGCAAAGAAACCTTCCATAAGCATCATCTTTCACCTTATATTTAGGACTAACGTCTTAACATAGATAGATCTTGAGAACACCGGCTAGCAGTATCTCCTGTCGCGATCTATGCTAAACTCTTTTTAGCATCACATCTATATAGGTAAACTATAATCTAACAATAGTTAAATCTATCACTATTGATTCTTATTTCTAAAAATGAAGCGCTAATCCAAGTGCTTTCGTAAAGACCTTGAACTACCAAATATTAATTGGTGTGACATGGGGTGATAATTCTGAGAGAGATATCAATACCTTACTCAAAAATCGTAACACACTCCCACTACATTGGGCATATCCTTTCTTTTGACCAAATCAAACTCCTTTGATTATCAAGCAGAGAAATTGTCTAGAAACTTGTTTGACTCCATAAATGATCTCGTGGGCTCACATATCATGTTGTCATGTATGAACATCGGGCCATTTGCCCAGCGTATTCAACACTCTCGTATAGCCATGATACAAAGTTATAACAAGCATAGTCTGAATAGAACTGGATCAGCTGGCAGCATAAAGATAATTACAAGGCTTACTCCCCGTACCCTTCAGTCGTCACTATAGCCTTACGGTAATCATATTACTATCCGTGTCAGACTTTTAGGGACATTCCCTCTAGGTAAGACAGACTAAGTTCACAATCTGGTTGTCACTGATGGAATCTAATTCAGATATTATGGCTCCTGGCCATTTCTCTCAATCTTGCCTCTCAAACATTCCTTCATAAGTCGTGAGATATTCATTCTTCAAGATGAACATACCATCAGCCTTTTCGAGGCTTGAGGTTATCCACGAGACTTCTGAGAACTTTTACGTACCTTTGGCGATGTTCTACACCTAAATCATTATGTGGCGTCGCTCCGTTCTATGGTTGAATCTCTCTTGTGGCTCTCAAACTCTTTTGAGATCTCATTTATTCCCATTATCTTCTTTTGGAAGAAATACCTCCTTTAGAAGACAACACGTTTGGAGACACACGTTTTGCTCCGTAGGAAAGTAGATGATATCTAGCGTACTTGCTAAGATATTCCACAAAGTTGCATATGTCGTACTAGGCTCCAAGCCTTTCTGACTTTTCTATGACAACTTCAAATAATCGGTTAAGATAGATTAAGCGTTATCCCTTCCATATCTAATATGGAATTTATTCAACCTTATTTTTGGAACTCGGTTAAGTATGTGTTTTGATTAAAGGAACTATCCCAAAATGGGTAAAGGGATTCTTTGCATGGCTTACGTCACAACTTTATCGTATAAAGTGTAAACACATTTGGAACCGCAATCCGATCGCGCATCTCAAAATGATATCTATTAGGGAGAATCGATTCCTTTTGGATGACTTTTGAAACACCCTCAGGTTATTAATTTCTTCAATCAATTGAAGATTAATTCCTAAGTTTCATTTATCTCATATTAGTACTAGCTTGAACATTTCGGGCTTTGAGAATTGTCGTACTTCAATAAGTACATTCAACTATTTCTAAAATTGTCGAGAGAGATAAACAATTATTTATGGTACAAATTGTCATAAGCCTACAAACATCAATATGTTAGGATTTAGTCAATTTTCTAGATTAATGTAACCATTTTCCTAAAGGGTATTTTAGTCCTCTTTGGATAAGATAACGTGTAACCCACATGATTCATAATCACATGGTTGAGGCGTCATCGAGAATGACATCGATCTGCGACTCTCCTCATAGAGACTATGTCAGAACAAACACAAACATTAAGGATATCGACCATAAAAATACTTAGTTGAGATCTCATCACCTATATCAACTATATTGTGACATTAATCTAGTATGTTAGATTCAGTGACTGTTCAACCTTGTCGGAATAACATTTATTCCTTACAAATGAATCTGTACATTAAATCCTAACGTATAGCTGAAAATATGTTCTTCATAAGAACCGGAACATAATAACATTTATTTAGTTCTCTTATCAGCTCAATAGATTCAGAATATGATAAGTGTTACAACGTTTGTTTCACCTTCCATATCTGTATTTAATCTTTCTAATTTAATCACACTCTGAGAGTTGACTTGAGTTTAGACAGATTAATCTCAACTTACTTGCTTAGGGTAGAGACTTCGATAAGCTCTCTTACACAAGCACTTGCCTAACTTTCCATTTAATCCTTGAAGCTCTTGTAAATATTTCTTAATTTAGTCTTCATAGTTAAGAAAAATCACAAGAATTGTGTCTTCAATTTTCTTTCATAAAGAAAATCCAACGTTTGTTAAATAGTCTATTTAACCTTTTGAATCATATTCAAAACATGAACTATTTAATTTACTTTCAAGCAATGATTAAAGAATTAATTCAATACTTAAATCTTACAATTTTGAAAACAACCTTTCCAAAATTTCGACATGGTCATCATATCAATCCATCTAATGTTTGAATAATCATCATCATATAATGGGGTGACCCATTGGATATCGTTATGTCAATATTTGAGCTTCCGTTAATAATTAAAGTCTTAAATGACGCATCAAATATGTAGCCTCCTTGTCTTGACTACAAAAGCGCGATTGCTCGTGTCGTTGCTAAAAGGATTAAAATTACTTAACCAACTTGAGCGTTTCTCAAAAAGTACTTGATCACAATTTGGTTTTACTAATCGAAAATTAAAAACATAAGTATAATTTGCTAAAAACTAGAACATAAAATAAAGATAAAAGAGTGTTGTTGTTTATACATGCAAAATCAAAGATGGTCTTTGGGATTATGATTTTGCTCCCACTAGTCAATTACTCCCGATTGACTTTCAAGAATTTTCAAAGTTCTTTAGTGGTGGAATCATATCTCGTTGACTCGATCCCGGCGTGGGCGATCGACCGGGTCAATTCGGCGGGTAGGTACTTGCCACCAATCCGTCCAATCGACTTTCGGTGGTTTGACTAGTCAACTCTTTGACAATTCACATCGTCATGTGATAGTCAACCTCGTATCTCTAAATCAGGCCAGTCTGGCGTGGGCCAATCACCGCAAGATTCTTGAGTGAGTCGTAAGCAAGTATTCATGAGATCTCATAACGATCATATCTACCGATAATGACGATATACCGAGGTAGGCCAACTCCGGACGTGGGCGATCAGTTGGATCGAACAAGGGCTTTTCACCGTCAACTATAATATTGGGAGACATATTATAACTCGATTTTTATAAGTGGGAGTAATTTTAAATTAATTCACTTAATTAATTTTACATTTAATTTCGGTCTCATCTATTACGTGCATATTACTACAATATCATATAAAGTAAAACATACACAACATTCCACACACAATATAACCGGTATGATCATGGACTTTTCACAGAGTGCGGTTTGAATACAAGCTAGCGTGGCTGTGGTCCACAACTAAGGGTAGCCATGACCACCAATGGATCTTTGACATCGCCATCTCCATGGATCTTTATCGCCTTTCTTTTGGTCTTCATCCTTGTCTTCAATTTATTTTACATAAAAAATCTATCTAATAAATTTTACACCACCACACACGGAGAGAGCTAGCAGGAATGAGATAATGCAAAAATAAAACTAGGACACGTTCTTCATATGACCTAGGACAACAATAAAAACCAATCGAAAATAAAACATTCACATCTATCTGTTAATTGAGTTCATGATTAATCGGGGTCCATATAATCATATTATATCTACTATCTAATCCATTACAATCAACATCTTTTGAAAAAGATAAAATTAAATTTTAACTACTTGTGTCGATTGAAGCATCAATCAATTAATTAATTAACGATTAATTAATTAATAACTTTATTTTCAATTTTCAAATTTAAACTATTTTAAATTAAAATTAAAATCAAGTGGGTCTATTTTGTTTCTTCCTTTTGATTCTTAATCAAAGGATGCCTAGTTTTGTCAAACCAAATTTAAAGACATCCGGGCCTTTTAAAAATCAAATATTTTAGAGAAGGCACAAACCTAAGCGCTTTCAAAATCAAATATTTTGGAAGAGGCTAGCTTCATTCAAAAGTTGGAATGGCCTAGATTTAGTTCATAAACAAAACATATTTCTTCCCAGCGAATTTGGTGATGCCACGTGACTTCCCGATGGACAAACTATTTGAGCAATTTGGTTAGTTACATGGAATCAACTAAACAAAAGAAATTACCAACCATGGACCGTATTGAAAAATAAAGATGCACAAAACAAAACAAGAAGGGAGAATGCGGTGGTGCCAGCGCCACCGGCGGCCGGAGGCCGCCGCCGCGCGCCGAATGGCGGTGGTGCATACCGCCACCCCTCCTCCTTTTTCTTTTCTTTTGTGTATCTATTGCGGATCAATATCATACATGTTTTAATCTATTGGATCTAATTTACTACATGAATAAAAGATGCTTATTACTTAAGCTCGAAGACCGCTCTGATACAACTGTTAGGAAATCAATCGAGTAGCACAACGGAATTTAAAAATTTTATTTCCCGATCCAGCATCGTCTCCGTTTAAACAATAAACGTATAAGAGAGGGGACGGTACTATTACCTTGGTTGATCTAAAAGATCGACGCTTTGACCGTCGGTAGGAGTAGATGTCGTGGCGATCAGCGTCCGGCCTCTGCCGATTATCACCACGATCACCTCGGCGGAATCCGCCAAAGTTGCTACTAAAAAACTCAAGCTGCTGGAGGTCGACATTTTCTCTCTCTATAATCTCTCACAGAGGCTCTTTTATTTTCACAAGAACAATTAGCTCTTGGAATTATGATGTACAAAAGAGCTAGCCAAGCCCTCATATTTATAAGGCATTGGAAGCGCCCCTACATAGTTCCCAATCGATTGGGAGAAGCTTTCTAGTAGATTGAGGAGAGAAAACTTTCCTCATAAAATAAAGAAAATCTCTTAGATTGATTTATCTCATTTAATTTAATATCTATATTAAATATTTCTAAGATATTGTCAATATCGATATTATTATCTTTATCTTAATACCATAAATCTATTTTTCCTAAATCAATTAATATCTAATGTTAATATTATGGTAATCTTATTAATTAAATTGCACAACCCAAGTGTATCATATACACCTTACATCTTGCTCCCCATACATGCCATAATTGGCATCCTGAATATTCTTTAATTAATATAATGCTATTATTAATTAATTTACAAAATACATGTATATCATATATATACATATTTGAAATATATGTATCTTTATACATATTTAATTAATCAAACTAATTAATATCTTGTATTATATTTATTCATAATAAATAAATACCACCATATTACTTTACCACACTACTTGCTTTATAGTATGAGATAAAGTCTTTCCTTATTTGGTTATCAACTATAACTGATGATGTATAAATCGTCACAGGTGTCCTTGCGGTGTATAGACGGTGGATATCTGGTTTTGTATTAAGGTGGTGTGATACTCAGCGGGTGGCGGTGTGGAGGAATAAAAATGGAATGAGCTTTGGCTTGCAAGTGTAAAGTGTATATTTCATCCTTCTACAGTTTACAATGACCACACCTTTTATAGAGGTGGGTAACTTAGGGAATAAGTAATCTATTAGACATTCCACTAACAACTAGGTTTAACTTAGATATTAAGTAAGGCGAAATATCTAAGATACAAGTGAGGAAAGATGCGGATCAACCGGCGGCCATCTCTCTGCGAGGTCGCGAGGGCAAGCCTTTCTCTGCCTCGTCCCCTTGGCGCCCTGCTTGACTTGCCTGGATGAGATCCACGAGGATCACATTGCACTTGCACTGGGGCGCAAATGCTTTGGTCGCGGCGAGGTGAGACACGATGGCGCCCTCTTTGCGATCTCTTACGTCATGCCGGAGGATGGCGCGATGGGTTGTCTCATTTGTTGAGGTGGTGGAATTCTTTATACCCGTCAATGGCCCTACTCCGTGCTTTAATGATATTCACTGAGGATATGAAGGATGGAGTAATTATCAACACCTTTTATGACCTCGTCGTCGGATGCGACTTGTACTTAGGGCCGTGCTTTTAAAGCAAAGCGACCTCAAAGTAACTTTGGGTGATTTTGCGACCTTGTAAATCGATCGACTTGTTCACTAAGGGCCGTGCTTTTAAAGCAAAGCGACCTCAAAGTAACTTTGGGGTGATTTTGCGACCTTGTCGTGCGATCGACTTGTTCACTAAGGGCGTGCTTTTAAAGCAGCGACCTCAAAGTAACTTTGGGTCGATTTTGCGACCTTGTCGTCACGATCGACTTGTTCACTAAGGGCCGTGCTTTCAAAGCATCGCGGCCTTGAAGCAACTCTGGGCTGTTTTGCGACCTTGTAAATGCGTGCGACTTGTTCACTAAGGGCCGTGCTTTCAAAGCATCACGGCCTTGAAGTAACTCTGGGTGATTTTGCGACCTCGTCGATCGACTTGTTCACTAAGGGCCGTGCTTTTAAAGCATCACGGCCTTGAAGCAACTCTGGGCTGTTTTGCGACCTTGTAAATGCGATCGACTTGTTCACTAAGGGCCGTGCTTTCAAAGCATCACGGCCTTGAAGTAACTCTGGAGTCGATTTTGCGACCTTGTCGTCCCGATGCGACTTGTTCACTAAGGGCGTGCTTTTAAAGCATGTGGCCTTGAAGCAACTCTGGGCTGTTTTGCGACCTTGTCGTTTGATCGACTTGTTCCACTAAGGGCGTGCTTTCAAAGCATCGACGGCCTTGAAGTAACTCTGGGTCGATTTTTGCGACCCCAGATACGTCGACTTGTTCACTAAGGGCCGTGCTTTCAAAGCATGCGGCCTTGAAGCAACTCTGGGCTGTTTTGCGACCTTGTAAATGCGATCGACTTGTTCACTAAAGGCCGTGCTTTCAAAGCATGCGGCCTTGAAGTAACTCTGGGTCGATTTTGCGACCTTGTAAATGCGATCGACTTGTTCACTAAAGGGCGTGCTTTCAAAGCATCGCGGCCTTGAAGTAACTACGGGTGAGTTTTGCGACCTTGTAAATGCGATGCGACTTGTTCACTAAGGGCCGTGCTTTCAAAGCATCGACCTTAAAGCAACTTTAGGTCGATTTGGTGGGGCGAGATCGTCAATCGTGGTGGCGTCGATCCTCGGTACCATTCTTTTGGATGTCGCGCCGCCTTTGCAGCTGCCTAAGCGGTTGCGTGGCTGATGATGGGGCGCCCTTCAAATTTGCCCGATAGCTGCCGCCCCAATCTGAACCGTCGGATGAAGGGTTCCCAACCGTTCGATCGTGGACCCCTTGCCTATATAAGGCTTTCACCCCTCAACCTCCTCACACTTTTAGCATTCCTTATTTCCTTCGCTGTTTATCGATCGGAATTCTTAAGGTTTCTTGGCGAGACTTTGAAGGTTAGTGGCGTTTCTTTGGTGGTTTTAGGATTTCAAGGTGGTTCTTTTGAAGATTCCGGCCACTTTCTTGAGCATTTCCCAGTCTTCAGCGGATTTCCTCTTTTCCTCGACAAATTGGGTAGAATTCCTCTCTTTTAACTCTTTTATTCATCCATCCTGCGTTATTTTCCATAGGCATCATTTTCATCTTTCTTTACTGCAGCGAGGATGCAACCTCGATTTGTTTACGATTAATAATGGGGTTTTCTGAGGAGAGATTATAGCTTTCTGGGAAAATTGGGGTTTCACCCGCTCCTGCTTTCCTCTGTAATTTTATTTGCGATCTCTCTTTGCAAAAGCGGAGGGCGGCATTGAAGTGGAGTGCGATCACCTTCACAGGCTAATTTATTATTATACCCGGTCTGAAAGCTCCACCTTTTTCCTCCCTTGTTTTTGCGGGATGTCGGGAATGATTATTTCAGCGATGATTGCGGAAAGGGAGATTTATGATTATCTTGAGGATGACCCCATATTATCTACGGCCTCGATCGGCGATCTCTGGAGGAGGTGGAAGTGGAAAGTACTCGCGGTGTTGGCGAGATTACTGGCGATGAAGTCGCTACTATGGATGCCGACCGCTTTTGAGTTGGAGGCCTTTATCTCTGCGAGAAATCCGCCCGCGTAGAGAGCCTTAAAGAAAGCGGCAGGCTCAAAAATCTCAAGCATTCACGGGGCTGAAAAAATCGCGTCCCGGTGAAGGACAAGCTGCGGTCCCAAGTACTAGCGGCGCTCCCGACCACGGCGAAGCTTATGTTGGGGCGCGCGCGTTTCATGAGTTAATAGGGTCGGTGAGGATGAAAATCTTGAATTGCCTCGGAAGGATATCGGGTGCCCATAAAAGCGAGAAGAAGAAGAAGAAGAAGAAAATTGCGAGCCAAACCAGCGATCGGTGAAGCCGCGCGGCGCCACCCGTCGAAGAACTCTCGACCTAACAATCCACGAAGCTATGCGGGAGTTTGGGACCATGGCGGCGTATGAGAAGGATGTTGAGAAGAAATGGTCCCATTGTGTAAGAGGCGGCGATCTCAATAGGACCATAAATCGTATATTTGGAATCGACACCGGTGTGTATCGGTTTTCTTTTTCGATTATGAGAAGAGGCCGACAAATTTAAGCCGGGGATCACAAGGATTACGTATGTGCGCGCCGTTCGAGACACCCTTATCCTCACTTCCATCATTTGCATGCAGTGCAGAGACCGCCTTCGATCCTTTCTTTGTGAAGATCTGCGAGGAGATCTGGCGCTTCCATACGATTTTGCCGTCGGGGCTATTATCGATTGATGGCTTTCACGGTTATGTGCGGATTACGAAGATTGAGCGGCGTTAACTTTCTTTGGGGCAATTTTATCTCTTACGTGGGGCCATTGTTCTGGACAAATCTCACGAGGGCGAAGACTCCCCGCCTCTACTATTCCGGCTTCCCGATAAGTTTCACAAATGGAGGCGTAGAGTGCTTGAAAATCAGTCGAAGGTAGGTTGGCCTTTTCGAGGCGAGGGAGTCGCGGAGCAAATCACGCTTTTAATCCTTGACCCCCTGTGAGTGGCGGCGCTATGTAAAGGGGCGATGGCGTTAATTCGATCGGATGGGCGGCGCCATCTCGGAGAAATGTTGCACAGGTTGAACTTCCCGGCTGGCGAGCCTTTTGTATGTATGGCGGGCCTAGTAGGTAAGAGAATGCCGTGCCCTTGAGTACGAATGGGTCTGAGTTGCGATCCGGTTTGGATTGGGGATTGCCATATCAACAAATGTTTTCCCTCAGTGTCGAGAATGTAGGGGTGATCGCTTTACTTAGGCGACTTTGTAACTTTCTTTGTCCACTTGTATTTATTTGTATATGTTCATTTTGTTTTGTTGGGTTACAAGCCGCTTTCCTTTTGTAGGTATGGATCAAATGCTCGCGGGGCTCAAAGAAACAAGCTTAATGCGGAGGCGACCAAAGCGACCAATGCTCGGCAGGAGCTCTGAAGAAAGCTCTAGGGAAAGTGCCCCGAGCTGTGGATGCCTCGGTTGTCGCCGAGACATATAACCGGAAGGCTGCGACCTCTTACGCCGCATTGCGACTTCCTACGCCCTTGTTGTGAGCCAGGTCGGTGGTGCCTCAAAAGACTCATCCCCTGCTAAAGAGTCGCCGCGGCGTAAAGCGACCTCAACGGAGAGAAAGCGAAGGATGATCGCCCACCCAAGCGGCCCGCTCACGGCCGGTGCATCTTGAAGAGGTTGAAGCTCCGGTGGAAGAAGCGCGCCATGCGAGTTCTTGCCACAAAAAACCTTGCCTCGAGGTTACTGCGGAAAAGAGCCCGCTGGTTGGATCGAGCTTTACCGGGATCTTGACTATCAAAGCTCGCCGGGTTGGTGAAGCAATTCTTGATGTGATTCCTCTTTGGCGATTCCTTTTGACTATCTGATCATGTTCAAGTGGAGATTGGTGGGGCATACTAGCCCGACTGCGGCTCAGATATACTCCGCCTCAAGATGAGATCGCGAAATCGAGAGATTTGGCGGCTTGATTTGGGATTCTTTGCTACTATGGTAAGACCACCTCTTTCTTCTCTTCTTCCTTTTTCTTTTTCTTTTTATTTATTTTTGTTTTTGGCCAACTCCCCTTGCTTTCCCAGCTCGGCGCTCGTTTGAATAGGGTGCTCGAGGCCGGCGAGGCTTGGCGAGATGATAAGGTGGCAGCACGGTAGAGGCGGCCCGACGAGACAAATTCTTGCGAAAAGAAAGCTAGGCACAGTGGTGGCGAGTGGAAAGATGAGATCAATCTTGGAGGAGCACTCTAAAAGCGGATCTTTGAAATCAATGAGAAAGTTTCCATTTGACCAAGGATTTCTTGAGGCGCGAGGAGGAGATCGCTAAGTTGAGAGTAAGCTCATTTGGCGGATCTGATTGCTAAAGAGGCTCTTGAGAAAGGCTCTTTGAAGAAGGCTGCGAAGAAGGCTGCTGAGGAGGAAGGTGAGAAAGCTGCCGAGGCCGTTGAGGAGGCCAAGTCTGGGGCCGTCGCCGCCTACAAAATTGAGATGACTTCCTTGACCTCATGGAGCATAAGCTTTGATCGGGGTTTTAGTCACTTAGCTCATTGCATCGGGGTGACCGGCGAGAGCACATTACTCTGGAAGATATCTTTGCGGTGGGTGAATCGCACCAAGGTCATCTGATTTAGTGGTTTTTCACCGGAGATTCCACTATGCCAATGAGCTTATTACCTCGTCTGGTGAGCGACTTAGTCGTGGCGAGCTGTTTGGGATCTGCTCCTGTTAATCTGTGAACTTTGGGGCGTTGAAGAAGCCGCCGTCCTCACGAGCAAGGCGATGAGTTCATCGACACCCACCTACCCCTCATGATCTACAGATTTTTGGATTTTCTGCGAGCCCTTTAAAAATTTGACTTGTAACCTTGACTATTTATCTTTGTGATTTGCTGAATTTTGAGTTGTAATATCTTGACAATTTACTCTCTGCATTTTCTATTTATAAGATTTGATTTTTCCGTCCACGATTTGTGTTGACTATCTGGCGGTCTTTAAGCGGTGTGATAGGCATTACTTTATCCTCTGTATGCGGTCCTCTTGATTTGTCGCGAGTCTTTTACATAATTTGTTGGAGTGCAGCGGTCACGAAGCGTCGTCGTCTTGTCCCAACCATGGTCATTTATGCGGTGTCAATTGTCAAGATTTCAGCGGCCTATAAGCGGTGTTTTGTTTGAAATTTAGCCTCTCGGAGCGACCTTTGACCGTGTCGTGTGCGAGTTATGACCCACTAATAAATAGGTGTCAGGTGTAGCTTTGTAGCCATAAATTTCGGTCTCTTTGTAGTGCAGGCGTTCTGCTTTGCCTTGGTTATATCCTCCTTTTAGTATAAAAAAATGGGAGTACCTTGGAACTCATTCTGCCTCTTGCCTTATACTGAATTTGCTTTCTTTCTTCTGCAATTTGTTCATTATCCTCTTTATTGTTTTATCCCCCCTATGGAACCTTTGCGTACAATCGCATGCCTTTTGGGTTATGTAATGCACCAGCAACATTCCGAAGGTGCATGATGTCATTATTTGCGGACACGGTAGAAGATTTTTTGGAGATTTTCATGGATGATTTCTCTGTATTTGGAGATAGCTTTGATAAATGCTTGGACAATTTGAGTAAAGTGTTAAAGAGATGTGAAGAGACCAACCTTGTACTTAACAGGGAAAAATGCCATTTCATGGTTATAGAAGGAATAGTGTTGGGTCATAGGATTTCAAGAGCGGAATGAAAGTTGATAGAGCAAAGATAGAGGTGATAGATAAGTTACCCCTCCAGCGAAATTGAAGGCGTTGCGAGCCTTTCTTAGCCACCTTGATTTTATAGGAAGTTTATTACGGACTTACGTAAAGTTTCTAGACCTTTTGTGGAATTGCTTGAAAAGATGTACCTTTCGTATTTGGAGAAGAGTTGTCACGGATTTTATCAACACAAAATAAACAAGTAATAATCCGGTTAACCTCAAGTATAAGGATCGTAGTATGGAGGCTAATGCGGGTCGATCTTACGAGGAACTAAGCGATTGTGATTTCTAGTTTTATCTAACTAACCTATGTCACGATTACTAAGCTAAATAAGCGGATAAAACTAAGCGAATCTTGTAAATTAAACTTAAGCTGAAGCGTAAAAGCTGGGCGAGAAGAGATGATCTAAAGCCGAGGAAGGATACGGGCTGCGAACCAATTTAAACTAACTAATCTAAGGTGAGATAAAAGTAAACTAACTAGACAAATTCAAGCTTTTAAGGATTTAAATCAAATTTATAACGAGCAAACGAGGATTGATCCACCTATCCAACAAGCATTGATTCCCTATCTCGATTATATTGCAGTTTTTATTCAGGTTGTGATTCACCTTACCTAAACATGAACCCTAATTCCTTAGAAATTTCATCTATCAATCTACTATCTTCCGATGTAAGATTAACGCGTTTAATAACCAAAGGTGCAAACTTTGTGTTTATAATCTAGTAATCAGACCTATTAACTTCCGTTATGATAGATTCGAATTACTATTCTTATTCATGGCGATCTAGGGTTTATTAAGACTTCCATCAACAATAAACAATCAACACATGCATATCTTCCGATATAAAAGCAAATTAAACATGAATAAACATGAATAAGAAACAACCTTTATTAAAAACTCACAGTATAATCGAAGAAAACGAAATCAACAATTGTTGGACGGCTTCACAATACTCGTTTGATGAAGCTTTTAGCCTCTGAACATCCTCAGCAACTCAAATTTGCAGAAACAGTGCATAAAAAGTAACTAGTGTTTAATCTAAACTAAGAGCATAAAAATAGGAATAAAAAGATGAAAAACGCAGCCTAAAGCCGCCCCTAGGTTTAGGGTTTTGAATAATGTAGTATAGTCCTCTTTTGTGGAGAAAACGACCGACTATATATAGATTTCAAAGTCGGTTACGCTAAAGTCGGCCACCGGACGCCCGTCACGAAAACCTTGAGCGCCCGTCCACTCTTCAATAAAACTTGAATCGGGCGAGTCATGACCAGGCCTTTCGTCCAGGCCGGCGTCCACTCAGCGTCAAACTTCACGAATCAAAGATGACATCACGGGCGCTTTCGTTCAATTACATCGAGGCGCCCGTCCCTTTGGGCGGAGATTACAGGCCTTGATTTGATATGATCGATTTTGATTTATTGATCTTTATCTCTTCTCTTCTATCCCACTTCCTTCATTATCTCTTTTATCATCATATATTTCGAACTCTTATCTCTTTTTGATCATCTCTTGAGCATCAAACACGTATCTATAACACATAAAAACATCATAAAGCGTAATAATGTCAAATAATCATAAAATCATAATTAAAACACATAAATCAACCTATTTTGCGATTAACTCTTCTAAAATATCATTTACTCAATATTTTCATTAAACACATGTTTCTTATGCAATTTAGTACAAATACGGGAAAAATATATCGTAGAATATAGCGTTATAAATCGTATAAATTCACCCTTAACAACTCCCCACACTTAAGCTTTTGCTCGTCGAGCAAAACAAAACAAAAGTTAGGCTCGAGAGAGAAAAGCAGGCATCTAGCGTGCATAACACATATCCAATAAATCAGAAGTTCACCCTTGTGCGTGTGCATAGCCATAATAAACTTCCACTATATCCAAACTCGAGAAACTCAAAGCAAAACTAGCTAATACCCCCTTGTAGACTAGTAATAAATGACACTCATAAGATGTACCACCTACAAGCGTGACATATCCCGAAAGAATGATCGAATATATCTAGGGCCTTTACGAAATACTCGAGAGGATAATCCTACAACATATCTATCGGTTTATCTTGGGGATAAGGCAGACGATAACTTAGTCTTATATACATTTCATAACACTTTATCAGTTGATTTAACTTTTCGCTTAAAACACACATCGAGAATGAGCTCTTGCCTGTCATAGCGAGAATAGGACATTTCAAGATAATCCCTACCTTACTCCAATCATAAGGCGACTTCTTACATTTGTCGTGAGCTTTTAGTCATCATAGTGGTATAGGACATCGTGGTATACCCCTACTCTCACTCAAATCATCGACTAGCTTTCGACACACACAATAATTCTTCATATTTTACTTTTCAACTTTTTCATTTGACAATAAATTCGTGTGTTTATCACATTCAAACCTTAGATATTCACGATTATATCATACTTGGATCTAAATACAAACTATCATAAATCTCACGATATATCGTAGCACTAAGCACACGACTTACGAGAAAATCAAAAACCACTAATCCAAAAGGGGTATAACTTTATAAATTAGCTCATCATTCACTATGGCTCGTGAAAAATAGTGTCAGGTGAAACATCTAACTTACCAAATATATGATACATTTAATCATTGAATCGAATTGCCTACTAGGGACAAAACAAAAACAACGATTGTCGGAAAATTTCAAAAATTTTAGCTCATTTGCATAGAAACATTACGAATTAAGCAAATGTGTAGATACATATCGAAACATTCCCCTCCCCACACTTAAAAATCAACATGTCCTCGTGTTGTGCAAAAGCGAAGAAAAAGGAAAAGACTTAGGTGATTTAAATCGAAACTCGAATCGTTGGTCAGGCCGGAGCCTTCATAATGATATCAAGAATGCGTAACCAGACAATGTAGATACCTGCACATCTTAGACAACATGGAACCATCTCGGGGAAAACGGGGAGTCATACCAACATGAAAAGAGATATCAAAAATGAAGATAAAGCACAGTGAGAGCACACAATACATCCAGAAAGTTGAAACACAGTTGAAATGAAAGTACGCGCGCCTTATGGCTTACATGATCCATCGAAAATAAATAGTATCAATATCAAAATTACAACGAACCTTATAAGTAAAAATGTCAATACAAAACAACCAACGTGAAAATAGACAAATAAGATCACGGTTGGCTCGGTGCCGCTGAGAATCATCAATTTGGAGGATCGGAGGAGGAGGTCGGAAGGTGGTGCCGTAGCCATTTGCCGAGTCATTTGCTCCTCATCGAAGATGACTCGAGTCGTGTAGAGCATCATGATGACCTGCTCAATCTCATCAAAAAAGATAATCAGCGGGCTCGGATTGAAGATTCTGCCGTCCTCGGTTGCCGGCCCTCACGGAGATGCTTGAAGAATTGTCAAAATGTTGTTCTGTGTATCCCGAATATCACCGAGCCATTCCGGAAACTATTTGCCATGCTTAACCGCATCGGCGGCGGGAGATAAAGGAGGAAGGAGGATGCACGAGGCGTTGCCGATGAACCAGGCTCGGAGGTGCCTCCGGCTCGAAATGTCCGAGGGCTTACTCTTTTCCCCTTTGTATAGGCCTCGGGTTCTTCGGTTTATGATCCGCCCCAAACTTCGAGGCACACGGCATCGAGACACAAGCTTGTGGATCAAATGAGGGCGATCAAGCTCCGTGTATAAACCGCCGATTGATCGAGATCTCGTCATACAATGCTTGTCCCACATCCACATTCAAGCCAAATGTCAACGCATACAACATGCCCGAGTCACTATATGAAAATGTGTCAAGTTGTTCTTAGGCAACAACCGACTACGAATGAATCGACCTTTGGACCTTCCAATCCTCCGTCCAGTCGTGGTAACCAACTCCTTCGGTCTCCTCCCGGTCTCAGCGTCGAGGCCCATCGGGCAAACTCTCGATCTCAACTCCTCCAAAGGATCACTGTCCCCAAACTCTGTCATGCACAATCTCCTCCTTATAATCCCGACCCTCGAAAGCCGCTAAGTTGTATTTACGATTAATCACCTCCGGTGTAAAGGGAACTTCACCCCTCGAACCACGACTACCTTTGTCCCCAAGTCGGTTTCGAGCAGTTTGCATAAAATTCCCTAACTAGGAGCTATTCACGGGGTAGTCGGGATTGTCATCAAGGCTTCCCACTTCCTATCCTTAAGCAACACGAACCCGGATCGACCTTCGCCTCCAAAATAGCCCTCTCAACCAACATGTTTCTTGAAAAGTAATGTTTAGTATAAACTTCATGGGCTCTAGGGTTCACGAATCGGCGAGGCAATGGCATCGGGGCAGCGGTTTTAGATTTCTTTCTAGGGAGAGTGCCCCCTAGGTGCTGCCCTGGTTCCTCTTCCCGGGTAGCATCGGCAGTTTCCTCGACCACAGGCAGACCTCACCTCTCTGAACTCTAGGCATCCGTACCAAAGGCACATCATCATCCGTCTCGGACTCCGAGGTTGGCTCATCTCTCAGAGGCGCCCCTAGTTTGGGTGGCTCACAGGAGGTTGCTCACGAATACTCACACCCGGTTAGGATCAACTAAGGTAGGGTCAATCTCTTTACGCTTTTTCCCGCCTCCCGGGCCTTCCTTACCATGCCTCTTCACATTGCCTTCTTATGAACCATTTCACGCCTAGTCAAACCAAACAATCTAATGTGCACAAAAGATACCCGTTTAACATCCAAAGCGGGATTTCAAAACAACCAAACCACAACCACCACCAAAACCATCACCAAACAATCCATTCATTACCCATCACAACACCACATCACCAAAAGCAGAGCGAAAGAAACACCAAAACCAGGAAAAAAAAAAAACAAATTAAGGTGACATTCAAGAAAGCGAGCCGACCCAAAGATCGAACTCACAAAAGCGTGAATGAAATCTAGAAAAGTTGTTACTAACTTACGAGTAGGGTGAGTAGATGTTGATTGAGGTGAAAGCGAGTCAAACAACACAAAAATGACCTCCAAAATCAAATTTTCTTCACAAAAGTCGATTTGCAATGGGAGTGCGATTCTCCAAAAATATCGTGTGTTGGGGATTTGGTTATGAAAATCAAAGAGAGGATATCAAGAGGCGGCTGTAGCACTTTGAATCGCCCAAAATGGTTTAGAATCGGCGATTTTAGGGCAAAAGGAGGAGAGAAACCGTTTTGATTTTTGAAATTACGAAAAGTGAGGTTCACTCGATGAAGGGTATATAGGAAAGCGAGGTTGGGCGCTTCGTCCAACTCGGTGGAGATGGCGTCCTTTGGAGAAATCGGATGAAGCTGGGCGGGCGTCCAGTTTATTAAACGCTTCGTCAAGTTTTAAATCACATACGAGATTGGAGGAATAAATCAGGCGGGCGTCGAGGCTTAGTGGGCGCTTCGTCTAAAATTGGTCAAAGCGGACGGGCGTCGAGTTACGGGCGGGCGCCCAATCGATATAAGTGCAAAAATTATAAAATTTCCATACAAATCAAATTCAAAATTGCCCTTTCTTATTAAACTTATATAAAACTTCAAAAATACAAATAAAAATCAAATGAAGTACATAGAATTACTAGAAAATAAATAAAAGCAGATGGAAAGCGGTTGGGTTGCCTCCCACTCGGCGCTTTGTTTTCGTCGTTTGCTCGACGAAACATCCTAAGAACGCTAGTCATCATAAATGTCCGACCAATCGATCACTCGAATGAGGCGGCGGAGCATGTCAATCGCCGGAGGAAAGTCATACTCATCTTGTAAACCCCAGTCCCTCACGGCTACATCAACACCTCGAAAGTGCTCGGCTTGCGGCACTAGCGCTAAATCTGTCGACATCGGATCATTGAGGATGGTGTAAGGGCGTCTAGAGCTGCTGTAACTCCTCGGTAGTAAAGTCTCCACCTCCCGAACAACGGGGAACAATGAGAACATAGGTGACCGTCTTGGGCGGGTACTAATGTCAAAATCTACGTGCAAAGCGATGGTTCCTCCCGGTCCGTCATCTACGATAATGAGTGGAATCCTCTAAGGAAGGTAACTCCTCTGCGGTTGAACACCGAAATCCATATCTAGAAAGCACAACTAACTGACAGATAAAAACAAAAACTTAATAAGGCTAAAACTGAATAAACTAAACTTAAATACTAATACTATCAAAGCATAAAACAAAACAACTAAAAGAACGATATCTAGGTTGCCCCTAGTGGGCGCTTTTGGTTAATGTCGTTAGCTCGACACATTGTAAGCTCGGCTGGATCAGGCCATTTAACCTTTCGCAGCAAGCCACTACCTCGTTTAAGCTCGATCAGTGGTGTGGCTGTGAAGCTTGACATCTCACACATGGGGTGAAATCTTTGAAAGCTCTCCAAACCTTCTTAAGTTTCCCCATGGTTGTGTTCTTTCTCCTCTGACTCCTCTGATGACGTTTAAGTTGTCGCTCCCTCTCTAACTCTTCCATATCAGCACTACCTGCTAGAACTTCTTCAGACGGATCACTACCGTCATCCTCGGAGAACAAGTCGGGTGATAACTCGTCAAATTCTTCGACCTGAGTAACACCACATCCGAGAATATCGAGAAATTTAACAATCAAAGATGTCTCTTTAGGTTCACCAATATAGTGTTTGCACCTTTGACCGTTGACTCGAAACGGTTCACCACTATAACCACGAAGTTCTAGAACGCCTCCCGGAATGATTTGGAGAATCTCGAAAGGGCGGACCAAGCGTGTCCTTAACTTTCGAGAAGCAGATGTAACCTGGAATTATATAGAAGAACTTGTTCGCCGACATGAAATTCTCTTTTCTTAATCTTAGCATCGTGGAGTAGCTTCATCTTATCTTTACTAATCCTGGCACTTTCATAGGCTGGAGTGCGAGATAAATCGGCTCATTATAGCTGCGTAGTCGATGCTTCCCACAAGATTGGGAATCAAAGTTCGAAACTTTGTAGCCCAATAAGCTCTATGCTCTAACTTTCGCGAGAGCGAGATGACATGGTTTCCGTAGACCATTTGATATGGTGATGTACCCGTAGGAGTCTTATAAGCGATTCGATATGCCCACGGTACATCATCCAACTTTAGACTCGTCTTTCCTATATTTATATGATCTTCTCAGGATCTTCTTAATGCTCTGGTTGCTCCTTTCCAGCGACCACTAGTCATCGGATGATATGGTGTGCCAATTTTATGCGGACACCATATTTCTCAGAGAACTTTCTCTGAGGGTCGGTTTGCGAAATGCGTCCCTTCATCACCGATCAAGGCGCGTGGACATCCAAACCTCACGAAAATATTCTTCTTTAGAAATTTCATCACCGTCTTATGATCATTGTGAGGAGTGGCTTGGGCCTCCACCCATTTAGACACGTAGTCCACGCAGACTAAGATGTATTTATTACGCAAGATGATGGGAATGGTCCCATAAAATCGATACCCCATACATCAAAGACTTCGCATTCGAGGATGGGTTTTAAAGGCATGTCAAAGCGCCTTGTCGAGTACCGGTTCTTTGGCACCTATCACAAGCTTTCTGAAAGCTTCCGTATCTTTAAAGATCGTAGGCCAATAGAAACCGGATTGAAAGATCTTAGCAGCGGTTTTCCACGGACCAAAGTGACCTCTGTGGGTCCACCGTGGCCTTTGCTCAATGATGTCACGTTGCCCGGATTCGGAATACATCTCTAAGCAAACCATCTTTCTGAGATCTTGAAAAGATAAGGTTCATCCCAAAGCGAAATATTTTAAATCCGAGAAGAACTTTTTCTTCTCGATAAGACATTTCGGATCGAGATATTTGGCATGAAGGTAGTTTACAATGGAAGAATACCATGGAACATCGGAGGAGGCGGCCATCGATCAACATGATGTTCTCTGAGGAAAGTAAAGATCTATATCATCGGTTCATTCTTTTCCTCATTTAACATCCTAGACACATGATCCGCTACTACATTCTCACTTTGCCCTTTTTGTCCTTAATTTGAACATCAAACTCTTGTAGGTCAATATCCAGCGTAGCAAGCGCGGTTTAGCCTCTTTCTTAGTCATCGGTAGCATAAGCGGCGTGATCGATCCACACGATCACTTGAGCTCCTAACAAGTAACTCTGAAACTTGTCCATAGCAAAGACTACGGCCGTAGTTCCTTTTCGATAGTAGTATAGTTAACTTGAGAGGGATTCAATGTGTGACTTGCGTAATAGATAGGCTGGAACTTTCCTTTGATCTTTTGCCCTAGAAACGGCAGACAACAAAGCATAGTTTGATCGCGTCGCACATAAGCTCAAATGGTAGGTTCGGTCGAGCGATATAAGAATCGGGCGCGATATTAAGCGATCCTTAAGCTCCTCAAGCGCTTGCTTGCGGCTCTCATCAAAATTAAACTCAACGTCTTCCTTTAGTAAAGTGGACGAGGGGCTTGGCTATCTTGGAGAAATCTTGAATGAACCATACAGTAGAAGCCGGCGTGTCCAAGAAAGCCTCTCACTTCAGCGCACATTTTAGGATAGCTCATCTTCTCAATAGCTTCTACTTTTGCCCTGTCAACTTTCTATACCCTTGGCTGAGATCTTGTGGCCAAAACTATTCCTTCATCTACCATGAAATGGCATTTTCCCAATTAAGTACTAGGTTCTTTTCCACACATCCGGATAACACTGATCAAGATTGTCAAGGCAATCATCAAAAATGACCAAAAACCGAAAAATCGTCCATAAAAATCTCCATACACTTTTCTACAAGCCCGTCAAAGATGGCTAGCATACATCTCGAATGTAGGCTGGGCATTACGAGAGACCGAGCGGCATTCGTCTATATGCGAATGTACCATAAGAGGCGGTGAAGGTGGTCTTTTCTTGGTCAATTTGGATCAATGGGTATCTGAAATACCCTGAATATCCATCTAGAAAAGCGATAGAATCGTGCCCCGCCAGGCGCTCGAGCATCTGGTCAATGAATGGAAGGGAAAGTGATCTTTCATGGTTACCTCATTGAGCTTTCGATAATCGATCTGAGACTCAGTAACGATAACAAGCCTCAATGCAATTTCCTCTCCCTTCTCATTCTTTTCAATTGTAATTCCACCTTTTTGGGAACTACTTGAGTCGGGAAACCCATTCACTATCCGCGATGGCATAAATGATTCCCATGTCGAAGTTTAATGATTTCTTTTTAACGACTTCTTGCATATGAGGTTAAGCCTTCATTTGGGTTGTCGACACACTTGGCGCCCTCATTCGTCTTGATCTTATGCATGCGGATGTCGGAGATATTCACGATATCTCCTACTTGCCAACCAAAAGCTTTTTCATTCTTCTTCAAGGCGTTGATCGGTTTCATTTCTATCACGGGAAAGCTTGGCGGATATGATTAAAGGAAGCTTGTCGCCTTCTCTTAAGAACACATACTTAAGATGTTTAGGTAACGGCTTCAACACCAAATCCATGGGGGCTTCTAAACTAGACTTGAGATCTCCACTTTTCAACTCAATATCATTGAGTTTACTCGTAGTCCCACCGCCAAAGCTTCTCCTTCCAACAACTCTTCCTCAAAATCGTTGCTAGTTGATCCAGATTCACCCTACCATGAGTATTCGGGATTATCAACTAATCGCTCATATTCTCGCTCTGACCATGACTTGCTTATCCATATAGTCGGTGAAATCATCCGTCGTATAATCAATGGAAAAGCCGGTTGGAGGGCCAGAGGGTACTTGAATGGACTTTAAGACATTGTAACTCACCTCTTGGTCACCAACTCGGATAGTCACTTGCCCACCATCGCGATCGATGAGAGCTCTAGGCGTAGATAAGAAAGGTCTTCCTAGAATCAAAGGAACGTTTTGTCTTTCTCTATATCTAAGACATACCAATCAAGCTGGAAAGGTAAATCGATCAATCTGAACCAAAAGCGTCTTTTAGGATTCTGAAGCTTTCTTAGAGGATCTATCCGCGAATTGTAAACTCATAGTAGTGGGTTCTAGAAGACTTTGTAAACCGAAATTTGTTTGCATCTACGGACATTGGCATAAGGCTTATAGAGGCACCTAGATCACACAAAGAATTTGGGAAGACTAGACCGCCCATCAAAGCTGTAAGTACAAATTTGCAGGGTCACCTCTTTTAATTGGTAAGTTTTCATAATTAATCATGGAACAATCCTCACCAATCTGCCTTTCCATGCTGCTAATTTCTTTTTTAGAAGACACAACATCCTTGATAAATTTTGTATACTTAGGCATCTCGACTAAGACATCCGACAATGGAAGATTCACTGAGTATTTTTCAAAAGGTTTAGCACCTTTTCGTACTTCTTATCCTCAATCAAAGGAATGTTGCTCTTTCTCGGTGGAAATGGAAGTTTCTTAAGGTCATCCTCGTCAGAGAAAACCCTTTTGAGGATGCACTAACGACTCTGTCTTCGAGATCCTTCCAACGAGCAGCTTTTTCAGATTTCTCAAGTAGTCGTGGATCGACCACCGACTTTCGCTTGCTTTTTCGGTCCTCAAAGGATCAGCCACTTGAGGATCACCAAATTCTTCACCTCTCTCAGGATCACCACACGAGTTTTCTCTTGCGATTGAAAGTGTAGGTGCTCGGCTTCCCTCCCGCCTTATCAATGGCGAGGAGGGGCTAGTGGTTTTCGGATGGGAAGGACCACTAACTTGAGTACCGCTCTAAGATTCATTGCACGGCCTCCTCCTTACCGTATTGAATTGATGGCACGAGGTCAAGATACATGGGCCTTTGTTCAAATCACTGAGCAACTTGACCACCCTTGGATTCTTCTCGGTGGCCCGGCAATGCCTGGGGTCTAAAGCTAAGCCGCTCGACCCAGTTGCCCAATTTGTCTCTCAAGATTCTTCATCGATCTACTTTGCTCTTCCAACTTAGCCTCAAGATTTGTAGGTTGGGAGGGGCCTTGAGAGTTTTGGAGATTTGGAGCATAAATTTGGTGGGCCGACTTTGAAATTGAGAATTTGAATTGGAAGGCCAATTCGATTGAATTTTTGCGTAGAATTGGAAAAATTCGAATTTTGATTCGATTAAACCAGGGTTTCGTTGAAATTCGATTGAATTAAAATTCGAGTTGGGATTGAAATTTGAAGATGGATTAAACCCTTGGTTTTGAAAATTGCCCTGGCCTGGAAACCGATTGAACCTTTGATTGTTACGGCCATAGAATGCATTCACTTCCGCATTCTCGTCCGTTCATAGGCGGAATTTAGAAGTGTGCCCCACCTCGTCACAATTTTGACATGTGACTTGATTATCTCATCCATAGTCATGACAAAGCATTTACTTGATAAGGTGCGAGGGGATTAAATTGACATTGGCCATTCATATGGCCGGTCGATGACAATTTTTCGCAATACTGAACACGAGGGTTACGGAAAAGAGGAAGTTTGATTTATAGGATTGGAAACTTGAGTGGGAGACCCATCGCTTTGCTAAGGCATGGCAATCAAACTTTGTAAATTGACTTCCTCAACCTTGGGGGAGGAGGTGCTTGAATTGCTTGATAAGAGGGGCATAGTTATATTTTGCAATGTCCTCAAACAATGCCCATCCTCATCAAAGCGTTTTCTTGAAATGCCCCTTGAGAAGAACTATTGACCATGCCTTTTGTAAGCTCGGTCAATCCCTTTGAAGAATGTATTGACTTGCCTTTCCATTGGCAAGCCATGGTGAGGACACTTTCTAAGAAGAGACTTGAATCTCTTCCAACACTCGAAAAAGGACTCATTCTCTTTACGGTAGAAGGTGAATATTTCATTTAAGCTTTAATCGGCGCTTTTGAAGGTGGAAAATATTGACTCAAGAACTCCTTTTCGAGTTCGCCAGGTGGTGATAGATTCGCAGAAGGAGAGAGGTGTACCACTCTTTAGCCTCTCCTTTCAGAGAGAAAAAGGAAAAGTTTTAGTTTAATAGCATCCTCACTTACTCCTTGGATGCGTGTAGTACCGCATATCTCTAAGAATGTGTGTAAGTGGGTATGCGGATTCTCCGATTGGTAGCCGTGAAAAATTGATGCGTCTTTGCATCATCCGGATAAGTCCTGGCTTCGGCTCAAAGGTTTTGTGCGAAGAATTTGGAATAACAATAGCCGGGTTGACCTTGACTTCGCCTGGCATGGCGTAGTCCGCCAATGTACGTCTATTATCAGCGGCCATTATCACAAAATCAGTGATTTCTCTTGCTAGTTGTTCTTCAAGATCTAGCTCGGCTCGCCTCGCCGAACCGCATGAGCGGAAATTCCACCTGCTTTGGCGGACTATGGTTCGCTCGGGTCGTGGTGTATATTAACGGTCCCTTTTGACTCCGAGTTTGCATAAACCGGACCAAAAACAAGTGGAACAAAACCTAAAAACTAAGAAGAGATAAAAGCCTAAACTAAAAATGAAAAGCCTAAAGAGAGGAAAGGGAAAGAAGAAAAGGAAACAAAAGTGTTAAGGAAAACAATACCGGACGGACGTCCAAAAGATTGGACGGGCGTCCAGATGAAATTGAGATCGGACGGGCGTTTAGTAGTTTAAACGCTCGTCTGACAGACAGAATACCTGAACGGGCGTCCAATACTTATGGACGCTCGTCTAAGTGAATAAAACTAGAACAGAATCGATAATTTTCCAGCGGACGGGCGTCCAATAAACCAGACGCCCGTTTGCTCACGGGAAAACTTAGAACAGAGGCAGGAATCTGCAGAGAATGCAAGAAGGGAAGAAAGAAAGTCAGAAAAACAAGAAGACAGAAGATCTAACAAGAAAACTACTACTAAGGGAGAGTTTTAAACCCTAATTATCTACTTAACAACTACCTAAAACAATTATCAACTAAAAACAGGAATTTAAAACGGATTAAAACAGGAAAACGAAACAAAAACAAACAGAAAAAAAAACAGGAAAACGAAAATAAAAACTAGACAACCGTCCGGTTCCCCGGCAACGGCGCCAAAAACTTGTCACGGATTTTATCAACACAAAATAAACAAGTAATAATCCGGTTAACCTCAAGTATAAGGATCGTAGTATGGAGGCTAATGCCGGGTCGATCTTACGGGGAACTAAACGATTGTGGTTTCTAGTTTTTATCTAACTAACCTATGTCACGATTACTAAGCTAAATAACGGATAAAAATAAACGAATACTGTAAATTAAACTTAACTAAAACGTAAAACTGGACAGAAGAGATGATCTAAAGCCAGGAAAGATACGGGCTGCGAACCAATTTAAACTAACTAATCTAAGATGCGGATAAAAGTAAACTAACTAGACAAATTCAAGCTTTTAAGGATTTAAATCAAATTTATAACGAGCAAACGAGGATTGATCCACCTATCCAACAAGCATTGATTCCTTATCTCGATTATATTGCAGTTTTTATTCAGGTTATGATTCACCTTACCTAAACATGAACCCTAATTCCTTAGAAAGTTCATCTATCAATCTATTATCTTCCGATGTAAGATTAACGCGTTTAATAACCAAAGGTGCAAACTTTGTGTTTATAACCTAGTAATCAGACCTATTAACTTCCGTTATGATAGATTCGAGTTACTATTCTTATTCATGGTGATCTAGGGTTTATTAAGACTTCCATCAACAATAAACAATCAACACATGCATATCTTCCGATATAAAAGCAAATTAAACATGAATAAACATGAATAAGAAACAACCTTTATTAAAAACTCACAGTATAATCGAAGAAAACGAAATCAACAATTGTTGGACGGCTTCACAATACTCGTTTGATGAAGCTTTTAGCCTCTCGAACATCCTCAAAGAACTCAAATTTGCGAAAAAAGTGCATAAAAAGTAACTAGTGTTTAATCTAAATTAAGAGCATAAAAATAGGAATAAAAGATGGAAAACGCAGCCTAAAGCCGCCTTTAGGGTTAGGGTTTTGAATAATGTGTGTATGATCCTCTTTTGTGGAGAAAACGACCGACTATATATAGATTTCAAAGTCGGTTCGCATGAAAGTCGGCCACCGGACGCCCGTCTCGAAACCTTGAACGCCCGTCCACTCTTCAATAAAACTTCAAATCGGGCCGAGTCATGACCAGGACGCCGTCGTCCATCCAGCGTCCACTCCAGCGCCCAAACTTCGAATCAAAGATGACATCACGGACGCCGTCCAATTACATCGACGCGCCCGCCCACCGGACGGAGATTCAGACGCCGATTTGATATGATCGATTTTTGATTTATTGATCTTTATCTCTTCTATCTCTATCCCACTTCTTCATTATCTCTTTTATCATCAATTAGCTCGAACTTAATCAACCTTTGATCATCTTTTGAGCCTCAAACATGTATCTATAACACATAAAAACATCATAAAATGTAATAATGCTCAAATAATCATAAAATCACAATTAAAACACATAAATCAACCTATTTTGCGATTAACTCATTTAAAATCTCATTTGCTCAATATATCCATTAAACCCTCGTTTCTTATGCAATTTAGTACAAATACGGGGAAAAATATCATAGAATATAGCATTATAAATCGTATAAATTCACCCTTAACAGCTCTTGAGCCTTAGGGTTTTGATCTTCTATGTTTGCATTTATTGTTGTGTTAATGTGGGGATGACACGTGGCGAGGCGTTGGTCCGACCTCCGTCAGTCACCATTAATTCATATAAGTTTGGACATCCTCAATTTCAAGATCCAGTAGTGAAAAAAGGTATTAGAAATTCAACCAAAAAAAAATCAAATTCAACCAAATTCAGCCTCTTTTGGTATACTGAATCTAGAACCCGGAAATTCTACCTGATCTATATGATTAGCTACGACGTCTTTTGGCATCCCTTAAACACAAATTCATTAATGGAGAAAGATGATTTGCAAAACCTTCTTTCAAACACCCACGCTACAAGAGCTATCCTGCACCTTGTATCACCAAGATAGTTTAGTAGATTACATTTTCTACTCTTCAAGATTTATCTTTGAATGTATATATATATATATATATATATATATATATATATATATATATATATATATATATATATCAATGGTTAGCTATACACTTATATTGTTAGTTTTGGTGACTTGATCTCTAAGGCGAGAAATATCTCGTGGAACTAATGGGAAAATTGAGACCGAGATTGATGGTCGATTCGATTAAGCATATTCGGCTCTGTGAAAGTCGGTTTGATGAAGTGCAACTGAGTTTCTTCTGAAGTCAGCAGTTAGTTTCTAGTCTGCTGAGTATAGCTGAGTTCTACATCTGGGCAACTGATTACAAGTCTGGGAAGTCACTTTTGAGCTAAGTTTAAATGCAGTAGATAACGGTGAGCCTGGGTCCACATCTGGAATATTTATGGTAGTTCCGACAAAAATCTATGGCGGTTAGGGTTTGGGACTTGTGTCTATAAATACTAACATTGTAATCAATGCAATGTGTGTCATTCAAAGTGTTATTCACACACTTGTGAAAACCTTGTAATTCTGTGCATAATTATATCTCTTTTTCTGTCCGTGGAGTAGTCGGCACAACGCCGAAAACCACAAATCACTGTGTTCTTCTTGTTTATGTGTTTTATCAATTCCGCCATTTTTACGTTCGCATTGCTATCTGTGTTTGTTTCTTTCTTAAACTGCATATTCCTATCTGTGTTTATAACAAACTGGTATCAGAGCCAGGTTCTAGATTCAGGAGTTGCAGGTGAACAGAGTTGATCTTCACCAAAACCGGTGACCGGTGCTAGGATTTTATGATCAAAGGTTTGTTCTTTAATTAGAAGGATGTCAGCAATGAACGTGAAGTTTGATAAATTTACAGGGATGAACAGTTTCAGTCTGTGGCAAATCATGATGCGGGCCTTGTTAAAGTAACAAGGATTATGGACTCCTTTATCAGGTAGAGGGGATGCCAGTTCTGCAGATTATGCAAGTCTAGAGGAGAAAGCACATTCAACCATCATGTTGTGCTTGTCTGATGATGTTATCTTTGAAGTTTCGAGGAAGACACGCCGCTAAGTTATGGTTAAAGCTTGAAAGCCTCAGATATGACTAAGTCATTGACCAACAAGTTTTTCGCCAAGCAGAGGTCATTCACTGAGGATGCATGAGGGGCTCGGTTGAGAGATCATCTTGATCAGCTGAACACAATATTACTTGATCTCAGGAATATTGATGTTAAGATTGAGGATGAAGATGCTGCTTTGATTTTGCTGGTTTCGTTACCAGCTTCTTATGAGAACTTTGTGCAGTCCTTCATAGTTGGGAAGGATACAGATTGCTTTAGAGGATGTAAGGTCGACTTTACATGCAGGTGGAGAGCCGAGACATAAGGTATTGGAGTGCATAACAAAGTGCAGGACTAATAGTCAGTTGTAGTAGTGGAAAAGAGCATGGTCAGTCTAGGAAGAAAAGTTCCAAGAAGACAAGGTCCAAAGGCCCTAAATCCACAGATGTCTGTAATTATTTTAAGGAGCAGGGACATTAGAAGTCCAATTGTCCAAAGAGGAAGAAACAGCAGGAGAACAAGATTCGCATAGTTCTTTGTAGAGAACCGAGCATGATTCGAGATGAGGACATGGTCCTAGTGGCGAGAGAGTCAAGACATCAAAGCGATGTGTGGATTCTGGACTCTAGGCATCATTTCATATTTGCCCTCACAGAGAGTGGTTCTCAAGTTATCAGCAGATAGATGGTGGTCATATATCTATGGCAAACAGCACGGTCTGCAAGGTAGTTGGAATTGGCTCATTCGATTGAGGACAGAGGATGAAAGATTCAGAACCGAGTGAAGTTAGACATGTTCCACAAATGACCAAAACTTGGTATCTCTCGCTTTGGACAGCATGGGATTCGGGTTTTAAGGGGAAAGTGGTGTCTTTGAGTGTCTATAAAAACTCAGTTGAGGTTCTCAAGGGAATCAAGAAAGGGACTCTGTATTTATTACAAGGGTTAGTTGTTCTTTGGTTCTCACTTCTTTGTGGCATCACCGAGATTCATCAGTCATAGCTTACAAAACTGTGGCACATGAGACTGGGTCACATGGGTGCAAGGAGGATGCAGGTTCTTTCTCAGAAGGATCTTCTTGGAGGATGTAAGGTCAAGAATCTGGACTTTTGTGAGCATTGTGTGTTTGGGAAGATACATAGGAGCAAGTTTTCAAAAGGGATACACAATACAAAGTCATCACTTTATTACATTCATTCTGATTGTTGGGGGCCATCAAAGGTGGTGTCATTGGGTGGTCACAGATACTTTGTGTCATTCATAGATGACTATTCAAGGATTACTTGGGTGGTGCTGATGAAACACAAAAGTGAGGCATTCAAGAGCTTCATGCAATGGAAGGCTCTAATTGAGAATCAGTTGGGGAAGAAGATCGTGAGGCTTCGTGATGATAATGGTCGGAATTTACTGGGTGAGTTTGATACATTGTGTAAAATCGAGGGTATTGCCGGACATCATACGATCCAGAATACTCATCAGCAAAATGGTGTATCTGAGAGAATGAATCAAACTCTTCTGGAGAGAGCAAGATGTATGCTTTCTCATGCTGGTTTATCAAGGAAATTTTGGGCAGAGGTCGTTACCACACTTGCTACTTAATCAATCAATAGGATTCTCACACAGGATCAGATCAAAACACCAGTTGAGATGTGGTCAGGTAAGCCTGCAGATTATTCAGTTCTAAGAGTATTTGGAAGCACAGTTTACTATCATGTCAGTGAAGAGAAACTGGAACCAAGGGTCAAGAAAGGAGTGTTTGTGGGGTATGGTGATGGAGTAAAGGGGTACAGAATTTGGTCATCAGCAGAAAACATAGTCATTCTTACTAGAGATACGGTTTTCGATGAAAATTCTATACTCATTTCATCAGTGGGTAAGACAATTGAAACTGAAACCAGTGCTGAAACTGAGAAAACTGACAGTAAGGTGGAGCTTCAGGTGGAGTCAGTTGGAATGCAACAATCAACTGATCCAAGTCGGTTTTCATCTTATCTCGGTTGTCGAACCAGAGTCGAATCCAAGCCGCCGGGTTGAGCAAATGTCGCTTGAGCGTCAAACCGAGAACGTGGGTCATCGAGTATAATTGTCGCCAGAGCTAGAAGATCCAATGTTGGGATACCTCCTGAAGGTATGGGTTTGATGATATGGTTGGATACGCACTTCAAGTTGCAGAATAAGTTGATGGTTTTGAACCTTCTACTTACAGGGAAGCAGTGACATGTTGTGAAGCATCTCAATGGCTTGCTGTCGTGAGAGTTGAAATGGAGTCATTACTGAAGAATCAGACTTGGGATCTACTTAAACATCCAGCTGATAGGAGAGTTGTTACTTGCAAATGGATTTTCAAGAAGAAGGAAGGGATTACTGAGGCAGAAGGAGTTAAGTATAAGGCATGTTTGGTTGCAAGAGGGTTCAGTCAGAAAGAAAGGAAGGACTTTGATGAGATATTCTCACCAAGAGTCGACATACTTCAATCAGAGTGTTACTAGCAATCAGGGCACAAAGAAGATCTTGAACTTGAGCAGTTAGATGTGAAGACTGACTTTTCTACATGGTGAGGTAGACAAAGAGATATACATGACTCACCCAGAGGGTTTCCAAGTTCTGGTAAGGAAGATCTTGTGTGTAAGTTGAAGAAGTCCTTGTATGGATCAAGCAAGCTCCTGAGACAATGGTATAAAAGGTTTGACAGTTATATGATCCAGTTGGGTTACAACAGAAGTCCTTATGATTGTTGTGTCTACAACAGTCAGTTGGAAGATGGATCTTACATCTATCTTGTGTTATATGTGGATGACATGCTGATAGATTTAAAGAAGAAGTCTGATGTTCAGTATCTGAAAGACCTTCTCAAGTCTTTGAGTTTGAAATGAAAGATTTTGGGTGCAAGCCAAGAAAATTTTGGGGATGGAGATCTGGAGAGATAGGAATCAGAAGAAACTGTTTTTATCTCAGCATGGGTATATACAGAAGATTTTGTCAAAATTTGGCATGTCAACTGCTAAGCAATAAATACTCTTATGGCATCAAATGTTCATTTGTCAGTTTTTGCTTCACAGTCATCAGAGGAGAATGAGTATATGTCAAGAGTTCCCTACGCTAGTGCAGTTGGCAGTCTGATGTATGCTATGGTGTGCACTAAGCCTGATCTGGCTCAGGCAGTCAGTGTTGTCAGCAGGCTTATGGCTCAACCTGGAAAGGAACACTGGAAAGCTGTGAAAAGAATGTTCATGTACCTTAGAGGTACAGCTGATGTTGGTCTCATTTATGGAGGTGATACTGAGAAACTGATCAAAGGATATTGTGATGTTGATTATGTAGGTGATGTGGACAGTAGAAAATCTATGACTGGTTATGTTTTCATATTGGGGAATTCAGTTGTCAGCTGAAAAGCAACTCTGTAAGCAACAGTGGCTTTATCAACTACTGAAGCTGAGTATATGGCTCTTACTGAAGCAGCCAAGGAGGGTATCTGGTTGAGGGACTAGTCAGTGGTTTGGGGCTACATCAGGATCAAGCTGAGATTTATTGTGACAGTTTAAGTGTAATTTGTCTAGCTAAGGATCAGGTTCATCATGAGAGAACCAAGTATATTGATGTGAGGTATCATTTTCTAAGAAATGAGAAGAGGGTTGTAATGAAGAAGATCAGCACCAAAGAAAATCCTGCTGATATGTTCACTAAGCCAGTTCAGCAGAGCAAGTTTTGGATTGTGTCTCGGACTTTCTTTGAATATTCAAAGCTTGTGGCGAATTCGAATACTCGATTGAGGACAGATCAACCTGAGTGGATTCTGAGGAGAAGTCTGGTACTGTACATCCTGGGGTTGACGAATGCATCTGGTACAAGTACATCTGATTATGCAATTTGGTGATGTTGAATGAGAGTTCAAGTCAAGGTGGAGATTTGTCAGTTTTGGTGATATGATCTCTAAACTGAGAAATATCTAGTGGAACTAATCTGGGAAAACTGAGACTGAGATGATGGTCAGTTAAGTATATTCGATTCTGTGAAAGTCGCTTTGATGAAGTGCAACCGAGTTTCTTCAAGTCGCGATCGATTTTAAGTGCATTTGCGTTATGCTGAGTATAGCTGAGTTCTACATCTGGGCAACTGATTACAAGTCTGGGAAGTCAATTTTGAGCTGAGTTTCGTTTGGTGGATAACAGCTGGAGCTAGGGTCCACATCTGGGGTATTTATGGTAGTTCCGACAAAAATCTATGGCGGTTAGGGTTTGGGACTTGTGTCTATAAATATCAACATTGTAATCAATGCAATGTGTGTCATTCAAAGTGTTATTCACACACTTGTGAAAACCTTGTAATTCTGTGCATAATAAAATATCTCATTTTCTGTCCCTGGGCACAACGTCGGAAACCACGTTAAATCACTGTGTTCTTCTTGTTTCTGTGTTTTATCAATTCCGTCATTTTTTACGTTTGCATTGCTATCTGTGTTTGTTTCTTTCTTAAACTGCATATATTCCTATATATGTTTATAACATATATGAATCTCAATGAAAGAAAACGATCATTTACGTACCCTTCAAAAAAGAAATTAATTTCCTAGAAAATATAAGTCTTGCATGCAAGGCGTTCAACTCATTTAATTTGTATCCTGAATTTCAAAACCTTAATTAATCTTTTTTAATCTTTCTGATCAGGAGGCAAAGAAATCTAGCAATGATGAAAAGGCAGTGAAAGAAATATATGAAAGGCTTCTAAGAGCAAACTTGAAGGACTACGGAAGGTATGATCCAGCACCAACCATGGACAAGCCACCCTTCAAGCTCATTCCCAACTGATCACATCAAATAATAATTAATTAAACACATATATATATATATATATATATATAGAAATGGGTTCATATACATATTTATTGATCTCATGCTTATCAGATACATACTACTAAAATAGTGCATCGATCACTATTTTAATAAGACTTCATTATTGTTTTCGGTCAACTACAAATTGAGGAGCGAGTTTGTAGAAACTAGAAACCTAACTAGAAACTCGCTTCCTCAATTTGTAGTTGCAGATCAAACAATAATTCAAGTGCACTAAAATAATGATCGATGCACTATTTTAGTAGATATATTTGATAAGATGGATGATAGTATTGTATTTAATTTTAACTCAACCCTATATATATATATATATATATATATATATATATATATGCTACTTCTACATGCATATCCTCAATTATGTGGACATACGTTTTGTTATATATAATATAAGATTGCTCTTTATACATTAAGTTATATTTGTAAAATAAGTTTGTAACAAATGTTAAGGCACGAGTTGTCGTACGTCAAATCACACATATAACAATTAATTTATTTAGTAATATTCAATTCTTTTCATTCATGAAAAAAAGAATCTGTATGTACAAGTTTCAAGTACTAAAGAATGAGAACCTCAATGCAGATTTTTTACGTTTGATTAATGAAAGGATTGTAGTAATTAGTTAAAAGAATTTACCCCGATCGATGGGAATTAGAATTTTTGGTTAGTCAACCATATAATCCATCCAGGAGCGGATCCAAAAAGGCAAAAACCATATAATCCACCCAAGTGCAGATCCAAAAATTTATTTTAATGGGATCATAATCTAAAATTATATTTATTATCAAGAAATTGTTGAGCACTCTCTCGAAGACGTTATTTAATTACGACTTATTTATTTATTTTCGATTCAATTATTTTGTAAACACTATATATATCCTTTGTACCCCAATGATTATTGTGTGGAATCATCAATACAATTACAATTATCAAACCCTTCTATGGTATCAGAGCCCCTATCGATCCCTCAACCCTAAACCTTCATCACAGCCGCTGTTCTTCATCATCATCAACAGCCGCCAGCTTTCATCATCATCATGGCTCCCTCGGATGTAACCAACGAAGGCTCTAGTGAATCCACACTCATCTCCACTCTCCCAAAACTCAATCAGGCAAGCCACATTAACATCATGAAGTTGACAAAAGACACATATCCATTATGGCACGCACAAATTGTGCCATATCTCAAAGGGCAACGCGTCTTCGGTTACGTTGACGGATCGATCCCTAAACCATCAGAAACAATAACATCAGGAACCACCACTAATCGAAATCCAGATTATGATGTGTGGATAGAACAAGATCAGTTAATTTTGGGTTTAATCAACACGTCTTTGGACACCGACATGCTCCGTCATGTGTATAGGCACACCACTGCTGCTGCGGTTTGGAAAGCTCTGCAAACTCGTTTTGCTTCTCAAAGCCGAGCTAGAATTATGCAACTTAGGGCACAATTGATTAATGCCCAGCGAGATAATCGATCAGCATCAGAATTCTTTAGCTATCTGAAAAACATTACCGATGAACTCGAGATGGCCGCCAACAAATCACTATGGAGGAATTTCTTACACGACTATTTCTTGGGCTTGGACGTGACTATGAATCCTCATTTGGGAGGTTATGGAAAAGGCGAGACATTGATCTTGATCAGTGTACTCACCGCCGCTCTCAATCAAGCTCGATTCTTTCGCCATGACCAGGCCTCTCGCCCATCTTTCCCAATTGTTCGAAGAACTGGCGACCAACTATGCTCGCGAACAGCAACAATAGGGACGGCAAAGCAGCAGGTTACCGCGAACCGGCCCACAAAGCAACAAGGTCGACAGCGCCAATCCGGCTCAGATATAATTCGGGCAAGCAGGCCGCTTTTCCACCGGCCAATCACACGGCCATTTCAGGGAACTCGTCCTCAACGTGGTCGCCCTCGCCGTTATCCACCGGGCCAAGTCCCTCAATGCCAAGTTTGTTCTAAAATGGGACACACAGCACTTGAATGTTGGCATAGGACCAACTTGAATTTTCAGCCTGGTGCTTCGCAGAATCAACGTGGGCCTCGTCCTAACATGGCTCTCCAAGCCACGGCTCCGAATTCTCGACCATCTGACTGGATTCCGGATACTGGTGCTACACAACACATGGCACAAGACTACCGCAATTTGAATGGTCACTCTGAACCATACAATGGTCCTGATCAGATTAATATTGGTGATGGCTCAGGTTTGCGTATTACTCATCTTAGTAGCTCTATTTTACCCTCTCCTTCACGCACCTTTACTTTAAATCACATCCTCGTTTCACCTAGCCTTAAGCATAATTTGCTCTATGTTCAACAATTTGCCAAAGATAATTCCGTTTACTTTGAATTTCATGGTGATTTCTTTTTTGTGAAGGACTATTCGGTCGCATTCATCATGTAGGTCCTTCACAATGGTCTCTACAAGTTTGACTCAGCCCGGCTTTAGCTCTTGCCACTTCCACATCCTCCACACGATTCGATGGCATCAACGTCTTGGTCATTGTTCCCATCCGGTCATGTGTCGTGTTCTTCGTAGTCAAGCACTCTGTTTCCAATAAAGCTTCCGATCCGGTTTGTGAAGCATGTCACTAGCCAAAAGTCATCGTAGTCATTTGCCTGTTTCTAGTTTTACTTCTGTTGCACCTTTGGATTTGGTTTATTCTGATGTATGGGGACCTTGTCCCGAAACTTCCATTTATGGCAATCAATATTATGTTTCCTTTCTTGATGATTTTACCAAGTTCTTGTGGATTTATCCTATTCGCTATAAAAATGATGTCGAACGTGTATTTTCCGTATTTAAACCATTTGTTGAACGCCTCTTTAATACCTCACTCAAGTCACTTCAGACTGACTGGGGAGGTGAATTCCAACGTCTCACGAATACTCTCACATCTGAGGGTATTAGCCATAGACACTCTTGTCCACACACACATGAACAAGCCGGTGCCATCGAACGTCGTCATCGCCAAATAGTTGAAGTTGGCTTGTCTCTTTTAGCTCAATCTCACCTTCCCTTCCTTATTGGGAGGATGCTTTTATCTGACCACTTATCTCATTAATCGTCTCCCTACGCCTATCTTAAACTACAAATCGCCTTATGAGGCGGTCTATAACCGTCTCCCAGATTATTCCTTTCTCCGTGTGTTTGGATGCGCCTGTTGGCCATATCTTCGTCCTCACAATAACCACAAAACAGATTATCGTTCTAAATCGTGTATCTTTCTTGGCTACGCTCCTGATCACCATGGCTACAAATGCCTTGACTTAAGTTCCGGTCGTGTTTATGTCGCTCGTCATGTCACTTTTGATGAGTTGTCCTTTCCCTATACATCTCCTTCCACCCCTATCTCTTATGAGGACCTTTATGCCACTTTACCGCTCAATATCATTCCCAACTCCACTCAAACAGGCCTCCTACCTCTCTCACCGAATGCCTTCCCTCTCTCCTGTTGCCTCCGAACTCACACCGAACTCTCCGATACCTAGCCCTATTCAACCACAACCACGCTCCCCATCTTGACCCTCCTCCTCGTCCCTCCCTTCCACCGCTTCTTCCGATGCTTCCGCTTCGAAGACTCTACTCCGCCACCCCTCGCATGGTCACTCGTGACTCAAACGAATTCCCTCAAGCCTAAGAAAGATGATCCTAACTTCATTCGTTATCCCATTTCTCGTGCCCTTATTTCCGTTAATACGATGCACGAGCCCACTAGCTATCGAGGTCGCCAAACACCGTGTGTGGCGTGATGCCATGCAAGATGAGATTAATGCACTTCTCCGTAATAACACTTGGGATTTGGTTCCTTCTTCCCTCGTATGAATGTTGTTGGTAATAAATGGGTTTTCCGTGTTAAGTATCATGCGCAGATGGCTCTTTGGAGCGCTTATAAAGCGCGTCTTGTTGCAAAAAAAGGGTTTCATCAAGCAGTAGGTGTTGACTACACGGAAACATTCAGTCCGGTGGTAAAGCCTCTCACCATTCGGCCGCTCCTCACACCGCGGCCGCGTGACTTATCAATGGCCTATTCGTCGAGTTGACGCCCGAATGCTTTTTACATGGTAATTTATCTCGGCGGTATTTATGCAAAGCGGCCTGCAGTTTTGTACATCCGGATTATCCCGATTATGTTTGTCGCTTGAACCGTAGTTTGTATGGCCTTAAACAGGCTCCCCGTGCTTGGTTTGAGCGCTTATCTCGCCGCCCTATTTGCTTTGGGTTTCGGCCTTCTAAGGCAGACACGTCACTATATATGCTTGTTCGGGAACTCGCTTGTCTCTTTTACTCATTTATGTGGACGATCTTATTTTGGTTGGCTCTTCCAATGACATTATTCGTCGATTTTAGCGCATCTCTGCGCTCAATTTCCCATCAAGGACCTTGGCTCTTAACTTACTTTCTTGGCATTGAGGTTCTTCCCCACGGCAACGGTCTCTACTTGACTCAACGTAAGTATATTTATCGCTCTTATCGAAAGCGTGTATGACCACTTTGTTAAGCCATGTCATACACCTATGGCCTCTCACTTACGACTTCAAAGAGCAGGTGTTTCGTTTCATGATCCGTCTCTTTATCGGATGATTGTTGGTGGTCTTGTGATCTTAGTTTTACCAGGCCGGATATTTCATTTCTTTGTGCATCGTGTTAGTAAGTTTATGCACGCGCGCCACGGATGATCATTGGGTGGCGATCAAACGCATTTTGGCGTTATCCCAAGGCTACTATTTCGGATGGACTTCATATCACCCCCGCGCCATCGCTACCTTACATGCCTTTACGGATGCTGATTGGGCGGCGGATCCAGATGACCGTCGCTCCGTTGGTGCTTATTGTATTTTTCTGGGTTCTTCGCTTATCAGCTGGCGCTCTAAGCAGCAGCAGACGGTTTCCAAGAGCAGTACGGAGGCAGAATATAAGTCGTTATCTAATACCGCTGCTGAGGTTCAGTGGATCCTCATGCTTATTAAGGAACTTGGGCTTACTCTCCATCACATCCCCATTCTATGGTGTGACAATATCGGTGCTACTTATCTCGCTGCAAACCCGGTTTTCCATGCGCGCACAAAGCATATCGAGATCGATTACCATCATGTTCGCGAATTAGTTGCTGCTAAAAAGCTCGATGTTGGCTTTGTCTCGACTAAGGATCAGTTGGCTGACATTCTTACAAAACCCCTTGGCAATCCTCGCTTTGCTCAGTTGAAGGCCAATCTCCACGTGTATCCTATACCCGTGGGATTGCGGGGGCGTGTTGAGCACTCTCTCGAAGACGTTATTTAATTACGACTTATTTATTTATTTTCGATTCAATTATTTTGTAAACACTATATATATCCTTTGTACCCCAATGATTATTGTGTGGAATCATCAATACAATTACAATTATCAAACCCTTTTAGAAATTTGTTTCAGTGATGTTTCTGAAGCCTAAAATATATTTTTTAACTACAAAACATTTTTAATAATAAAAATACATCGTTTTAATGCTGAAAAAAAAATCATCCGCCTCTCAAATGGGTCACGAGACCCACCCATGTTAACATTGACATTGATCCGCCCCTTAGATGCAACCTGTTGTATTAAATATATAATAATCTGCATGCATCAACTTGAACGTGGAGTATTTTGTGAGAGATGTGTTGAAGATATATGATAATTTTTTTTCTCTAAGATGTATGATAATTAAACAAGGCATAATGTTTTAATGTCGTTGAAAATGATTCCCTTCTGTATTTAAAATGCTTTTACTTAAAATATTTATGTATGTGTTTGATTGTATGAGAAAATTTTCATCTGCGGGTACGTAAAGGAAATCCCCTCTTGCACAAATTTTAGTATGCTCTAGTACCAAATCTTATTTGGTGTGCCCAACCAATAGGATTTAAGATATTTCTGGTGGACTCCTCCGTATAAAAATAAGCAATCAATGATGTTTTATCAAAATGATGACATGGTGGTCCAAAAATTTGATTCAGGACCACCATAAAACTACCGCCCCTCTTGAGCCACAAAATGTAAAGACCTGACCGAAAACTCGAGTAAATTTACGCTATCAAGTCTGTATTATTATTATGGGAAATTAGGGATAAGGACACAATCTGGAATATTATTAAGCGGCAGGACTACTATATATTTTTATAGGAGAAGGACAATCGCATAATTTTTATAGCGAGAATGACAAACAGTGAATCCCGAAAATCGGTGAATCTCCTAGTGAATCCCAAATCGGTGAATTTCGATGATGAATTTTGATGATGAATCCCGTAAATCGGTGAATCCCGACAATGAATTTTGAAAATTAGTGAATTTCGATAAAGTGAATTTTGGCAATGAATTTAAACAAATGAATTTCGAACATAAGTGAATTTCGATAGTGGATAAATAGTTTTGTTCTTTTTATGCAAAAGTTTCAAAAGACTGTCCTTCTATCCAATTGATGAAATATTTTTGTCCTTCTCCCTCATTCCCCCTTATTATTATACCATTATCCTCTCATCACATATTTTTCTATTGTAAAACTAATAATAAAAAGAAAATTAAAACAATCACAACTATAATATTATATATGTCAAAACTGATATAGATATGAGGGAGTGACTCTATCATTTCTCTTTTCAGATATGCACATTCGATCATGAATATTATGAAAAAGAAAATCGAATCACGAAGTCTCGTATGATGCACTAAGACTTAAATGCGGAAGCTGAACATGAAAAGAATCGGTTTACTATAATCTCAATACTTGATTAATGCATAATTAAAGCATCATTGTACTTACAACGTTACACAGTCACTACTACTAGTTTCATTCTTCAACATATTTAATACAACTTTCCTATCATAGTACAAAATATAATCATCTTAATACACAACCTCATCCATCACATACTAGAACTTATGTATGTATACAAGTTCTCCATTTCGGATTTTGAAGATGGCATGGAATGGAACTCGTGAAAGATGAGGTAATCATAGAAGATACCATGGATCAAAAATAGTATACTTAAATAGGACAGGTCGAAGCACGAGTCACTTCCATCATTGATCGATCTCTTGTTGCTACTAAAGCTAATCATCTGAAAAAATGTTAAAATAAGGGGTGAGCTATGAAACTCAGTAAGGAAACATATCATCAATGGAAACTAATACAGTTTACTGAAATATGATAAAGTTTCAAATTGTCTTTCGTAAAATGAAATGCATAAAATAAAGATAATACATACAAGATCATGTAAGTAAACTGAAAAATAGATAAACCAGGGGCGAACGCAGGATCCCGGATGAGGGGGGACGATACTATGGGCGAGTGTAAATTTTTAGAGGGGGCAAAAAAATACACAACATACATAATAGTGTTTTTCCGGATCCGAGGGACAATCGCCCCCCCTAAACCCCATGTACATCCGCCCTTGAGATAAACACATATCTTTGCCATATCAGAAAAATAGATAATCACATTTCTTTGCCATATCAGTGAATATATATTCATTGTAGTATTATTGTTTCCATTGTGTCATAATTGTATCTAATATGTATCATAATTGTGTTATATATGAGTATGGTTCATGACTACCGTGCCACGTTTATTTTTTACTCAATATGGAGGGCCAGATAAATTTATTTGTATTACGAAATGTTTATTATTTTATTCCGTGTATGGGGCCTGACCGCTACAACCTTTCCTCCATATATTCTTTCTCGGAAGCAGGGTTTGATATCGCCGGTAACCCTTGAAAGTTCCATGTTTTTTTCAATGCATACTTAACCATGAATCTTACTGTATGCATTCATTCGGAATTAGATGACCACTTCTCACCTTAATTAATTTCTTTCTTTATTAGGTGATCAATTCTTACCATACATTAATACTTATCTTTTTCATTTATTCTGACCATTCCTTGACATTCAACAATAGATAAATAAAATCTGATGTACATACCTGATACCACATAGGGTTCTAATTAAGCATATTTTATTTTTAAAACTGAAAATAATGTCTGCATATAAATCCATAGATGTTAACTGTATAGAAGAGGTGGCCTCAGGGCTGCACCTTTTGTGGTAAAAACATCTATAAACTTTTGTTTACTGCACTATTAGACATTCATATTTCACTAACATATCCCGACATTCATGCATGTAGTGACACCAAACATTTAATCATTCTATTTTTTGGAAAACACAACATGAATCCACAGATGTTGAATTAATGTGTATCAAGGTCATCCTCAGGGTCGTATTTTCAGCAGTGTTCTTAATCATTACATGAACAAGTTCTAACTCTATAGACATGTTTTCTAAGTGATATAATTCTACCCAAAAAAACTACCAAATTTTCAAATTTACAACATTACAACAAAATCTACAAAACAATGTCATTTTCTAATCTATTAAGGCCAATCATAGAATGCATGTAACACGAATTTAACATCAAGCATCATACATGCATGATATCTAAACTGTAACATCACGTTATTTACACTGCATTTACATCACCATAATATGTGTATAAACATCATTTACAATTTATCATAAAACCAACCCATAGAATTTGGAAAGATAAACTAAAGACACGTACAAACTCCTAATTGGACCATCTCAATCTTAAAATCTGCAAAAGTACATGTGTTGTATATATATTTGATTGTATTAATTTTGTTGTAAAACTATCGCTACTCTTCGTTAACAGGACCGCACCATAATGTTTTCACATCGTTATCTATGAAAATTTTCCCACATGTTTCTTCAATGAAAATTAGCAATATAAAAATAACGTCCCTAGCCGGATGTTTCTCTTCATACAGCTTTCTATCCGTCCCTTTTTGACCCAGTAAAGCAACTAGAAGTATTATATATTATGTATTAAAATCGATTAAAACTTACTACATCCCCAAATGGACGCGGATATAGGCAATTGCCAGCTATATATTTCTCAGCAACCTGCATTCTTTTGCTATTTCCACCTCATTTCCTAAACAAAAATATCGATCAACCTATATATATATATATCATGCTAAATGCTCTTCAATAACTTGCAACCAAAACTTCATTCCCAAATAATAGCATTCATATATAGTTTCCCTTTTCTTCCCTCCACCGTACCCCCCAAAAAACAGTTTCATCAGCACTCTATTAATTTAAAGATATATAAGAAAATTGTTAATTAAGTATGCTTCGGTTTGTGGTAGTACTTGCAGCTTGCTTCATGGCAGCAGTAGCTGCAGGTAACTTGTATCAAGATGTAGATATCACTTGGGGTGAAGGTCGAGGCAAGATCGAAAATGGGGGCCAACAGCTTTCTCTTTCTCTCGATAAATTTTCTGGGTCTGGTTTCCAATCCAAGAATGAGTACCTTTTCGGTAGATTTGACCTCCAAATCAAGCTTGTCCCTAGAAATTCAGCTGGGACTGTCACTACTTTCTTTGTGAGTATATATATTCTTTTGAATGTCATACTGATCATTTGTATAAATTTGATCCGATACAACAATTTACTGACTCGACCCATTTGTTTGAATAATTAATTTGCATGCATGCAGTTGTCATCGCAAGGATCGAATCATGATGAGATTGATTTCGAGTTCTTGGGGAATGCTTCTGGGCAGCCATATACAATGCATACTAATGTTTATGCAAATGGGAAAGGAGATAAAGAACAACAATTCCGTCTTTGGTTCGACCCGACTGCTGCTTTCCATACTTACTCCATCGTTTGGAATTCTCAACGCATCATGTAATTAATTAATTAATTAATTAATTACCCCAATTTTGATTGATTTGTTGATATCCTTCATGTTACATACATTTGAACAATATTATCTGAATTCGTATATATTGCTTTGCAGATTCTTGATAGATAACAGTCCAATAAGAGTATTAATCAACAACAATGAAGGAGTCGGAATCCCATTCCCCAAAAGCCAACCAATGAGAATGTATTGCAGTTTATGGAATGCAGATGATTGGGCAACACAAGGTGGAAGATTGAAGACGGATTGGAGTCTAGCTCCGTTTGTTGCTTCTTACAGAAACCTCAACATCAATGGAAATGTATGTTCTACAGGTTTATCTTGCTCTACTGCTTCCTTGAATAATAATCAAGCATGGCAAAACCAAGGGTTGGATTCAAATGGAAGAAATAGGCTGAGATATTTGCAATCAAGATTCATGATTTATGATTATTGCAAGGATTTTCAGAGGTTTCCTCAAGGTCTTCCTGCTGACTGCAAGCTTTCCAGATTCCTATGAAGAATGGATCCATGCATAAAGTCAATATCGATCACCATTTTTAATTTTATTCTCTTTTTTTTTTTATTATTACTCCATTACATGACATTGGTCACACACAAAAAATAAGCTGAAATTCTTTATTCTATTGTTTTGGGATCGAGAAATATTAAAATAGATATTTAATTATTCATATATACTCATGTTGTTTTGACAATTGGTCTATGTCCCATGCAGATCATTATTGTTTATTCGGGTTTTCTTTTAATCATATATATTCATTCATGTTGTTTTGACATGTAGTATGTTGTTTCTTCCTTTCTTTTGGGATTTTCAAAGAGACAATAATTAGTCGATTATTACAATTAATGGTGCAGATCTAATAATGATCTACTATGTTACTGTTTCATTTTTCTTCAACATTCGTTCCATTTAAATCTTAATGAATAATACTTTCATGGGATAAGGGTTAATTTGCAATTAGGGTTATCGATCGGGTAACCAATTATCTTTCCAAGCTCTTATAATTAAAAGCCCCATTTCCAAAATATCCTTTTTTTTTTCTTTTTTTTTTTTATAATTTACCGATTTGGAGAGGGAGGCCAAGATACTTACCGTACGTGATGAGTTAGCTTTAGGCCATTGAGAAAATTCAGCACATAAGTTTAGCTCATCATTTGTATTTAAATAGCAGACTTTCTCATATTAACAGATTGATTAAAGCAATCCAGATAGATGCAGAGAATGTCGTTTAATTAGGACGACTAAAGCTTGATTAAGATCTTCTTTTTAAAGGAGTAAACTATCGCATCGCATGCAAAGAAAATGTGAGAAATAGAAAGACCATTTCTAGAGGTTTTGGCTTCTTTCGAAAGGTATATATATATCCTTTCAACATCCTTCCGCACACACCGAAAAAATGTAAGGAGACGGTGGATCTCCCTACTTTAAACCATTGGATGGTTAAATAAAAACTTGTTCTCACTCCATTTATAATAATTAAATATAAAAAAAAAAAAGTTCTACATTGCATAATTCTATCAATCCATTGCATAACTTTTCCATAATGAACTTAACAAAAAAATTATTCAACTCTGTCAAACGCTTTAGTCATATCCATAAATAGCCATAAGCTTGTCAGCTGGTTGACTGTTGACTAATTGTTGAGTCAGTTTTAAAATCTCTAGAGCAATATATGTTTGCTCGTTTTTCTGTGTGCGGGTGAATGTCCCAACTGTGTCATGCACAATAGGTGGGTACACATTTAATTTGCAAAGTATTAATTGTTTCCTTTCGTAGCCTGCACAGAAAATTTTTGGCTAGTTTCTTCGTTGTCTTGCTGGTTTTTTTAACTTTTAGAGGCATGTTAGAGCTGTTTTATTAAAAAACAAAATAGAATGGACCTCCTTCTAACACCAACTGACAATGCTTGAAATCGTCCGGTTGATAATTTGAATATAATACAGGAAATTGGACCTCTGAATGATGATCCGATTAAATAGCTTTTTGGTGGATTTGATAGTATGCCTGCAATACACACGAAAGTGTGAGGGGTCCCAAAGCTTGTTTCCGGGGGGACACTCTGACGCTCAATATATATAGTAATCGAATAGAGAAATTTCTATTAAGACAATATATAGGAATATTGCAAAGGTTGTGAGTACCTTGATAATGGGGATGATGATCTATTATATAGAGTATCATTATGGTGGTAGTTATTGAACAATATTAATGTAATGGTCATAAATGTTTACCACGTTTGTGATTGATGAGCCTGTCATGGAGCAATTCAAGCTCAGGTTGTAAGTGGTCGTAGATCTCGGAGCCATCATTATTGCACTTACCACTTACCACCGTGGAGTAATGTCTGCGTGAAGTCCGGAATGCTCGCTTGAATGGTATGAAACCATTGTAGGAGGTCTGGAACCACCTCCATTGTATTAAGCATAAATGAGCGTGATGACATGCGCAATGCCAGCAATAAGAGACCATAGACATCCTGCGTCATGCCGACTTTAAGGGACAAAGGGCAACCTACTTCACTTCGGACAGATGACGATCCTATATTGAAGTGAGCCCATGTCGGCCCATATACTGAAATGGCATTTGTCACTCTGTGTGAGGCATATTGAGTGTCACATGTACGGTAACCAATCTTACCTACAACAATCAGTAATCCTCAAAAGCATGTCAACTCTTCTAATTATCTTCACAATAAATACTAAAATTTAGAAAATAAATTTTAATCACAAGCCTAGAATTTAACAAAATACTCAAATTAAATCATTTAACTTGTGATTTTCTCATTAAAATATATTATAAATAAGCTCACAATATGGATAAAGTTGATTCACACCAGTTATGTGGATGCAGGACATTTAGCCGGCCTACACAAAGAAATGTCTTATAATTAGCAACATATTCAATAAAGTCCTTTTACTTGTGATTTTCTCGTATTAAGCTCACAACCGGGAAAAATTAAGGGCAAAACATATTATAAAGTTGATTCAAATCCATTATGCGGATGCAGGATATTTATCTGACCTTCACAAAGAAAGGCCACAAACTGTCATCAGTTTGTGCTCGACTACGTAAGCAGGCCGATAATGTGTTTGGCTATGATCACTGACACGTCATATCAGTATAATGTGATGTTTATTTATCGAGAAAGATAAGTTGATGCAACATGTACATAAGAAGGTAGGCGAACAAAGTGTATTTCACCAAAATTCTTATTCATGTATGATCTTCGGAAGAAAAACAATTTTGATGTTCAACAAATCAGATCAAGTGTGAGTCCAAGTGACTTGTTCGATAAAACATTGCCTACCATTACGTTTAGAAAGTTGATAGTAAAATATCGGAATGTGTCTATCATAGACCTTAAGAAATGTTCAAAACATGAGAAGTAAACACATGAATATGTATTTGTTTTTCCTTCAATAAAAATTTATTTTCTTAGTAAGATTTTTAACTAAGAAATATTTACTGATGTCCATTTTTCAGCACTACAGTTATAGAATATATTGCACTGAGACTGATTAGTCATCTCAGTAAAACACATAGCCACATCACCGTGGCATGAGTAAAGAGGTGCTTAATGGCAATTGCTAGGTGGCAATCAAAGGGGAAGCGGTGGCATGAGTCGTCAGATAGAGCGGAAGAAAACAAAAGTAGAAAGAAAGATTCAAATAAAGAATATAGTATTTATTTGTTACTTGACGTATGAAAGTAAGAAGGAAAAAAAAAATCATATCTGCACTACACAAATGTGTAGTGTATTTTTCATTACATGTTGTAGTGCCATGGATTAAAAAAATGTTAAATTTATTGTAATGGATCCCCACAAAATAAATAATTTTAATTGTATTGGGCAGGATGCTGTGGTAAAAAAAATAATAGATGTATCAGTTCTCAAAAAGGAATACGTATTTTGTCAGATATGTTCTTCGATCTATTTTGGTTTGTTGTACTCTATATCACCATAAACACCCCGGCGATGTGTAAGAAAAGAGGAATGGATAAGTATAATTCATATCACTTGATACAACTAACTTATAATGATTGTAAGATAAAAAATTCTATGAAACGACTTTGTATTACGTGGAAGCCTCTAATTAGTTCATTCAAAATTCATCTCGATATCATATCAATTTCGTTTGATCTTTCAAAAGTCTATTATACACCTCATAAAACATACTCTTTAATAGATGAAAATATGACACGTTTTGCAATTACAATTTTCGTCCTGTAACTGGACACGTTTTGCAATTCTAGTCCTGGTTTTTCTCCGGTGACAATTTCAGTCATGTAAGCAGTCTTTTTTCTGCAAAAATAGTCTCGAAGGCCAGAAAATGCTGACTGTACACATTTTCCGGCCAAAAAAATGACATGTCATCCTATCTTTCCACGTCAGCACAAATTTTCAAATCAGTATTTATTTTTTGCAAAGAATAAAATGTTGCTAATTGAGGGATTCGAACCTGCAACCTAATAAAAACCTCGTTACTTCTCCATCCGAGCTGCCACTACATATGTTATTTAAAACACAACATATTGCTTAAAGACATGTCCAAAGTATAAAAATATTAGAGTATGTATGTGTGTGTGTGTGTGTATATATATATATATATATATATATATATATATATATATATATATATAGTATTCAATTACAAATGATGATAAATTTATTGAATATTTATTTTAAGTAATATAAGAGGTTCTTAATTTTTTATTTATTTTTAAGTATAATATATATTGTATAATGCATGTGACTTAATATATGCTTATTTTTTATATCAAATTTGTTGATTAAGATTAAGTTATGATGAGGAAAAAAATGCAATTAGATCATATAGTTTTGCGGTGTTGAAGTATTGGGTACTAGTACCACTACTTAATATATACTTATTTTTTTATCAAATTAGTTTCTTTCTCAATCCTTAATTTCTAAATAATATTACTGTTACAACCACTCTAACACAATGCATCTCGTAATTTAATGAATCATTTGACAGTAGGCGGACCTACCATGGGGCAAGAGTGGGCACATGTTTCTAAAATTTTAAAATTACCATAATACCCTTATCAAATTTAATATTTCATACAAAACGGTATATAAAGTAAATGAAATATTAGATAATAAAATGAAACAAATGTCAAACCACCAAAAGCATATAACAATTAGTTAATCAAGTAGACGCATAGTTTATATACCATTTTGTATGAAATATTTAATTTGTTAAGGGTATTAGGGTAATTTTAAAATTTTAGGGGGGCATGTGCCCTCTCTTTTCCCATGCTAGGTCCGCCCCTGATCAGAATGGTTCATTAGTGGTACTAGTACCCAATACTTTAATGTTGCAAAACCATATGATGTAGCTGTATTTTTTTCCTAGCTGCATTTTTTCCTTGTCATAACTGTCTTAATCAACAAGTTTGATAAAAAAAAATTATATATTAAGTCACATGCATTATACAATATATATATATATTGATGGAACTGGCTGCATATTCCAGATTTCTGAGTTGGGTAGCCCAGATGAATGGCTGCTCAGCCTGCACGCGTGAAAGGAAAGCAGATTTGGACGTGGCCTCATTAATTATTGTTGATCATAGCTCATCCCGATTCTTTTTTGGGGACCTTCGCGTTGCTTTAAATACACCCCTGTCCTCAAATACCCTCCATTTAGCGATGTAGTCTGCAACTTTTGAATCACTTCTGGGGATCTGAGTATTGGGTGATATGATTGTGTCCCATTTGGTTCTTTGATGTCAAATAACCTAGTGTCCCTCGTATCCAACTTTTTATCAAGTTGAACGAGGCAATGCAAATGAGGCTCGCCATCCGCATGATTTTCAGTACATACTCTTGCATAAAAAATGTCAAAATCTTTAAGTAAATTAAACAAATAATCTAAGACGAAAATTGGTATTAATGGGCAATGTGGATATGTTAAAAATACCGATTTGCCCTGAAGTCTATACTGAGGGGGTCTGCGAGGCATAATTAGTTATTTTAGAGATAGAGAGAGACAATAGGAATAATAGTATTTTCGAACTTCTTTACTACTATGGTTTTGCGGAGGCAAAGAGCGACTTTTATATCGCCCCAATTACTTAAAATTAATCTCAGGCTTACACGTGGCAAAACCATATAATATTACTGGTTTTGCATTCTGGCCGGCAGCTGGATCCCACCCACGTAGCTACAGTAGGTTGAAAAGGTTTTAATTGCCAATTAAGTATTTCAGTTGTCGGCCGTCATCATTACATTTTACTGTTGTGCAATAGTAAAAGCAGCATATAAATTCAATCTTTTTGCTTTAACAACTATCGTCTTCCCACTCGATCATCGCGCTTTTTGAAAAATCCATTATTCCCCCTCTTTTTACTATTCATAAAGCAACTTTTACTGTAGCACTTATTACAAACGAAGAAATTTCTGAGTGTTCTGAGAAAAGTATCTACAACACAATGGAGATTCCTTTAGCCGAATAGGTGTCGGGTAATTATGAGACTGATTGTACGGATATCAAATCCGGATCATCTATTGAATGTGTTAAGTTAAAATACCCTAGTTTTATTGACAGGGCTTTTAACAAGATGAAGAATTGTCTAGTTTCTTAGTCTCAGGTTTCAGGTTCGAATCCCCCCATTAGCAACATTTTATTCTTAGCAAAAAAAATACTGACGTGGAAATTTGTGCTGACGCGGAAAGATAACGTGTCAATTTGGGATGACATGTCAGTTTTTTTGGCCGGAAAATGTGTACAGTCAGCATTTTCCGGCCTTCGGGACTATTTTTGTAATAAAAAGACCACCTAGAGGACTGAAATTGTCGCCAGAGAAAAACCAGGACCAAAATTGCAAAACGTATTCTTTTCAAAAAAAAATATTGATGTGGAAATATGTGCTGACGCGGAAAGATAACGTGTCAATTTGGGATGACATGTCAGTTTTGGCGGCCGGAAAAATGCTGATCAAGATTTTCCGGCTTTCAGGACTATTTTTGTAAAAAAAAAAGACCACTTAGAGGACTGAAATTGTCGCTGCAGAAAAATCAGGACCAAAATTGCAAAATGTGTCCAGTTACAAGACGAAAATTGTAATTTAGCCTTTATCTGACCTTCACAAATAAAGGCCACAAATTGTTGCTAGCGGTGGCACATCAATTTGTGCTCGACTACGTACTGTTTGGTTGCTACATCTTCAAAACATGCTGGAATAATAGCTATTCATGAAACAAGCCGATAATGTGTTTGGTTATGATCACTGACACGTCATATCAGAGAAATGTGATGTTTATTTATTGAGAAAGAGAAGTTGATGCAACATGTACATAAAAAGGTAGGCGAACAAAGTGTACTTCACCAGAGTTCTTATTCATGTATGATCTTCAGAAGAAATATAGTGTTGATGTTCAACAAATTGGATCAAGTGTGAGTCCAAGTGACTTGTTCAATAAATCATAGCCTACCGTTATGTTTAGAAAGTTGATAGTAAAATATCGGAATGTGTCGACTCATAGAACTTAAGAGACGTTCAAAACATGAGGAATAAACACATATGAATATGTATTCTTTTTTCTTTCAATAAAAATTTCTTCCACGTGTTATTTTCTTAGTATTATTTTTAATAAGAAATATTTATTGATGTCCATTTTACAACACTACAATTATAGAATATATTGCACTGATATTGATTAGTCATCTTCGTAAAACACATAGCCACATCACCGGGAAGTTATTGTGTGGTGTCTCCACACGGTGCAGAGACACCGCATGGCGAGTGTTCCCACACATGTGCGGTTTTATGTGATTTAAAGCGTGTGGTTCGATCGTCGCCCCACACCGCACGGTTTTATTCTGTATTTAAATTGTGTGGTTCTGATCGTTTCACCCGTCACTTCACCTTTAAATTCCCTCACCACACAATAACTTTCCCACATCACTGTGGCATGAGTAAAGAGGTGCTTAATGGCAATGCTAGGTGGCAATCAAAGGGGAAGCGGTGGCATGAGTCGTCAGGTAGAAGTAAAGTGGTCGGATAGAGCGGAAGAAAACAAAAGTAGAAAGAAAGATTCAAATAAAGAATATATTTATTTGTTACAATGAAAGTGAGAAAAAAAAAAAGGAAAATGGTGTTTGTTATAAACATAGACGAGAAGCTTTCAGTTTAAGAAAGATAAAAACAGATAGCAATGCAAACATAAAGAATGACGGAATTGATAAAACAGAAACAAAGAAAACATAGTGATTTAACTTGGTTTCTGGTGTTGTGCCAACTACTCCACGGACAAAAAATGAGATATTTTACTATGCACAGAATTACAAGGTATTCCTCACAAAGTGAAAGACACACTCTTGCATTGATTATAACATAGGTATTTATAGACACAAATCCCAAACCCTAATCGCCAAAGATCTTTGTCGGAATTCTCATAAATACCCTAGATGTAGACCTCAGCTCCATCTGTTATCCACCAGATGAAACTCAGCTCCAAAACTGACTCTCCAGACTTGTAATCAACTACTCAGATGTAGAACTCAACTATACTCAACATAACTCAGCAGACCAGAAACTGACTGCTGACTTCAAAAGAAACTCAGTTGCACTTCATCAAACTGAATTTCACAGAACTGAATATACATGACTGAACTAACCATTATTCTTAGTCTCAGTTTTCCTGATTAGTTCCACCAGATTATTTATCAGTTCAGAGATCAAGCCACCAAAATTGACAAATCTCCACCTTGACTTGAACTCTCATTCAGCGTCACCAGTTTGCATAATCAGACGTACTTGTACCAGATAAATTCGCCAATGCCAGGATGTACAGTACCAGACTTCTCCTCAGAATCCACTCAAGTTGATCTGCCACAACTGAGTATCCATATTTCAGTTTACAAGCTTTGAATATTCAAAGAAGTCCGCATAATAATCGAAACTTGCTCATTGAATCGGTTTAGTGAACATATCAGCAGGATTCTCCTTGGTGCTAATCTTTTTCACTACAACCCTCTTCTCATTTCTCAGAAAATGATACCTCACATCAATATGCTTGGTTCTCTCATGATGAACTTGATCCTTAGCTAGACAAATTGCACTCAAACTGTCACAATAAATCTCAGCTTGATCCTGATATAGCCCCAAATCACTGACTAGTCCCTTCAACCAGATACCCTCCTTGGCTGCTTCAGTAAGAGCCATAAACTCAGCTTCAATAGTTGATAAAGCCGATGTTTCCTGAAGGGCTGCTTTCCAGCTGACAACTGAATACCCCAATGTGAAAACATAACCAGTCATTGATTTTCTGCTATCCACATCACTTGCATAATCCGCATCACAGTACCCTGTGATCAGTTTCTGAGTATCACCTCCATAAATGAGACCAACATCAGTTGTACCCCTAATGTACCTGAACATTCTTTTCACATCTTTCTATTGTTCCCTTCCAGGTTGAGCCATAAACCTGCTGACAACACTGACTGCCTGAGCCAGATCAGGCCTAGTGCACACCATGGCATACATCACACTGCCAACTACACTAGCATAGGGAACTCTTGACATGTACTCCTTCTCCTCTGTTGACTGTGAAGCAAAAACTGACAAATGAACATTTGATGCCATAAGAGTATCTATTGGCTTAGAAGCTGACATGCCAAACTTTGACAAAATCTTCTGTATATATCCCTGCTGAGACAAAAACAGTTTTTTATGTCTCTATCTCTCCAGATCTCCTTCCCCAAAATTTTCTTTGTTGCACCCAAATCTTCCATATCAAACTCAACACTGAGAAGGTCTTTCAAATACTGAACATCAGACTTCTTCTTTGCAGCTATCAGCATGTCATCCACATATAACATAAGATAGATGTATGATCCATCTTCCAACTGATTGTTGTAAACACAGCAATCATAAGGACTTCTGATGTAACCCAACTGGATCATATAACTGTCAAACCTTTTATACCACTGTCTAGGATCTTGTTTCAGTCCACACAAGGACTTCTTCAACTTACACACAAGATCTTCCTTACCAGGAACTTGGAAACCCTCTGGCTGAGTCATATATATCTTTTTGTCTACCTCACCATGTAGAAAATCTATCTTCACATCTAACTGATCAAGTTCTAAGTCCTGTTGTGCCACCATTGCTAGTAACACTTTGATTGAAGTATGTCTGACTACTGGGGAGAATATCTCATCAAAGTCCACCCATTCTTTCTGACTGAACCCTCTTGCAACCAAACATGCCTTATACTTAACTCCTTCTGCCTCAGTTAACCCTTCCATCTTCCTGAAGATCCATTTGCAAGTAACAACTCTCCTTTCAGCTGGATGTTTAACTAGATCCCAAGTCTGATTCTTCAATAATGACTCCATTTCATCTCCCATGGTAGCAAGCCATTGAGATGCTTCAGAACATGTCACTGCTTCCCTGTAAGCAGAAGGTTCAAAACCATCCACTTCTGCAACTTGAAGTGCGTATCCAACCATATCATCAAACACATACCTCTTGGGAGGTACCCCCAATATTGGATCTTCTAGCTCTGCAGCACGCCTATACTCACGACCCACGTTCTCAGCTTTGACGCTCAATCGACATTTGCTCACCGGCGCTGGATTCATTGTGGTTCAAGAACGGATCGATGAAAATCGACTTGGATCGCTTGATTATTGCATTCCAACCGACTCCACCAAGCTCCACTCATCATCGCTTTTCTTAGTTTCAAGATCGGTTTCATTTTTTCGCTATCCTCCCACGATGAATCGAGTATTGAATTTTCATCAAAATCGATCTCTGCCGAGAATAACTCTGTTTCACGATGACCAAATTCTATAACCCTAAACTCCATCACCATACCCTACAAACACTCCTTTCTTGGTTTTGGTTCCGTTTTCCTTCATCGACATGATAGTAAATCAGGCTTCCAAATACCCTTAGAACTGAATAATCTGCAGGCTGCTCTGGACCACATCTCAACTGGTGTTTTGAGACTGATCCATGTGTGAGGACTCCTGTTGATTAAGTAGCAAGTTGTGGTTACAGCTCTGCCCAAAATCTCCTTGACAAACCAGCATGAGAAAGCATACATCTTGCTCTCTCTAGAAGAGTTTGATTCATTCTCTCAGCTACACCATTTTGCTGAGGAGTATTCCTGACTGTATGATGTCTGGCAATACCCTCAGTTTTGCACAATGTATCAAACTCAGTCCAGAAGAATTCCAAACCATTATCTGTATGAAGCCTCTTGATCTTCTTCCCCAACTGATTTTCAACTAGAGTATTCCATTGCATGAAGCTCTTAAATGCCCCACTTTTGTGTTTCATCATCACCACCCAAGTCATCATTGAATAGTCATCAATAAAGGACACAAAATATCTATGACCACCCAATAACTCCACCTTTGATGGACCCCAACAATCAGAATGAATGTAATCAAGTGATGACTTTGTGTTGTGTACCCCTTTTGAGAACTTGCTCTTATGAAGCTTCCCAAACACACAATGCTCACAAAAGTCCAAATTCTTGACCTTACATCCCCCAAGAAGATCTTTCTGAGAAAGAACATGCATCCCATTTTCACCTATGTGACCCAGTCTCATGTGCCACAGTTTTGTAAGCTGTGACTGATGAATCTCAGCAGATGCCACATCAGCAAAACTAGTAACAACTGACCCTTGTAATATAAACAGAGTCGCTTTCTTGATTCCCTTGAGAACCTCAGCTGAGTTTTTATAGACACTCAACACACCATTTTCCTCCTTAAATCTGAATCCTCTGATGTCCAAAGAACTGAGAGATACCAAGTTTTTGGTCATTCGTGGAACATGTCTAACTTCACTCAGTTTACAAAATCTTCCATCCTCTGTCCTCAACTGAACTAAGCCAATCCCAACTACCTTGCAGACCTTGCTATTTTCCATAGATATATGACCACATCTATCTGCTGATAACTTGAGAACCACTTTCTGTGAGGGAAAATATGAAATGATGCCCCAGAGTCCAAAATCCATGCATCAGTTTGATGTGCTGACTCTCCTACCATTAGGACTACGTCCTCATCTGAATCATGCTAAGCTGCCACAGTGGCTTTACCAGAACTGTTCTCCTGTTGTTTCTTCCTCTTTGGACAATGGGACTTCCAATGTCCCTCGCCTCCTCTGAGAATTGCAAACATCTGTGGATTTAGGGCCTTTGGACCTTGTCTTCTTGGAATTTTTCTTCCTAGATCGGCCATGCTCTTTTCCATCTGCTTTGCTACATTAACAATCGCCTTGCAACTGATTGTCTCCGCTCTGGGCTTGCCTTATGTCTCGGCTCCCTGGCATGTAAAGTCGGCCTTCCATCCTCTAAAGCAATCGATCCTTCCCAACTATGAAGGATCGCACAAAGTTCTCATAGGATCTTTGGTAATGAACCAAAGAAATTAAAGCAAAGATCTTCATCCTCAATCTTAACATCAATATTCCCGAGATCAAGTAATATTGTGTTCAATCGATCAAGATGATCTCTCACCTGGTCCCTCATGCATCCTCAGTCGAATAGCCTCTCGCTTCAAAGAAAGAACTTGTTGGTCAATGACTTAGTCATATACAAAGCTTTCAAGCTTTAACCATAACTTGGCAAATGTGTCTTCTCAAAGAACTCTCGTGATAACATCATCGACAAGCACAACATGATGGTTGAATGTGCTTTATCCTCCAGATGGCATAATCTGGTTGAATCGACATCCCTCTATCGATAAAGGAGTCCACAATCCTTGTTGCTTTAACAAGGCCCGATCTTGATTTGCCAGCGGTGATCAAACTGTTCCTCCCGGTAAATTTATCAATCTTCACGTTCATTGCTGACATCCTTCTAATTAAAGAACAAACCTTTGATCACAAAATCCTAGCACCGGTCACCGGTCTTTGTGAAGATCAACTATGTTCACCTGCAACTCCTGAATCTTGAACCTGACGCTCCGATACCAGTTTGTTATAAACACAAATGAGAAGCTTGCGGTTTAAGAAAGATAAAAATATATAGCAATGCAAACGTAATGAATGGCGGAATTGATAAAACACAGAAACAAAGAGAACACAATGATTTAACGTGGTTTCCGGCGTTGTGCCGACTACTCCAAGGATAGAAAAGGAGATGTTTTATTATGCACAGAATTACAAGGTATTCCTCACAAAGTGAAAGACACACTCGTGCATTGATTACAACATAGGTATTTATAGACACAAATCCCAAACCCTAACCGCCAAAGATCTTTGTCGAATTCTCATAAATACCCAGGATGTGGACCCACTCCAATCGTTATCCACTGCACTAAACTCACTTCAAAACTCGACTCTCGGACTTGTAATCAAATGCTTAGATGTAATACTCACTATACTCAAGATAACTCGTCAGACACTAAATCGATCACGACTTAAGAAACTCGGCTTGCACTTCATCAAACCGACTTTCACAGTAATTGAATATACTTGACCTGGATCGACCATCATTCTCGGTCTCGTTTTCTGATTAGTTCCACAGATTATTTATCGTTTAGAGATCCAACCACCAAAATCGACAAGATGTGCACCACACAAATGCAGTAGTGTACTTTCCACTACATGTAGTAGTGCCATGGATTAAAAAGATGTTAAATTTATTGTAATGGGTCCCCACAAAATGAATAATTTTGATTGTATTGTATAAGATGTTGTGGTAAAAAAAAATAATGAATGTATCAAGACTCAAACAGAATACGATTTAAATCCGATATGTTCTTCTATTTTGGTTTGTTTTACTCTATATCACCATAAACACCCGGCGATGTGTAAGAAAAGAGGAATGGATAAGTATAATTCATATCACTTGATACAACTAACTTATAATGATCGTAAGATAAAAAATTCTATGAAACGAGACTTCGTATTACGTGGAAGCCTCTGATAAATTCATTCAAAATTCATCCTGATATCATATCAATTTCGTTTGATCTTTCAAAAGTCTATTATACATCATAAAACATACTCTTTAATAGATGAAAATATGACAATTGTCTGTCTAACAATATATTTTAAGATAATGTTTGTAATAAAACACCAATGTGTGTGATGTGATGATACCTCATATCATACATAAGATTTATCTTCAATGATTCCAAATAACAAGAATGCTCTTAAGAGAGTCATTTGTTAAAATTAAGTATGAAACGTGGATACTGAAAAAGTTAATTAATTGAGTAATTGAATGATTTAAATGCCAAAATTATTAGATAATTTCTTAATCTGAATAATTAAAATAATAATTTCATAATAATAATGTTTTTAGTAAATTTAATGGAAACAAAATCATAAAAATATCCTCATTCATTTCATTAAGTTATATTATATTTTCATTATCTACACTTTATTTAAGAGAATTTTGATAAACTTAACAAATTAAGTGATTTTTGAAACAATTATCAAACCATATGACTTTTTTTTTTAGAGAATCAAACCATATGACTTAACCACCACTTAATTTACTAAAATAAATAAAATACTAGTTTTTTTAGGGAAATAATAGTTATTAACAATATTAGCTAACCTATGTTTGCTTTAATTTAATGCAGTTTTAATATAAAAAAAATTGACTGAACAATTGCAATAAATATATATATATATATATATAGGAAAAAATAATTTTTATTAAGCAACATCCGCCAAACAGGCGGCCAAAACGTCACCCGGGGGTGAAGCGCCCCAAGATGTCCGAGTCAAAACTAACAAAGCATCTCGAGCTAAAAGATACGCAAAAACATTCCTCATACGCCGAATAAAAGTAAATGAAACATATGTGAAACTAGATAATATGGACAAACAGATTGACTTGTACTAGACAACCATTATCTGATATTGAAAAGAATATTTATTATCAAACCGAGATATTTTATGGTATGACGAGGCTGTATCTCGTCGATTATCAAATCCGGGCTAAATTAATCTAGAGACAACAATCAAGATCAGAAAATTCAAGAACAATGGGCTATGGGAGAGTATTTGGGGTATTAGATTTAGACTGAGCCTGAGAGTTTGCTCTCAAGTTGCCTACGTATCCTTCGTAGTTCCTTAGGATTGATTATCTAGGAGGTCTCTCGCCCGTTTGCTTGTCCTGCAAGTAGTAGGATTCTTAACCTCTAAGAATTACTCTATGTGTATCCCGGATTTTAGGGATAATGATGGTTAAATCCGATTATTCAAATCAGAGTCTTAATGATCCAAAATTCTTTCCATAATTATCTTATTTGGCTACTTCGTAACTTAAGGAAAGCTCAGTCCGACTTGCGTCGAGTTCTTCAGACCTGTTCGGCCTGTACTTACTTACCTTGGGGCCGAGCCTTGACATGACCGACCTGTGGTGGTCGGCTATGATTCCTAGACCGGATTGCCCACCTGAAGCTCCGACCCATATATTGTATGAATGACACGTGGCGTGCCATATTCCGGACATCGTCATGTGAACAATAACAAGATGTCATAAGTTCAAGATTATTTTTAGACCCAACAAAAAAGCTCAAACCTCTTTTGTGGTAAAAAAAAAAGGTGAGTTTATAAGTGTGATTTCCTCCCCTTTTGAAAAAAAAAAATGTGTACAATAATAAGAATATATCAAATGAGATGCATAACACTTAATTAAAAAAAAATTTAGAGCGACACTTTTTCAATTTTACTAATTTAATAAATGTAAAGTGGTATGTGGACTTGAGAATACAAAGGGAGATCCCCAATACGATTTCCGTTTAATGCGTCATGTTGAAAGAGTTCTTGATTAGGTCTTACTCCTGAATAAAAGTCAGACTTTGTAAGTACGATCCAGACCGTACGGATTAATCAGACCAATATGTTCTAAATACCGGATGCTTTAAAAAGGAAGGAAAAAAAAAGTGGTATAATGCATGTCATATTGTATAATCTAATAATCTATACATGTCATATCAAATGAGAGGGAATTATGTTTACTCTAATTGTTCCACTAACGCAGGGTGACGGCACCCGAAGGAGCTGGCAGCTGTTTAAAACGACATCACTAGGGTATCGGAACCTTTCTTCTCGCTTTATATGTCCAGCTTTACCGTTCTCTACACACAACGCTCGACATTTGCACCGATAATTTCGTTCTCTGTCTTCTGCAGCCTGTGAATAATTGAAACAAGGTACGCTTCGATCATGTGATTTTTCATTTGTAGAAAATCCTCATTTCGGATTATTCGGATGCATATATCTTTATAAGGTATATGATTTTTTCTTTTTGAAATTACGGTTATCTGATTAGTGATTATTAAAATGAGGAAACGGTGGATCAATTAGTTAATTGGAAAAATGTGCGGTTGGTATGCGGTGTTTATTTAGGGAGAAATTTACTGGTTGTTATCTTTGATGAAATCACTGTTTTATGGACTTTAATTCCGGATCTACATAACGTCCTTTGTCGGATTCTTCTTATTTCTAGGGTTTTCGTGGCTCATGCCCTACTCCTACTGCTCAGTCCTCTCCTGTAAACTAGCAGGTTTGATTGACTTTCTTATTTTTCTCTTTTTTTTTCTGGTGAATATTTATCGTAATATAAGTTTTTCTGTGTTGATTTGCTCCATCATTTGATAACTCTTTTGGTTTCGTTGTTTGTTTGCAGTGAATTACAGTAAATATCTGACGTATGCAATTTATTTGTGATTAATAAAAAAAAATATCATCTGAATGTACCATTTCCTGTAATTATTTGCTTTTAATTTTCGATAGCTTACTTCTCTTTCAATACTGAACTTTTGGAAGAGCATTGAGTTCCTTAAATATGTGGAGGTGTGTGGATTGGGTGTCAATCGATTATTATCAACTGGTACAGTAGTAAAATTCTTGTTTGAATGATTTTCTTTTCATATATGTATGTGCACTGTAGTTGTCCATCATTCCGTGTTCCTTAAACCATGTGAAGTCAGAATACAGGAAACTAGAATGTACATGTTCTTTTTATTTTACCCTTTCACCCCATGTTTGTTGATTCTCACTAAAAATCACTTAATTATTCATGACTCCTCCCTTGTGCGTTTGTATGGTGGTGACTGAACTGCTTAGTTATGGACTATAGATGTGGATTTGACTTAAAATTCGGTAGCTTCGTAAAATTGATACAGAGCATTATGTAACTGCAGCGTTTTTGTTAATTCCATTGGCATGACTGACAGCCTCAGCCTCCTGCAGTAGTTTTTCTTTTGTGCACTTGAGCAAGTATGGGATCTGTGTGCTGTGTTGCTGATAGAGACCGAGTTGTGACAACCACGCCTAACAGTGAGATTTCGCATAGAAATATACGGCAGTCTCCATCTTGGAGCTTCAGATGGGATAATAGAGTACGAGTGGTTGGGGATGAGTCTTCAGTGAATTGGAATTTTAATGGTGCTGCTCGCTTCAATGAACGAGTGATTAAATCTAGACCAGCTTCTGAAACTGCACATGCATCTGAGGAAGGTAGTCCCTTGGACTATTCCCAATCACCTGCTACTATTCAGAAGTCCCCTGTAGCTGAATTGAGTACAGGAATTATGGGGCTCCCATCTTCAGGTAAATATTCCTGTTGATTGAGTACTTGATTGTCATTGTGTCATATTGATAATCCTTTATGCTATAGTTGAACTCAGAATATTGTGGAGGTCGATTGTGGATTTCGGATGATAGGGATCTCTTTTTCGGATGAGCTTGTTTTTGTCGGATGATGTAGTTTGTAATTGATTAAGTTTGACGGAGTTCTGCACTACAAGGGAGCATAGCCAGTAGAAAATATGCAGCAATTGATATATGCTAAGATAAGGTCTGTTAGTGGCAGACTGGCGTTGTGGCGAACCTTTTGGCTAGATAGTGGGGTTTACTCAAAGTGTCGTAGGCCAGCCAGGCGAAGTATGTTTGGCGATAAAGTATTAGAGTAATAGGCAAGTATACAAGCATCACAAACAGGCAGAAGAAATATGAAAAGTATTTGTGAAGTGGGAGTTAAAAGCAACTGTGGCTTCTAAAAAGGACTTAAATCTTGAATAAGGATTTAATTCTCATGTAGGCTTTTTTTTTTTTTTTTTTTTTGGTGAGTTTTCTTTTCCCCTTGCTAATGTTTGGTATCCGAGTGTTTGTGTGCTTTAGATTAACCTTTTGAAATTTGCTGAAAGCGAGAAAAACTTGTTCTAGTCCTGAATCAGCAGCAGATTTAACACTTTCAAGTCTTGCGGGATACATCCTCAACATAATATTGTATTATAATTATATTCTTAAAAATCGATCATGTGACCTTTTTTATCTTGAATCTTATTTAGCGTCACTGTTAAGCTGTCAGAACTTTAGTTGAATGGGGATCATATATTTCCTGGCTTGCCATTGTTTCTTTTAGTATCAAATGCCAAGGGTTATGGGCCATTTGCGCCTAATCATTCCTATGACATTGTCATTCGTCAGATGAAGCATATGATCACCATGACATGCATAAGCGTATGTGTTACAACTTGGAGGAAAACGAGTCTCTTTATTTGGCCAAAATTTTGGTGAGATAGTGTGTCATACTTGCCACCCAGCTTCCTTTCTGTCCAATATTATTGTACTACCTAGTATGCTTGCTTATGTCTCTGGATGTCAGGAGAAATTGATGTTAAAGTTATTGATGTATCTTCATCTTAAAAAAGAGAATCATTCATCTATTTAAGTTTTTCTACGGTTCAAAATCTCTCTTTGTTTCTATGCATTTTGATCTAGGTTTTAGCTGTTTTGCTCAGACACTTGCTTCTGTTTTTCTGCAGATTCGATGATTGCAGGGAATTCTTCCCAGGTACTTATAGAACAACAAAAAATGGCTATTGCAGAAGGTTTTGCTGCTGACAAGGTTTTTTTTTGTAGTATATCAGAATGTGATTTTTTCCTGTTTTGGATTGGGACAGGTAAAGCAGTCGTCTGGATCGCCAGAAGTTTCATTTCCATCTCCTGTCAAATTGTCTCCTTCAATGCATTCAGTTTCATCTCTTTCAACATCACCCTTATCATCCCAGGGACATCCAGTCCATCCAAGTTTGACTCCTGCACGATGGCCTCGCCATTCCCCGAGACAGCAGCTGCTTAGACAGGTGTCTGATAGCATGATTCCAGGCTTCAAGTCTCCAACCTTATCAATTTCTGAGGAAGCATCTTCTCTTACGCTACCTGGCTGGAGCTATGACTCTACTAGGGGTTCCATTGGTGGATCCTCAGACGGTTGGTCAATACCTACATTTCCAGATATGATGACAACTTCGCGTAGAGAAAGGTGGTCTTTTGACAGTGAGACATTGGGTTTTGTGCGCGATAGAATATCACGATCAAGTGCTCAAAGTTCTGGTTACCAATTTGATTTACAAAGTTGTGGGATATGTGCACGACTTTTGGCTGAAAAATCTTCTTGGGGCGCTCAGAAAATAATGGCATCTAATGAACTTTCTGTGGTTGCTGTTCTTATTTGTGGGCATGCCTACCATGCTGAGTGCTTGGAGAATATGACCTCAGAGATTAACAAGTACGATCCAGCTTGCCCGGTGTGTACTTTTGGGGAGAAACAGGCATTTAAGATGTGTGAAAAGGCATTGAAGGCTGAGATTGAGCTGAGGACTAAGAAGAGATGCAGGAGTAAGATAATTGATGGCGATTTCAGTGGTGATCTTTCTCAATTTGATCGCCAAACAAGTAGCGGGCAAGATGGAAGAAGTCAAAAACTGGGTGCAAGTTCCAGCACGAAGAGTTCTGTAGGAGGAAGGCCTTTTCTGAAGAGGCACTTCTCTTTTGGGGGGTCTAAAGGCAGTAAATCAATAGGGAATCACTCTTCCTGGAAAAGAGGGTTTTTCTGGGCAAAGTCTAGCAAGAAGTGAGCTTCTTTCTGGAATCATTTAGGTGAGTTACTCATTTTTCCGATTGCTTAAGAACCCCTCCCCATCTTTTGTCCTTTTTTTGTGTGTGTGTGTGTGTGTGTGTGATGTGGTTGATTGTATTCAACAAATGACCGCAGTTTATTTTCGGTGCTACGCAAATTGGATAAACGAAGACGGTGCAAGCAAATGGCCCTTGGAGATATTTTGCTTAGCAATCGCCACCATCTCATGCCAAAGCAAGGATAGATAGCTTTTGATGAAATAGTGTAAAAAAAAAGGTGGTAGTACCAACACAGATGGGATAACCGCTTCATTTAGTTGGTAGACTGTGAAATGTGGGGAAAAGTGTGTTCTTACCAAACACTATGCCCAAAATCTGTCCACCCCTAATAATAGTTAAGTTCTGAAACCATTGATTAAGGAGTAGGTTGGGACTGAATAAGTAGTTAGTAGTTACTATTATTATGGGCAGACAGGTTTTGAGTATAGTGTTTGGGGACAATATACTTCTCCTACAAAAAATGTGAACCTATAGCTGTATTTCATTTAGTACAATTATAATTGCTCATTTAATGTTCTTTTATGTACTGAAACTAGAAATATATGCCCCTCCCTCTGCCTTTGAAGGCGTATATCGAGGGAGTAGAGGCTTTGTTTGCACCCTTTTGGGGACCATGTCTGTTGCGTTAGTTGTTGATTAGTAGTGATGATGATGATGATCAACCTTTGTTTTGGGGATATCTATCTATCTATGGTGGGTGGTGCATGATTGAATGTTTTGAGTGTTGCTACTGTGAAAGGTTGTGTCTGCATTGCTATAGGCACTGCTGAGAATATGTGGATGTTGTGTTAGTAGTCTGGAATATGCCAAATGAATCAATTATAAGCATAAGCTGCTGCATGGGATGGGATGACTAGTTAAAATACAACTAACATGATAAGTAAGCAAAATGTTTTAAACAAATAGATAAGTGAGGCTTAACACTTCATCTGTTGTAGCTGAATTTAATGAAGATATACATAGGATGTGGAGAGTTAGCAAATTAACTCCGTTACGGAGCAAGGATCCTCTCAAGTAAAGTTGTTTTTAGACATTACCAACAAACAAAACGATGAAGTTTTGGGAAGGCAAAAAAATTATCGACGGTTGGATCATTTTTCGTATTTTGGTTGTGTGGTTAGATCACTTATACTTGAGAGAACACTACCTTAAGTACCTGAGAGGCTCATGGCTCGTTACGGTCTTTAGAATAGCTGTAGCTGGCCATAGCTCGAACTGGGCATTGTAGGCCCGAGGATTCTTTACTTGTCGTTTGAGGTCTCTGGAGTAGTACGTCAGCCTAGCCTAGGCAACAGGCAGGGATGAATCGGAAGAGAAGAGCAAAGCGAACTACGATGAAAGTGCATTAGCCTAGCCTAGGCAACAGAAAGAGAATGAATTGGAAGAGAAGACCAGAGTGAAGTATGATAAAAGTTGTAAGCATTGTTCGGAGAGGGAGTTGTTATTGTCTATCATTGGCCTCGATGGTAAAATGAATTTGTAAATGTGCATATGCTTAGATTGAAATGTCAGGCTTGTTAGCTATTTGGTTGGGTCCTTCACGTTGAGGAAGTTTGGGTTGACAACAAATTAGAACTTTAGTGTCCTCGACTAACTATTATTAATTCAACCAGAACACCGCCCTTAAACAACAAGAATTAATTCGCAATCATCAAGAAAATAATCCAAGGAATTAGTCTAGTAGTATCAACAATGATTAGTCTCAAAATAATCATCAGTCTAGTAGTATTCTAATGCATAGTGTTATACCTTAGCATCTAACCAAAACATGATGAACAAAATAGTGTGTCTCAAATACTCATGTCACATTTCTTGTTATTATTATATAATTACATCATAGATTTTCTTTCACCAAAACAACACTCTACAATTAAATTTGTCAATATTGAAGGATACGATGGACTACATAAGAATATGGGGAATTTTTTTTTTAGGCTGTGTAAGGCGTCTAATTTTTTTCTTGATGTTATACTTTACATACGGGGCCGAAAAGAGATTATCCTCACGTACGTATGTGGTGGATGATTCACAAGCTTATTTTGTGAGGGAACTGGCAGTTTCACTCATGTAACAACAACATTTGCTACATGTGGGGCGAATTCTTTATGTACGGGACAAGGGTGTTATATCCCGGGTGTACTAGACCCGGGAATTATTTTTCACGGACGTATACGTGAGGGGCGAGTCCATTTTCTATGGAAATAACTTATCCACGGGGCGAGATAATTTCACGGGTGTACTAGGCCCAGAAATGGTCTTTCCCGGGTGTATTACGGGGCGAGTCATTACTAACACACCTATGGGAAAATTTTATTTCCCCTCTCTTACATACGGAACCCTTCTTCTTCTCCCCCCTCACCCCGTTCTTCTTCAAATCAAAATCGTTTCCCGTTCTTCAAATTGACACAACAATCATTTAAATCATTGATTATTGTGGGGCTGCAGATCAATGAATATAGCCCCAAAACAACCAATGGTGTAGATGATGTTATGTCAATCGATCATATTAATCCGTTGTTGGCACAGATTATTTCGTTGTGGCCCTACGTAAAGTATAACCTCAAAAACCTCAAAAAGAAATCGGACGTCTGACATAGCCAGAAAAATTCCCATAATAATACGGAAATGATACATACCACAACGATTAATCGATATAACAATCATCTACACCATGATTGTTTTGGGGGCATATATTCATTGAGTTAAGTCCCACAATAATCAATGATATAAATGATTGTTGTGTCGATTGGTCACATAATCCGTTGTGATCGTATCATTTATCGTGTACTTTTTCTATACGAAGAATGATATACGCACAACGATCAGAATGTAACGAAGTGGGACAACGTTGATCGTTGATGATGTTAGATTTATATATTTAGACTTATTATAATCAACGGTTCAGATTACCTACCGTTGTTGTGCCCGTATCATTACTCTTTCTATACTAAGATGCGAAATTTTTATTATGGCTCTGAATCAAGTATGACTTGGTGATCGAGGACAAATAAGAAATCGAAAAAACACACAAGGCTCAATCGTGTAAAATATAAATGTTATATTTTTACATTTTTACATTTCTTATAAAATATTTTATTGATGGACGAAGTATGATATGGTGATTCTGAACAATTATAAAATCACTTGCTAAGATGGGATGAGATCACTGTTTCAATTTGTGTGTTTCAATTTTGATTATGCAAGTAAAACGACGTCTTTTTATGTGTGTTTTATTTCTCAAGAAAATAAAATAAAAATAAAAACAAAAACCAAAAATAAAACACACATAAAACGACGTCGTTTGTCTTGAAGATTAATCGAAATTGTACACACAAATTAGACAGGTGATCTCATCCCGCTAATATAAAGTCCGAGGAGGAGGAGGAGGAGGAGGAAATCCTGTGCATTATGTAAAGGCAAATCTAAAACTAATCTAAATCTTGGAAGAAAGAGCCGATGTCAGGATGGCGTAATTCCATCTTCCTCACGAAGCCACGTATCCTGTTTTGCTGACACGTGTCACTCCCTTTCCAACGGTGTATTGATGACTCAGTTCAATACTCCCACCACCGTAATTATCATCTATCTATATCTGCAGGCAGGGGTTCCCTTCCAAGAGACGACATCAACACCGATCTGAATCAATTGCTTCATATATATATATATATATATATATATATATAGCCCCATTTCAACCTTTCTCTTCTCTTCTTGATAGATTCCAATCTGTTCTCTAACCTCTTTAGCAGAAGTGAAGAGAGGAGATATAATAAGAAATGGCTGATTTGCGTGATGAATATGGCAATCCTATTCAGCTAACAGACCAGCACGGCAACCCTGTCCAGTTGACGGATGAGTACGGCAACCCCATGCACCTCAGTGGTGTCGCCACCAGTACTACTACTACTCCCTCTGCTGGTACAACGCATCCTTCTTTCGGCACCACCGCTCCTACTGTCGGTGCCACCACGCATCCTCATCCTACTGTCGGTACCACCGCTCCTTCTGTCGTCGGTGCCACGCATCCTCATGGACCTCATCCTACTGTCGTCGATACTACCACCGCACCTACTATCCCGTCTGTTGGTGGTGGTACTACTACTACCGCTCCTTCTTCTGTCGGACTCGGTACCAAGCCTCCTCCTTCTGTTGGTACTACTATCCCGTCTGTTGGTGTAACTGGCACCACCGCTGCTCCTTTCGGTGGCACCGTTCCATCTGCTGGTATCGCCGCTGGCGCCATGGCTGGTCCTGGTCTTGCAGGTGTTGGTGCTGCACATGCGCGTAAGGAGGAGCGCAGACAACATCTTCCTCGCCCTGCTGGCAGCTCCACTTCCAGCTCTAGCTCGGTAATTCAATATTTATATATATATGGTCACCTTTTCCATTTTCCTTTAACGTGATAATAAAAATTTGATTCATGCATTGAGAATATATGAGATTGGATATTCTATTGTTTTAATGTAAAAATAAAATCTTTTTTTTTTTTTTTTAAAGTCTAGCTAGTGTAATGGACAATATGAATAATGAAGTGTTTGATAATATGCATGCATGAATGAAGTCAGAAGATGATGGGCAAGGAGGAAGGAGGAAGAAAGGGTTGAAAGAGAAGATAAAGGAGAAGCTTGGAAGTGGAAAGCACATGAGGGACAACAAAGTCGATCAATTACCAACTACTACTCAGCAAGTAGCCGCCGCACACAGCAAAGTCACCCCACCACCAGCCACCACTTGCGGCAGCGCCACCTCTACCACTGTAGTGGGTCAGCAGCCGGAGCATGAGAAGAGGAGCATGATTGACAAGATCAAAGAAAAACTTCCTGGCCATCATGATCGTCACTAGATAATAATGTCTACATTTTGTATAATTAATAAACCTGGGCTGGGGTGTTTCAGAATATTAATGTTTAGTTGTTTATGTTTTTGAACAAGTGGGACATATTTGGTGTTTCTCGCAGTGTTTGTAAGTTATCTTGAATTGTTGTGATCACTGTGTAGTTTGCATTAGTTAAAATGGTAGTTTTGAATTGTTGTCAATAGTATGTGTTGGTTTGTATTAGTATTGTGGTAATTTTGAATAGATCTTTCTCATCATCATCGGTGTTTCTGTTATGTTGTATAATTGATTTATCTATACAAGTAGATTCATCAACATAATCAATCATTTGTGAGAAAACACGTTTATTTATTTATTTATTTTGGTAACAAAAGAATAATCGATACGCGCACTACACTTCACAGAATGCACAAACCACTATACAAGTGGTAGAATTGGATGACAGTGATGAATTATTTTTATGATGGGTCCAACATAATACGTGGTATTGATTATCTTGTAAGAAGATGTCATTGAAAATGTAGTAGATGTATCACCACTTTAACAAAAAGCCATTATATTAAATCACATCCATCAAAGAACGCGCAAAAATCTCCGATCCTCAGAGGGTGCAACACCCCAAGAGACCATGTCCTATATGAACAATGCACGCCGCGCTTTAAACGCGCGTTTTTACATTTTTCACTCATCGAAAAGAAGAAAATGTGACCAAAGTAAAGTTACTACATCGTGATAAGCAATATTGGGTCAGACAATCCAGAGCAATGGCATCCTTCATAGGTCGATTAAGTCGTTGAACGCATGTCAAGCAATCGTTCTCCACTATTAGACTTCCACCAACGCCAAGTCAATAGCTCGCAGTTCTATATATTCAACTGCCGCTCCCGTATCAAAGTGGTATGCAAAGGACGCTAACGCCGCGATGATCTCGGGGCAAAAGACCTACACCAACCTTTGAATAAGCTACCGACGCATCCACATTACACTTAATCACCCCTGCAGCCGGCCTCTCCCATTTATCCGCAAAAAAATGCCCTGGCTGGTGCACATGAAAGGCTTTCATAGCCTCGACAAACTCCCTCGAGGTTGCCAACGACTGTTCACAGACCGTGACATGCACGGCCTAGCCCTCAAAGACAGCAAAACATCGAGTTTTTCATATACCCCACAAAAGACAGACATACTGCGCCACCAGTGCAACTCTCATCTCCTCTACCAATCGTAGGACTGCAAGTGTCTCTAAAAGAGAGAATCAACATACTAGCTCCAACACTTGATCGAAAGGGACGCTCTCCGGACTTCTACCCGTCACCACACTGAAACAAAGAGTGCTTGAGCGCTAGACTCTCCACGCGCTGTAAAGGCCATCTCCTTTGCTGTTGTAATGCTCTGGTACTAATATTGGCAGCATATACGCAGACACCGCCACATCAAGTTTTAAATACATGGCTATATAAATTTTATTGAAGATCGATTCATTAAGCTAAATAAGAAAACACCACGAATAATAACTTATCGAATACGGATTTATTCGTGAACGGATACATTCATTTAATATAAGAGCTTAAGAACTATATAATTATGCTACTTGCTCACCTCTGCACACTTAGAGGCAAAACCCATTTCTCACCGTCTCCTCTCACAAGTCTCCCGCCTTTCCCTGCTTCATATATTCTTCAACCCTTTTCTTTCCTTCCAAATGCTTTCTCAATCTCACTTTCTTCCTCTCAATCGGAGCTATTCTCTTGTTTCCCAATCTTCCCCTTCAATCTCTCTCCTTTCCAGTTTCTCCAACACCGATTTCACCTCCATTTCTCATTTCCGACCTAGATTCCCACCAATTTGTAGCAAAATCTGTATCAATTCCAGACCGGTTATGAGTTCAAATGTCACAGTTAATAGTAGTGAAGCTGCTAATTTAGGTTTAGACGATTCGGATCTCGACCGCTTTGCTGTGGTTGCTAACATGCTTGCTGATGCTGCCGGTGGTGTCATTCGCCAATACTTCCGGAAGAAATTTGATATTCTTGATAAGGAAGACCTCAGTAAGTTTTATCTGTCGCTGAAATTGTTACTGCTGAATTTTTTTTAACATGTATGTATCTATCAAGTATGTACTTTTGCAGCTTTGGAATTTGAATCATCATGGGTTTTGTGATTTAGGTCCTGTCACCATTGCTGATAAAGCGGCCGAGGAAGCTATGATCACGATAATACAAGAAAACTTTCCTTCTCATGCAATGTAAGTTACATTACGCTTCAATTTATTAGTGAATCAGTTGCTTCTAAATCTCTTGAAGACTTTTTTTTTATAATAAACAGAGAAAAAAGCGAAAGCTGCCGTTCCTTCTTTTTGTTGCTTATTATGTGCTGAAAAAATTGCTTCAAAATTTTGCTTTGGTACTCAATCACAGTGATAGTGTTTAGTCTTACATTAGATTATGCTATTCTATCGTGTAGTTTGAGAACGAAACTCATTTTGACTGATGGGGATGGCCTGCCGTGTTGTACTGTCTGGTTTACTAGTTAAGGCCGAAATCTCTTTTTTAATCAAAGAATAATATGGGGATAACAGTTTTGGAGAGGAAAATGGCTGGAGATCTATCGAGAATGATGCAGACTATGTGTGGGTATTGGATCCCATTGATGGAACAAAGAGTTTTATTACAGGTTTTTTTTTTTTTTTTTGGTATCTGTCTCTTTAATTATTCTCATCAAGTTTCACACATAATTCCTTTTTATGTGAACAATCTAACAAGTATTCTTGATGCAGGAAAACCTTTATTTGGGACTCTTATTGCTCTGTTACACAAAGGTAAACCGGTATGGATCATTATCCCTTGCGTTTCTCTATAAGCAGTGAATTTGTGGGTGCGAAATATTCCGAGTTCGTAAATTGTGGTCCTCCAGTTGGTTCTGTTGAGATAGGTCCTTTGCACCAAACCTCTCATAATTAACGCATTTTAATGATAAATGGTTGAAGGCCTTTGTATCTGTTAATACATTGGGTTAGAAGACCATATGGTACTTTGGAAATTCCAATCGAAGATGGCATTCACCTTCTTAAGTTGTTTTTACAACCCAGGTGGATAACAGTACTATCAAATAATACCTATCAACCACCTTATGATAGCAGTATTTCCCATATGTTGATTTTTCTCTTATTGTTGAATGAAAGTGTGAGGAATGCAACTACCATAGCAACCAACTAGATGTGCATAATAATGGTGTGGTTAAGATGCAGACTGTCTGTATTGGGTCATATCTATCAAAGAGCTAGAGGTCATTGTACGCCTTCCAAAGCCGTTGTCAAACGTGCACCCAATATAAATCCTAGAACATTCATACTAAGCTGAAGATGCTGCTGCTTCACATAGGGAGATGTGTTTGACGACAATGGTTTAAAGTTTATTCTTATTCCTTTCAGATTCTTGGCATCATTGATCAACCTATTTTGAGAGAGAGGTGGATTGGGTTAAGCGGGAGGAAAACTACATTAAACGGACAAGAGATCTCCACACGCAAATGTGAAGAGCTTTCACAAGCCTATCTGTAAGATTGTGTAGCTTGGTGACTTCAAGTTGAGAGTGCATGTCTTTTTTGGGGGGTAGGGGTAGGGGTAGGGGTAGGGTGGGGTAGAGGGTTATTCATAGGACAAATTTTACAATACAACCATTGTATGAAGGTTGTACCAAGTGACATACATTACAACCTTTCATTACTGACCTCTCACAGACGATAAAAGTGTATTATGTGAAAGAGAGTAAAATTGAAAGGCTCGAATATATGCCAACCTTCCTACAACCGTTGCACCATAAAATCTCTCTATTTATAAATAACATATTGGAAGAGGCATATCATTGGCGAAATTAAGGCATGCACTTGAAAAATCTTATGGCTTTGAGCTATCTTTAACGTTTCTATTTCTTTTCTTTCTCCTGTGTTAGGTACACCACTAGCCCTCATCTATTCAGCGGAGATGCTGAGGTAGCTTTTGCTAGAATTCGTGAAAAGGCAAGATTAATCTATCATGTGTACTTTCTATTTCAAATTGATGGTATACTTGACATCTTGAAGGGAACTCGGCATAATGTTCCTCAGTTATTAGGTTCAGTTGTGGAAATAGCCTGCTATAGAGATCTTAATTAATGGTACTTCAAGCCCAAAGTTGTCTGATATTTTCATGTGCCCCACACGTGCGGGATGCTTTGGTGCAGCATGCTACCCTTTTATCTATGGTATATTACTTCTTAAGATGTTAACTTTGCTTAAGGGTGGTTAGCTAACAAGTTCATATTTCATCTTGAATATGTGTACATTTGTGCATCTAAAGATGATTGATGTTTAGCTTGCAAGCGGAGTTTCTTAGAACTTACTTCCAGAAAGATAAGATACACAGATTTTGATATTCCTACTAATGTATCATGCTCTTGGTACCGTATGCTAATTTTAGAATTCGTTAACTAGAATATCTTTTTTCTTTACTGCACCAACATACTTAAGAAACAGCACTATGCGAAGTGATGATAGGAGCAGATGATGTAATTCACGTACTTGTTTACTGGATTGTTTCTTAACCAGTTGCCTATAAAATCGGGTTTAAGATGTTTATTATGAACTATTATGCTGGAACTAAGCTGAGGTTTCTTTCCTTTTTTATAAAAAAAACTATGACATTGTCAGATTGAATCTCTGTCTATTATGTGCTGCAAAAGCTGCTTTTAAGATAGTGTTTATGGTGAATAATATTGAATCCAAGGCGCTGTGGTATTTAGAAGATAAAGAACAATTTTAATTCGCCCCAGTCTACTTCTGGAGTACAGTTTCTGTTATTACCATGTAGGAAAATCTTTCCTTCATTGCAGAACTATTATGCCTTGCATGTTGGACACACTTGGATTATCTTGCAATTCATCATATTGCTGTTGATAATTTTTTTTACTCTTTTCCTTTCCTTCCAATTCATGTTCTAGCATACTGTTATTTTTAATTTCCCCCCCACCCCCCACCCCCAACCTGTTTTTTTTTCCTTTATTTTCTTTTGCCCTCCTTGGTTATAGATCCGAGTCTAATGCTAGTTTTTGCAGGTGAAAGTGCCTTTGTATGGATGTGATTGTTATGCCTATGCTCTTTTAGCCACAGGTTTTGTAGACCTTGTGGTCGAGTCTGGCCTGAAGGTAATATTGGTCCCTTGTTAATGTTTGAATTACGAGAACATACTATATGCTATATTCCATATTTGTTTTTGTGTAAACAATTTTTTCAACACTATGAAGGAGTCTCTCTGACGCTGTAGATGCATTTTTTTTTATTACTACGAGGAAATGAAGCTCTAGATGCTGATATAGGAGTTTCTAATGCTCTTAGCTATGTGAAACTTTGATTTGAAAAAGAACTGATTAAGAGAAGTGTTAAGGTGTTGACACCTTGTTTTATTTGATAAGGCTTCCTGCTCCCCTCAACCAAAAGGTTGGCAACCGAAATTCAGGAAATCTCTTAAAAGAATTGGATCCTTTTACTTGCTGTTGGAGTGTTCAAATATTTTGATTACTCACATTCCCATTAGTATAAGATTTTAGGCGAGATGATAATTTATCATGGTATTAAAGCCAGAGGTCATGAGATCAAGCCTATATTCAGAACTTTGACACGTTATTTGTATCATCCAGGTGCTCGATTTGCTTATTTGCCTATGTCTTCATTATGTTGGTCAAGCTTAGTCATCTAAGAATCATCTACCCATCAGCTTAAGTTGTTTTTGGTGAGATGATAATATGTATCAGTTATTATTGTCTGACTAATGAGATGGTAAATTTTTGACAGCCATATGATTTCTTTGCGCTTATACCGGTTATAGAGGGAGCTGGCGGATCAATAACTGATTGGGAAGGGCACGAGCTTAGTTGGAAGGCATCGTCTGATTCCCAAGCAACAAGTAAGATGACTCGTAACTTACCTGCATTTCTTTCTACCATGAATCCTTCAACATCTAATTTGAAAAATTAGTTGTGACTATGAACATACCTGATTAGGTTCGCAATGGGCTTTCACATAATAATCTTCCATAAAAGTAAAATAACACACACACACACACACACACACACACTTATATGTATTCATTCTAGTGTAGCGTGAATCCTTTAAGATTCCTAAAAAGAAAAAAGAAAACATGAATCCTTCAAGTTTATATGAAGTTTATCCATAACTAACAGGGACTAAACTGGGGTTGGTCGTTCAAATATGTTGTGGCAGGTTTTAATGTAGTGGCAGCCGGGGACAAACAGATACATCATCAATCTATTCTTGCATTGCAATGGCACTGATTCCAATATGGATGCTAAAGCGTCTGAGCGTCTCTCCGGCTGGTGTGCTGATTTTGTTAATCTGGTGTCCTATTAATTTTGATAATTTTTTATATTTTTCTGATATTTCCCATTAACTTCCAGGATTAGGGAGAGTGAGAGATGGAACTGTTTTCTAACGTTGTCGCATGTAAAATTAGTTGATTACACTGTTGTGTAATTTAAAGAGGATTTCACATCCTCTAAGCATGTGTTACCGGAATCGTGCCCCTTCCAGAAATTATGAGAACTTACATCTTACCGTTTTTGGGAGGATTATGTATGCTCAAATAGCGCTTTTGTGCAGACATATCATTTGAACGTTAATAATTATAGAGGCTAGTATTTTAAGCTGAACCTATGTAATGTGTAGTACCATGATTCAATAAACACGATAAAGAAAAGGGGCTGTAATTGCATGGGCTTGCTGCAGTCTCCCCTGCATTTGGATATCTTCCAAATACCAGCAGAAGTTATGGAACATTTTGCTTCAACATTTGTATTCTTGGTTTGTGATCGGGAACATTATTTCACTTAAAACGAGTGAGAAGAGTTATGGTGCAGTAGCGATTAGAAAGTTATACCAAGTGAATGGTTGTGATACATCCAACTCACACTTATACTATGTGGATGCATCACATCCATCGACTTAGTATAACTTGTGATGTATCCAACTCACAACTACTATGTGAAAGTAGATGAGTTGAATGCATCACATCTATCAACTTGATATAAACGCTTCAAATCACTGATGCACCATAATTTCTATCTATGCATTGATTTGTTTACGTTCATTAAATTATCCACTTCATTTCATTTACGGTAGAGGATACAAAAAATTTAGTTATAATGCCTGGGAGAGAGAAGCTTAGCTTATAGTAATATAGTGTTTTGACTCGAGTCACGCTTCCCAAAAGTTCCTCACAAGTGCCCAATAATCCTCGAACAAAAACCAGACACTGAAGGACAAATGAGGAAACAAAACATTTTTTTTAGGGGTAAACCTCAAAAGTAGCATTGTAATAATCCAAGTGGTTTGTGTCTTCAGTGAATACATGATGGAAATACAGGCAATGCACATGCTGCATATACTACATATATCTGCTTAAGAAAAAATTTGCAAACGTTTATCCTCTCTCTGCTGCAAACACAGTAATAATTATCCTCTGGTGGCTACTAATCTTTTCCAAAATCAGCATTATAATGCGCAGTGGATTCAAGCTTCTTGGCTTCATTCAGTTTTCTAACAGCCTGTACAAAATAAAATTACGGTACACAGCTTTATCCAACCGGAAAAAACAATTTCATTCAACGCATGATGAACAAACAGTTGTGTGTGTGTGAGAGAGAGCGAGAGAGTTGAGGCATGTAGTTACATCATTCAATGGAAACAGACGACTTATTTACCTTCATGAAGTCTTCATGTATGACATAATCACGCTCAGCACGAATTGCCGACATTCCGGCTTCAGTACAGATATTTCTAAGATCAGCTCCATTAAAACCCTGTACAAGCAAACCCGTCACAAGGTTTTCCAATTAATGAAGATCGAAAAGCCCGTACATAAATGATGTATTGACCGTCCTTAGTACCTCAGCAAGCTTGACAACAGCCTCATAATCAATTTCACCATGTTTAGCAATTCCAGCAGCATGGATTTTTAGGATCTCCATTCTTGATTGTTCATTGGGCAATGGTATCTCTATTTTCCTGTCTAAACGACCTGGTCGTAGTAGAGCCGGGTCTAACACATCTGGTCTATTCGTCGCCATTATCATTTTTACCTATTATATGCAAGCACCACCACGTTTATAACATTCCATTCCACAAAGAAAAAAGAAAAGCCTTTTTATACATCAATAATTATAAAAACCTTTCCAAGCTGATCAAAACCATCTAGCTGGTTAAGCAACTCCATGAGTGTTCTTTGGATCTCTCGGTCAGCACTTGTTCCTTCACTAAAACGCCGTCCACCAATAGCATCGATCTCATCCATAAATATGATGCAAGGCTTCACCCATACAAAATACCCAAAAAAAAAAAAAAAAGTAACCAATAAAGTGCAATAAGAACAAGAGTATAACTGTTTATTGAACCTTAACATGATGCACAAATTCAACCAAAAACAAGAAACTTAAAATATATATATATACTCCCTCCGTCCCATAATATAAGGCCTTTTGGTCATTTCACACAGTTTAAGAAAACATAATGAATGAGTTGTTTTTTAATATTTCAATGCAAAATATTGTATTGTTTTTTGGGACTAGCTAATAATATTACATTGTTTAGTGTGAAAGTGAAAACAATGCATTTAATATTGTATTGTTTTGTGAGAAGGACTTATATTTTAGGACATTATTAAAAAGCCAAAAAGACTTATATTACGGGACGGAGGGAGTATATAATAACAAAAAAAGGCAAAATTGCTTCCATGTCACAGGTAAAGAAGTTAGAAATACTGTTACGGACATACCTGGTGATCGCGCGCATATCCGAACATTTCTCGAATTAACCTTGCGCTTTCACCTATGTACTTATCAATTATTGCACTTGAAACAACCTATAAGCCAAACAGAACAAGAGACACAATAATAAGCTGCATCTTAGACACATTATAGGTCTCACAATCAATTAAGCCTACAGCTTCATGTATCATAACCATCAAACAGTAAAAGGCAAACCTTTAAGAAGTTGGCATCTATGTTGCTAGCAATTGCTCTAGCCAATAGCGTTTTCCCAGTTCCAGGAGGTCCGTAAAGAAGTACACCCTAGACAGTTCCAAAAATGGTAGATTGCAAATTAACGTTTTACATAGAAAGCCAACTTGTACGTGGCGAATTGAACTCAAAAAAACTAACCTTGGGAGGTTTAATGCCAACTCTTATAAAGAGTTCAGGATTCATAAGAGGTAATTCAATAGATTCTCTTAGCTCACGGATCTGATCTGAAAGCCCACCAACAGCAGAGTAGCTAACATTGCCAGGATCTTCATGAAGCATATTATATACGACTGGATCAACCTATATAGTACATGACAAAAAGACAACAATATTTATTCTTATTCACAAAGTTATTATTGAAAAAGGCCTCTGGTAACATCACTATTAGTAACTAACCTCACGAGGCAGTGCTCGCATAATGGTCAATGTCGTCATATCGAGAACAACTCTTGTACCTGAAGTAAGCTTTTCCTTGTCCACTTTACTCCGGCAGCCAACAACATACCTTGGGCCGCTACTAGCTTTCACTATCACTAAAAGAATCATATCATACAAATCCATGAGTATACAATCATTGACTATCCTCGCAATTCTTTAAACAGTTAAACAAAATATTTCTTCATAATAAAATGATACTTAAAAAGAAAAACTAAAGTACAGTCTTCTTAGAACTGAAAGCAAATATATTCAATATAATCAAGAATTCTGTGAATCACAGGACAGCTATGGCAACATATGTTAGCACAAAGAAAGTCAATTTGCTACAAAGGTACGTTGACAAAATGGACACTGATGCACTTCTTTCCTTATCATTGAATGGTTTCTACAAACATTATGTTCCCAAAATTATTCAAAAGGTCGAAATCACCAAGTGTAACAAATCAATCCATTGGACTAATAATATACAACAAAAAATGAGTAAAGGGAGAAGAATTACATCGTTCATTGTCCAGAGGACGAAGCACCTCGCCAATGATTTGTCCAACACTTTGCAGCGACTTCAAGTCATCCTCTGTCTTTGCATACTCCTTCTTAGTAGTACGCAAACTATCCCTCACTGTAAAAGTTATTTAAGAAACAATGTTGTGTCAAAGATGAAGTATTTGCCTATTTGGGATTCAACATAGTAGAAAATTACGGAGGCCATAACATGAACAAACGTTTTTTTTTTTTTTAGGAAGCGGTCGTTTTATTAATCGGGCAAAGGCGAAGCAAAAATGTTCTTTACATCAGAAAAAGCTAGGAATAAAATGAACTTAACAAAAAGTGTTCACACTAAGTCCTGCCAAGCGAGGCGTAGGTTCCTAGCCCGCTCCACCACCTGTGCAAACCCCACAAACTCCGAGCAATAATAACTAAAGAAATATGTTAAAGTGATAATCTTGAACCCTATCAAAGCTTGTTTTGTGGTCTGAAAGCTAAACCTAGAATTATACTTAGAGTTGAAAGAAAACAAAAGATATCAGCCCAATAAACCCTAATCCCCAATTGCTATTCGAGTTCCTCAATCCATCCACTATTAGGCATAATAAGACCAACAATCGAGTAACAAAATTCAAAACCCTACAAGATTATATCACTCATCTATTGCACTTGGCATGCCTGAAGAAACAAATTCTTGAAACCTAAGAACAGCAAAAATCTACACAGGAAAAAGAAGCTATGCTTACCTCCACGAACACGAGAATCCAGTTCCTTGTGTTGGAGCAGCTTTTTCCGGTAATCGGCTACTGCCACACGACGGCGGGTGGCGTCTTCGTTCTCGGTGGTGGACATAGTTGCTCTCTATAAAAAAAACTCCGTGTTTCTCAGCTCAATGGAAGATGCAGCTGTTTATATGTATTCAGAAAAGAAAAATTATGAAAGCATATAATAAAGATTTATAAAGTAAATAACATGTTCCAACTTTAACTTGTTTTTATTTTTTTATTTTTTTATATTTAATATTTTGAAAAGCCCAACTTTAACTTTTAATGATTTAAGAAAATGATCGATTAATAAAGATTATTGTTAATAAGGTAAAAAAAATAAAAAAATTTGGAAACGACAAAAATTTGGAGACCGTTAATGACACCACGGTCCCCAAAAAAAAAAATGACACAACGGTCAATTTACTCGCACATCACAACTAGTGCGAATTTCGATTTTGTAAAGGTCGAAATATGTTTTCAACTCCTCTAGAGTCGAATTTTGTACATAATTTCGACTCTGGAGGGGTTAAAAACAGATTTCGACATCTATAAAGTCGAATTTACACTAGATGTGATTAAGATAGACGCGTGCACGCCATTAAGAATGCCTTAAAAATTTTATTGCTAAAAATTGAATAAGTTACCAATGGTTTCGTAGGTCCAACCTCTCTCTAAACCCCCTCTCTCTTAAAAACCTCTATCGGCGAATCTTTTTTGTGCAACCAGCTCTAGTTTTTTTTAGATTCTTTCTTTCTTCTTTTGTTTCTCTTTTTCTCTTTGTTTCCTGCCGCCAATCTCCTTGATTTGGACATCATGCCTCGCTTATTCCCAGATCTGAATTTGTAGGCTTTTGGTTTCCATATCGTGGATGTGGCTGGATCGATGGCCTTCTTTAGGTTTTTGGCATTTCTCTCTTAATTGGCTGGCACTTTTGGGTCTGATTTGGGTGATGGCTCCGGATTTTGAGGGGTCTTCTGTAACGCCTCCAGACCCCGGGCATGGTTGCACTAAATGAGTCATAAATGGTCTGGCCAACTACTTAGAGCATTCGTCATCGCTTGGCCTAAAATGGCATTTAACCCGAGTTGACAAGACTTTATATACCTCACACTTATGAGGTGAGCGTTCTACTACTTTCTGGAGATGTGAGACTTTACATTCTCCCCTTAGGGACCCGGCGTCTCTGCGGGCGCGGCAAAGATCGTCTCTGGATCGTCGCTGTGAGGTGAAGCCAGAGGTCATCCTTACACCGCCTTCTTATGCGGTGTAGTGTGATAGAATTCGTCGATAGTTGTCTCTCGATACTATTCTCGTAACGCCTGGCTCGTGTTGCAGAATGAAGCTATAAATGCTCCGGTCAAATTCTTTGACCTTCGTCATCACTTTGGTCTAAAAGGTTTAACTTTGAATGACATGAGGCGGCTTTATGTCTCATACTTATATGGGGGTGAACATTCTATTACTTTACCAATGTGAGACTTTACAACCCTTTGCTAGTTTGGTCCTGACCACTCGCTTGTAATTGACAACAACTGGATCTTTGTCTTGTTTCTTCGCTATCTCATCAATTGTCTTGAATCTTGCAATAAATTGATCGACATGCTTTACTTCCGTTTGCTAACTGAATCATGACTGCATAAACTTCCCAACTGATCCGCAACTTCTGGCACCAAAATCGGCTTTGTGTCTCGAATGTGGGAGAGTTGAGGAAGACAGTGGCGAATGAAGCCTACAAGATGTCAATTGCAGTTCATCCCGGAGCAACCAAGATATACAGAGAGTTGAAACAATACTACTCATGACCTTTCATGAAGATAGAGATATTAGAGTTTCCCACAACACTAGTTACCACGCCAGTCCTTTCAGTGACCCGAGTCTGTCGTTTTGTCTTCTGCTTTGTCGTCTAATGTTTGACTACGTAAGGCTTACGTATATAATTATATTAAATTTTAATTATATGTGTGCCAGCATTTTTTCCGGATAGGGACTCGGTATCCGGGACATGGGCGTCACATCTTCGGTCTCCAGCTTGGTAGCATGCGGCAGGTGGCGGAGTTGTTTTCATTTGGCGGCGGGGTTGTGGTTTTTCAGTGGAGCTGAGGTGATCTGTTGGTGTTGGCTCTCATAGTCCTTCTAAGGCTCCGGGCTCTTAGCCGGCGAGTGTGCAACTATGGTGTTGCTTTCTCTGCGGAGGTGTAAGTCGTTCTTTTAGGCTTCTCTTTCCGTTTGGTGGCGGCGGTCAATGGTGGCAGATTTCTCTTTCCTTGTGTGTTGATGGCTTTGCTTGCCGGTTTCCCGTCTAATTAACTTTTTCATGTTCTTCTCGTGTAGTTCTGTTTCTCTTGTTGTATTTTTCGGTTCTATTTGAGGTCCCCTGTCTGAGCGCCTCTATCATCGTTTGAATTTTTTTTTTTTTTTTTTTTTGCTCAGCACGCCTCACATGGATCCATTATTTGGCTTGTTTGGTCTTTAGTGGTAGGTTGTTTTTGTGTTTGGTCTTTTTCTCCGTTTTTTCTTTTTTTTTGTCCACCAGCTATGGCTTTTCCGGATTTCTTTCGGTTGTATTTACCAACGTTGGGCCGGTTTGTATAAAAATCTTTCGTTCCGGAAAAAAATAACACAGGATTCGGAAAACCAATTGGAAGAGTAGCATGAACTCCCCTCCCCCGAGTACGGATCCTCTGTAGTGGAGGAGTGTTGTAAATGTTGTTGTGAAGGAGATCCACCGTTGATTCATAGTGTAGAGGAGATCCAACCGTAGATTTTTTTTTACACAATTGTCAAAATGACGTCATTTCAATACCATTACACTTGCACAACATCATTTACGGTAGTAGCCCCAAAGTAGGGGATCCCTCCACAAAGAAAAAAAAAATCCATATTAACGGAGAGCTCTCTTCTTCCTAACAGGAAAGAAATACAGTATCTCATGACAACAACATTAATATGCACTTACGACAAAATTCACTAATCGTTTCTAGTTCCGTAGGACATGAAACCGATATAGAAAAAGCAAGATTGACTACAACTGTCGGCCGTTGTTGACATGGGTACGACCCGGAGTCATAAACGTGATGCTCACAAACGAGTATTCTGGTCTTTATCACAGCTGAACATGTATGGGCCCGGCCCAACTTCAGGTCCGTATTGTCTGACCTCGTATTTTCGACCTTATTGATCCGTTCATCATGGTCGCACATGAACAAGATCAGGTCGCCTTCGACCTCCAGAGACAGTTATAACTCCATAAATAGCATGATCCACAGTTGATCCTCTTTTAATTACTATAATTCATGATTAATTACATTCCACAATTTAAGCCTAATTGAGTCATTATTGCCCCACGTTGATATTACACTGGCCTTCAATCACAGATCCCGAAATCAAGGATTCAGAAATTTAACTCCTCACGAGGGAGGCCTATAATAGAGTATTTATTCTCACAATTCAGAACTATGTTAATTGGCTTGATCTCATACATTTTGGATACGTAAGCAGTCTCAAATGAAACATCCAAAAAACACCATCCAAATCTCCGGTTTGAAAGTTGGAATTCCCTCGAAATGATCCAATTACCCGCTTATAAAAGCCGGTAATTTCCAAGAATTGTCAATTGACATTAGAAGAATGGCCTTCAAAACAATATGGTGGTTCTCTGCATAATCACGAAATAATTATGATGATTATAGATAAATCAACCTCTTCATCCATGCAATCAAGAAAAGTCTCTAATGATTATCTCCAAAGGAGAAAAAGATCAAATTAATGGGAGAGGCTTCTTATGGTCCAAAAGACCCCCTTCTCTTGGTCATGAATACGGATGGTTTGGTTATTGAGGAAATAATCCATGGACATCTTGTGAAATGCGTATTAGTGGACACATGAAGTGGTGTCAATATTCTTTACTTTAATGTCCTCCAAGCCAATCAACTCACAGAGAGAAACATCACGCAAGAAACATCCTCCTAATGGAATTCACCAGGTCACCCGTACAGACTAAGGGTACGATTTGATTGAGCACAACGTTCGGACGCAAATCACGAAGCAGAACCCTGCAGATAGACGACATGGTGGTCGACGGACCATCGTCATACAATATTATATTCAGACAAAACCAAAGATTGAACGAATTAAAGGCAGTCATATCACTTGCCCATAACAGCATGAAATTCCTCACCATCGAGGTGACCACAAATATTAAAGATGATGTGGGAGTAGCCAGGAGCTGCTACACAACCACCTTGAAGGAAAGAAAAATGAACATGTCCAGTTGATCCTGATGGAAGATCTTTTCCCAGCAACCGCTAAAGTCTGAAGATCCTACAGAGGGTGTAATAGCAGAGATTGAGCTATGGAGTACTATAAATAGATCCAATCAAATTGTAATAGTTGGTGATTTTGTGATTTTGTGATTTATTAAATCTTACCTTTCCTCTTTATCTTCTTCTTATTCTTTATAATTCTATCAAACCCTAGTTCCTCATTTTTCTTCAATCGAGCTTGTTCATTATATCTGGTATTAGAGCCTCTATATTGCCTCTCTAGAACGACAATGGCGGAAGGTACACGTACGAAGGTGACAGATGAGCTGTGGAAGCAGCATCACAAGATGGAGGAGAAGTTGCATGCATGCATGGAGGAGATTCATGGTTGCAATACAAAATTCGAAGCTGTTAGTCATAAGATGGACACATATCATGCTCAGAAGACCGCACAGCAGGCTCAAATGGAAGCGATGAAGGCTATGATGCAATCGATAGTGAAGAAACTGAACATTTCTAATGAAGCGATTCATCAAACACCTTCAGTGCAACAACCCTCTGAGTGCTTCATACAAAGAGGTGATGGATTCAGAACAGTGGCTAAAATGCTTGGAAAAATTCAGGCAAAAAAGAGATGAAGAAACAGCCTGCATGTTCAATCATATTTACAAAGTATACAAAATGAAAGGAGAAAATAACAAATACACTAATTGTGAGCTTTGTCACCGATTCATTGTGATATGTCTATACCAATTCTGTGAATAGATATATATTCAGTAATATCTTAAACCAGATTGACACCTGAAAAAATACCTCGTAATAATTACCACACACACACACACAAAAAAAAAAAAAAAAAAAAAAAAAAGAGAATGTGGCCCACGTTTGAACAACTTTCCTCTCAAACAGGCCTCATCTTCTTCATGATCTTGCAATCCATAGCCTTAGCCTGTCAAATAAAAACGACCAGTAAGTTCCTTTTCAATAAATAGAAGCATAAAATTATATGGGACCCTTTATTTGCAGCAATACCATTTTACTATGGCATCATCAAAGTTACTTAGACACCATAAAGAATCGATCTTTTACAAGTTGGTTATATGGTCTACAATTGAGTTTTCATTTTTCAAAGGTCATCAGTGCAAATGAATTCTCCCAATTATGTGTAAAGATTATAGGTAAAGACACTACATGATTTGCACTCATCAAAGATCCTATGAATTACCTGATGAAGAACCATTTACATCTAATCAAAGTGACAGGCTGCTTAGCTTCTGGCGCACTAACCGTTCCTGAAAAGAATCCCATCCTCGCTCATTGATTGTCGAACAAGGTATACCCTTACTAAGCAGCAAAATCGAAATTGATTGGGACGACAGGACTCAACTCAAGAATTCTGAAAGCACGCCTTTAGCAATAGCAGCTTTCCACCACGAATGCAAATAATCCTATATAGGACAATAGCACTAGAACACTGTTGATTCTTCATGAGATTGTTTGAAGGTGGCTTCATGTCCTCGTCAAGGGCTCACAGTTCACTGTGATCAAGAGCTCCAGATTATTTAAAGTGTCGTTAGGGTGTATAGGATATAGTATAACTATCATATTGTATCGACTCTGAAGCATGCAAATACTTATTTCCTCACTCATAATCACTTGACCAAAACCTTTTGAGTTTGATGTAATGAGTCTGAAAATAGTGTTTCTATTTTCAAGACTTTTGACAAAGAGATTTACGCAAACCTTTTCAGACTGGAATGTTTCTTGAATGGAATATCTTACCAGGGCCTGCAATGACAGTACTACATCCTGGTTTCTTTTGTGAATCTGTACTTGCCAATGCCACTCTCATCCCTTCAGCTTTTTCCCACTTCTCAGAAGCGGCATATATGGTTGATAGAAGCACGTATGGCCGGGTGTCGCTGGAATCACATCCACTTTGTAGTTTCTCAATCTCTTCCAGCAAAAACTCCGCCATATCTGCTCGCGAGTGAATGCGACAAGCACCAAGCAATGCTCCAAGGACTTCCTCATTTGGTCCCATTGGCATGACTTTTATCAGATCAATTGCCTCTTCTAATCTTCCTGCGCGTCCCAACATGTCAACTAAACAGCCATAATGCTTGATGCTGGCTGTTACGTCGTACAAGTCCATCTTAGAGAAAGTTTCCAATCCTTCCTTCACAAAACCACCATGTGCACAAGCAGTTAGAACGGCAAGAAAGGTTATCTTATCTGGCTTCTCACCGGAGCTCTCCATTGCATGAAAATAATCAATAGCCTCTCTGCATTGCCCGTTTATTGCAAAACCCAAGATGAGGGAATTCCAAGAAGCTGTACCTTTATGAGAAATTGTTTTGAATATCAACCGTGCTTTGCTTAGATCACCACATTTGGCATACATGTCAAGCAACCCATTTAGAACAAAATGGTTCAACGGAACCCTTTCTCGGATTATCGTTCATGTATTTCCTTGCCGACTTCTAAGAAACCTAAGCGAGCACAAGCAGATAACACGCTTACTGAGTAAACTCATCAGCGTAAACCCTCAACTTGCATTCTCCTAAACGCATCCAAAGCCTCCCAACAAAAACCACTTTGTGCATAACCTGCAATCAGTGAATTCCAATTCACCAAATTCCTCAAAGTCATACTATCAAAAACGGCCTTTGCCTTCTCCACTTGTCTCTTCTTAAAGTATCCAGAGATCATCGAGGACCAAACATAAAAGTTCTTTTTTGGCATAACCTCAAAGATTTCATTTGCTGCCACCATCTCCCCTTTACAAGCATAACCTTCAACCATAATTGTCCATGTCACCACGGTCCTTAATTCTGGTGGCATCTTATCAAAAAAACACTTAGCCATTGCCATATCTCCACTTTTTGCAAAGCCATCAATCATTTGATTCCAAGAAACTGATGTCTTCATGGACATCCTTTCAAACAAGGCCATTGCTGACTGAGTATCACCGTTTCTCATATATCCTCCTGTCATTGCATTCCACGTCTTGACGTTTCTCTCAGGCATAAGATCAAACATCTTCTGCGAACTACCAACATCCCTGCATTTGCTGTACATATCCACCAACGAAGTCCCCATCATCACATCAAAATCTACCCCTGATTTAACACACTCAGCATGTAAAGCACGGCCAAAGCAAAACATGGAAAGAGAGGCACATGCTTTGACAGCTAACGGAATCGCACACAATACAGCAATTCCTGCTGAGTGACTTCGGGCATAAATCAAAAGAGCTTGTTTCGGTTTCCTTTGAAATATGCAATTCCTCATCAAACCAAACCAATCTGATATATATGAAGAGCAAAAGTCTCTACTTTCTTTGATGAGATAAAAATCTTCACACCTCATTAGTATTTGTTAGTAAGATTTTCGACTCTTATTTTGGAATCACCACTGTATAGCACTATAGTGTAGACACATCATAAGCTTATCAACCCGTTTGCTTTTTGAGTTCAACAATCTACCCTCTTTTATGGTATGACAACGCCAACAATTGAGTAACAAAATCCAAAATCACACAAAATTCTATCACCGCATCTATTGCACTTGACACGCCTAAAGAAACAAAAATACAAATTGCTTAAACCTAAAAAAGCAAAATTTCTAGTCAAGCAGAGGAGAAGCTAGGGATTACCTACCTCCTTGAACACGAGACTCCAGTTCCCTGCGCTAATGGGCACAACCATACTCATTTCCATGTGTTGAATAATTTCTCCCCTTGCTTTTCTCTTAATTTGTTTTCCAATTTTTCCGGTTTCTGGAAAAAAGTTTGGGTTCTTGTCCTTTGTATTTCTTTCTTTCTTGTGCTTCTAGTTTGATTTTATAGTTACTTCCTCCTCCGACTTCAAGGAGATGTTTTGATTGAATTTTTGTGTGTTGATATTCAGTCTCTGTTTAAATGGATTAATTTCCTCTTCATACTATCTGGTAGAAAGGGAATGAAGAACTAGTTGAATATGAGAAAAGTAGGGGTGGAAAGGGAAAATAAGTGGTTGGGAAAAGAATACATCTTTTTTACCATTAGAGTAGAGCATCTTTTTTCACCATAAAGTCTCTCTTAGAGTAGAGCATCTTTTCAATCAAAATTAATCCATACAATCTATATATAAATTGAACCAATGAACAAGAGCCAACTGTCAATAAATTGCAGAATGGAAGGCATCAACTCTACTCTATGTATCAGTACGTTTGCTCATAGTAATAACCTGTTTTAGTGAAATGTTTTCCATTTAATAATATGGGTTTTTTTTAGAGGTACTGTCGGTGTTTTCCATTTTATATGAATTCTCTTTTCATTTTTAGAGGTTCTGCAAATCCTGCTATGTCTTTCTTTGGCGCAATTGGTGTCTGAGCTCGGGATTTTAATCAACATTGAGGTCAAACCAAATCAAATGTTCTTCATTTCAATGTGTACATTAATCCGAATAAGCTTTTTATTAGTGTGCCAACCCAGCAAGAAAAATACCATTTTTATTGGTCTCATGACGAGCTTGAGATTTGCTATGACGTTTGTGTGATTTGCTATGACGTTTGTGTGAAATGCCGAATCTTAATGCTGGGATTTGCTATGACGTTTGTGTGAAATTCTACTTCTAGGAACATTATATAGAGTAGGAAAGAAGAAAGACAGACACCCCAATTTGCAATTCAATTCAATAGGTTTCAAGAAATAACTTTGTTTTATCAAACAATTATGTCTTGTATTTTACAACAACAACAACAACAACAACAAAAAATGGTTATCCTTGCTAAACACCATTACTGCATTATGTTACACCACACTTTCAATTTCTTTCCTCTACACATACTACTATACCTTCATTCTCACTGATTAAAATGAGAGCAGATGCAGTTCTTATGCAACAAAATCGTGTAATAGTTGAGAGGAACTGAACCGATGATGTCGGTTTCCTGAATCCAAGCAATCATATTCTCCACCCTCTACAGAAGGGGCGTTTGTTGTCGAGTACATACCGTCTCTCATTGTTGCGTAATTTTGATGAGTTTCAATGGACATTGGTACATTACTACCACCACCTTCACATTGTTGCAATCCCAATGTCAATGACACTCCGCTTCCTCCATTTTCGAACCTTCCCAGTTCAGAAATGTGGTAAGCGGCAGCCATTAGTCTGTTGTCATTGCTTTCATTTGATTGAACAAATGTTGAATCTTGTAATAACATGTTGTTACAGTCATTCATGTTCTGTCTTGCTTTGCCTAATCTATACACGTTTTCAGTCTCCATAACCGTGTTTTCAATTCTTGATTCTGCCCAATGTGCATCAGACAAATGACAGGATTGCGGATCAAATACTTGCAGATTACTGGGATGTTTAATGGACGTGGAAGTCGTGCTTTGTTGTAAATCGTCTCCTCTATTATCTTCACAAGCCTTTGCATCACTGCTTGTAGCTTTATTAGCTGCAAACTCAGATGGAGAGTTAGCATCCATTTCAACATCACCAAGTTCTTCTTTGTACATTTCCTCAACCATTGGCTTCCAGAGCCTTACCCGTGCATTTATAAACCAATTCGAGACCTGTTACAGATCGCGTTCATCAATAATATTGCAAAATCAACAGAATGATTCAAGAACTTGCATATAAAGTGAACATCTTTATACCTGACTTCTAGATAAGCCAGTCTGTCTTGCTAGCATCATCTTGTCTGAGTCTTTTGGATATCTGTCAAATGAAAGAACTATGAATCAGAATAATGAATAATCGTTCTAGAAATTAAAAAGAGTGAGAGAAAAGATAATTTACGGATGAAGAAAGTGTTCGAAAAGCCAAGCTCGCAATATGGAAACTGAGCTTTCAGGCAATCCCCTTTGAGGTCTCCAGGCATGTTGTTGCATCATACCAAGCTGCTGAATACCTCTCCCTTGCCTTATATGCTGATCAATATAACGAAGACGAGATATTCCAATCCCTTTATTGATAGCTGATGCATCTTGATCTCCGAGGCTTTTACGTGCTGTTTGAATCTGTTCAGTAATAGCATCACGTAAGCAACGGAAATGACGTGAGATTGTCTGTAGAGCAAGAGCTGTGTATGGCTTTGAAGCACCGGATCCTCCTGCAACAATATCGAATGATGATACCACAATCTGCATCTGATGGTAATACTGCTTGTATCGTCTGTCCACCTGACAATGTACAATATCAGAGTTAAACACCGTTACTTATTTCGTGTTGACACCATTAAAATACAAGATTAAGCTCACCTCATCCAACATTTCCAAAAGTTTATTCAATTTATTTTGTAGCTCCTGTTTTTCTGAAGCAGATAGTTCAGCAGCAGTTGAATTGCTGCTTGATTCTTGTTGCTGTTTTGGAGATGATCCACTTCCGTTAGGATCCGAACCTCCAATATGCGTCTTTCCATCGTTTTCTTTGGAATCTTTCATCAACCTACTCTTTATATTTTGCCCCTTTAGAGCTGTTTTGACATTGACAACTTCATCAAGCAATTCTTGAGCCGCTTTAAGGTACTTTGGACTAGGAACCGGCCTATTGCCACTCAATATTCCGTATGGAGATACATCGCTTCTCATTAGATCAAAGTTGCTTGCTTGGACGCCGCCATGAGGCATATAATCAAAGCTTCTTGATTCTTGATTAGTTGTTGAACTATGAACATTTCCAAGACGTCCTCCACTCGTGTCACCATCTAATGACTGATTAGCACACATGATTGAAGAGAACCCTGGTTCAGAATTCTGATTTTGGAAAGACGACGACATGTGAAAACCCGAAGGAACATGTGTACCGAGAGTGAGGGATAAGCCCTGTCCCTGCAAGTTTTGTGTGCCTTGAAAAATACCACCACCACCACCAGCAGCAGCAGCAGCAGCATTTTCAAGTTGATGCATTAACATCAAGTTGGATCTACTGTCTTTCCACTCATTTATTACATTACCTTCGATTCGGGATGTTCCCATTTGAGATAAAATTTCTTGATGTGAATGACTGGAATCAGTTGCTCCAGGCATAATAGCAATACAGTTGGTTTGTTGGTGAGTATTCACAGGCAATGCAGAGGTATACAGTCCAGCTGATGATGAATAATTGTTCATATACATCATCATATTTCCGGACAAAAGGCCTTCCGAATAAGAATTAGGCATTTGTTCCCTCAATTGAAGTATAGCTGATGTGTCTCTTTCATTCTCTGAATTAGAGTAGAAAGAGGCCATCTTTCAACTTCCCGAAGAAGATTGTAACGCAAACTCGGGAATTCTGCAGATTCATTGAAAAAAGGATCAGTGCCCTCATTCTAAAATCAAACTACCTGAACTTTTGAGCATATATAAGCTGAATTGCATATCAAGAACCAGATATCTACTATTATTACACAAGTCCTGGCAAATTTACACAATTCAAAGATGAATTGAATCATCAATTGAACAAACACTATATACCATGAAATCTTCAAAGAAGAATCAATTGACAAATAAAAAATTATTCACAGAGGGAAAAGTGGACACAGGAGAAACATCCAAAATCAAGAAAGAGAAATAGATTTATCACTATAAACTACATGCCTTAGAACTTCTTTTTCAAGTTATACTGCACGTTGAATATCCTAAACACATTAAATTCCGAAAATCTAGGAAGAAGTAATTTAAAAAGAAGAAGATAAAAAGGTAAAAGTTAAGTCAGAAATCCAGTACCTCAGGATCAACAACGCCAGCTTCAAAAGGCACAAAAAGCTCCGATTTTGCTGAAAAATGAAGAAATTTTTGCCGATCCCAGAACTTAAAACATCAATATTCAGAATTCCCAAAAAGAATTAAAAAGAAATCAAAATTCACTGATGAAGAGTCCTCCTAGAAGCAAATAATGGTCATAAAAGTACGAAAGGAAAACATCATCAGTACTTCACTCTTCTTTTTTCATGTCATAGATTCCTTATCCAACCATCATACGCTACGAAACCCACGTGAGACTAAGCATTTGAATGCTGAATAGTAAATAGTACACATACTCATACACATCCGTCTCCTTCAATCTTTACTCTTTTTCTATAACTAGACAAAAAGAGAATCTAAAAAGGCTTTCTTTTACTACATCAAGAACTCAAAAACTTTCCCGAAATAAATAACACTCGAAAGTCTACACAGTATTATTGTGGTTTTACTATCAACCTATGATGATGATGGGTGTTTGTTTGAATCTTTCCAAGTTGGTGGTGGAGTAATTGTTGTTAAAAGTAAGCAGTTGCTTGACATACTTGGTTTTGTTTGCTGTTGATGATGATGTTTGGTTAAGGATTTGTATTCTCTAACCACCAGTTGGTAGACCTAAACCCCCCCCTCTCTTAAACCTTTTTTCTTTTTTTTCTTCTACTAACTTCTTGATCTTTTTTTCTTTTGCTCAAACCTATGGCTATGGTGGTGCTACTGTCTATCTCGCCTTAAAGCTTTTGATGATATGATATACTTTTGAAGTTTTGTGTTGTCTCTCATTTTCCACCACACATACTTTTATTTTATTCTTTTCTTTTCTTTTTTTCTTCCTTTGCTTTGCTTGCTTAACTCGTTTTTCTATTCTTTTATAAAATTTTATTTAGTTTGGTACTCCTTCCTGTTTTTTTTAACTGTCGAACGGAAAAATCTCACGAATTAATAAATTGATTATTGTGTTTAAAATATAATGTACAATAACAAATTACCTTTCATTCATTGTATATAGAAAATTTTATCAAAATTTAGGTTATTAAAATAAAGGATACTGTATTGATAATATAAAATTACCGTTAATAGATGAGGGAGAGAATATATAATATTGTTTGACTATAGTTACCTCCATTATGCCTGTCAAAAGAAACATAGATCTAAATAAAATGGAGTACTTTCAAGAAGAAAAAAAATTGGTGTAAATAAAATTAATCAAGATTGCATCGAAAAAAAAATTAATCAAGATGATTTATTATTAAAAAAAGCGAATGATAGAAGGAATATTGACGGTATAAATCATTGATTGTATAGGGAAATTCTACCGTATAGACTCTTTTCTACATAAACTCCTTAAAGACAAGGAGTCTCCGTAAGAGGAAGTTTCCACGGTAGAATTTTCCGATTGTATAAGTTTTTAGTATAATATATATATACTTGTCATTATCAGAGCATTTGTATAGAATCCATAAATTATGTTAAAATTGTATTTTACATATTCGAACTTTTCACACCCTCTGTCAATGTGATATACTTTGCTTCAGTGATAGACAAACCAATAACATGTTGTAAAGTAGCTAAACAGTCAACCACCTATAAAGAAAACATATCTAGCAATGGATCTTCTTTTATCAAGATCAGCATCATAGTCTGTTCCACAAAACAATCCAATGTGTCTGATTTCTGCCAAAATCCGAACATTTGTCTACCGTACCACAAACGTATTTAAGAACCCGATTCATTGCCTGCCACAATGTGCTTTTCCTGGACAAGATATATATCTTCTAACCATATTGATTGTATGTGAAATATCTAGAGGCATACGATTTTAGCGATTGAGCAGCCGATAGTGTAAAATGATTCGAATTTCATTTCCTGACATGTGAGATTCGAATTTCATTTTGCTCATTGGTTGTATCATCTCAACAACCCGATACTTCCTCACCCCTTTATTCGGTTGACCTATGGATCCCACAATTGCTTCATCCTCTCATACATGGACGATTGCTGAAACACCAGCCTTATCCAACCTTCCATCAACTCTCCTTAATATATCTCCTTAAACAAGTACGTACCCTTACAAGCCACACAACTGAGTCATTCAATGCCTACTAGGGCAAAAAATAAAATCTTTAAGCCGGATTTCATTACCACGTCCACTTTTGATGACATTGAACTCATAAATATGACACAAGCCTCGAAACATGGAAAATGGCATGCTACTAGCAAGAAGAATTCTAGACGAGATGACCTCTAGTTACCTTTGATAAGTACGAGTCCGGAACTATGTGATGCACTATAAGAGAGATGACTCTGGCACAATTCTCTACGATAGAGACGAGTCCGGGAACAATTCAGGACGAGATTGTCTCTAGTTACCTCTGGTAGGGACGAGTCCGGAATTATCCGATGCACTGTAAGAGAGATGACATCTGGTTACCTCTGGTAGATATGAGTCCGTGAACTGTCCTGGCGAGAACGTCAGTTGCTTAAATATAAGAGGGAGAATGTAATGTCTCAAATAGTTAAAGTAAAATAATTCTCACATCTATATAAGTGTGAGACATACATGTCTTATTAATCCGGGTTCAGTTATTTTAGACTAAATGAGAACAACAGTCTAAGTAATTAACATGAATCTTTATGACTCATTTAATGCTGTCAGACACAGGTTTGAGACGTTACAAATAGTTATTTTTGGAATGAATTATGAATGTAACACGTTTGGTTAGATTCCAGCAACAATACGAACATTAACTTTTTTTATGTTTATATATTAATTGAAATGTCATTGTTTATAAGCGGATGATATCATCATTATTTACCTAATCTATCTGTTGAGCTTCTTTTTAAGAAGTAATAATGGCTGTGGGGTTTGACAGAAGATTCTAATAATAAACATGTCAGAGTAGTAAATAACCTTCACCACCTAAAATTTGCATTAGGTCCTTATTTATATTAGAGTATCATTCTCCCACTTATTATTTATTTTTTTGGTGGATATTTCTCCACTTCTTTATCTTTATTACATTTTATAAAAGGCAAGGGAATTATTGTCCTTTTCTCTCCATGTATGTATATTTTATGTATTTGCTTTGGGTGATATTGTACTTTCTTTTCTATTGCTATAGTTGCCCCTTTAGTTTTTGCTATTTGCTTATTATGGCCCACTAGTAGGGGTGGGCTAAAGCAGGCCACTGGTCATTGGCCCACTGCCAGATTTGAGGTGGCAAGTGGTGGGGATCGGCCAGGCCTATACTATCTGTAATTTTGGCGAGGCAGGTGGGCGGGTTTGGTTTCAGGGCAGTAATTTGGTCTGTTAGGCCTGCCTGGCGCTTTGGGCGGGTTTGGGGCGGGTCGGGCGGGTCCGGTTTTTTATTTTTATTTTTATGCAAATTTAAAAATGTTAATAACTTAAAAAAATGATAATAACCATTTACATAAAAGATAATAAACATAATACATGTTTTAATAATACATATAAACATATAATACATGTATTTAATACATATAATCAAACATTTACGTTTTTTTATTATAAGATAATATAATAAATGATAATAAACATAAACATATAATATTATCAAAAGATCATATTTTTATTAATCGTAAATAAAATTACATTTACATAATACATTATTACAAGTTTACAACTATTGTTTACATAAAAAAATTACATTATTACAATAAATTATATTATTACAACTTTACAACTATTGTTTACATAAAAAATTACATTATTACAACAAAAAAATATAAATAAATGGGCTTGGACCCGATTATTATAATAATAAAAATTACTTCTCAATTCCATTGGATTTTTGGTAGTAACTAGTAAGTAGTAAGTGCTAAGTATATCGGGGGGTAGAATTGGGTTTTGGCATTTGGGTAGTAAATATGTGGAGGTAATAGGTATGATGATTGAGTTTTTGGTAGTAACTAACTAGTATGTAAGTATGTTGGAGACTTGCGAGGGTAGTATATTTGAGTTTTGGCTCTTTTGGGTAGAACTACTAACTAGTAAAGTATGTAACTATGTTGGAGTGGAGGTGGAGGTATGAATGTAATAACTAATAAGTATGTTTGGGAGTAAGAACTTTGGGCCTTGGGGTAATTTAATTCAATGGAATGGAGGAAGTATGATTTTGTAAATTATAATAATTAGTTTGCCACGTATCTCAAAAGAATCAAAGCCCACGTAGTTACGTGTCACTTACCTTGGTCATTGGATGGATTGGTAGATGGTTGGGCTTAGTCTTCATAATAATCATTCGTTGATGGAGATCCCGATCCGGATGTTGTGTATTCTAACCACGGATCTTCTTCGTCGTTTTATCTTCTTCGAACTCCATGTCTTGTGTCCGTCTATTGGCTCTTTCCCAATCCTCATTGCAGACACTTATCTTGACCGACTCGGCGGTCAAACTCAAATCGGTAGTCGGTGACGATTCTTCTACTGAACTAAATGCGGACTCGGACGCAACAATAGAAGCGAGGAATAACAAGTATATCCCTAGCTATCATGCGGTTAAAATGGGCGATGGGTCTCTTTACTACGCCAATATTGTAAAATATTAAAGTTATCTTCGTCAATTATATCATCGTTGTTTAAATAATTATCAATTCACGGATCTTGCGTTCGATGTTATGGAAGTTGATTTACTTTTACTTTTACCTAATATACTTCCTAAGGCACCAAATCTATCGCTTTTAGGTGGGCGACCACTAAGTACTAGCGTCGTGGTTTCTCTCAAAGATAATATATATCATATAATTTAACTAAAATATTATAACACTCCGTTACATATTTGTCAACGTCAAAATCATTATTTCTAAAAATGAATAATATGCAATTAATAAATCATTAAATTTTCTCTTCTAAGTCCGGGATCAAGCATAGCGGCAATACCATATATTTGAGGAAAAGTTTTTAAATATGCTAGCCATTTAGTCTTTATAGATTGAATGATTGCATTTAATTTATTTGTTAACCAAGACAACCACTTACAAGCAGACATTATTTGACAACATTCTACTATAGCTGAATGTACATTTGGTTCATAAATCAATGAAAAACTTTTGTTGCTTTATGAAATTTTTCAAAAAGAGTGCAACATTTTTCAACAAGTTGCCAAAGTTTCGAAAGTAATACTGAATAGTATTACCTTGTTTATCATTTCTTCATTAAAACATGTACTAATTGCATCTTTATATTTTAAAACCTCTATAAGCATGTTGTAGGTGGAATTCCACCGAGTTTTACAATCTAATGAAAATTTACGGGCCTTAAACCGTTTTGAGAACAATAATTTTAAATCTTCGCTAACATTGCCATCAGATCTAAACGATTTTAAAATAGTTCTTATTGGTTCTAAAACTTCGTATATGTTTGACAAACCATCTTGGACGCACAAATTTAAAATGTGTGCACAACAACGAACATGTAAAAGTGAACCTTCAAGTAACAATGATAAATGTTCTTTCATGTATGGTATTGATTATTTGTGTTTTGGATGCATTATCAAATGAAATTGACAAAATTTTATTATATAATTTAAAATCTATTAACGTTTGTTTAATTCTATTAAATATATTAATAGCCTTTGTGAGACTCGTCAAATAGATCAAAAGCAATAATTCTTTTTTGTAAGTTATATGAGGATCGCACTAACGTGTGCGAGAATACAAATATAATCCTCACCATTGGGAGATTTCCAACAATCACTTGTTAAGGAAACACGACCCTTATAGTTGGAAAACATTTCTATTAATTCGTTCCTCATTTTTTCATATTGTTTTTCATTGTTGTTTTAATTACATTTCGTGAAGCTATTTGAATATTGTGGATTTAAAGACATTTTATTAAATTCTTCTAAAGCGCGACTTTCAGCGTGATTAAATGGTTTTTCTTCAATTGATATATAACGAGTCATGCGGTCAATCATATTTTGTCTATCATAAGTAAAAGGCATACCTCCCGGGATTTTGAGACATGTACCCCGAGTTGGGTTTGAGAGCCATGACCGCCATCTTGTATTATCCGCTTCTCATTAGCAAGGTATTGTATACCATGCTCTTTTTTGAGATGCCGAGTTTTTGCGTTCCGTTGCCTTGACCCCGAATCCACGACAATTCTTTCGTGACTCCTCTCTTCCCGAACACTAAACAAATAGTTTTAGTTCTTTTAATATTAGGGTCATCACCTTCCTTTGTGGTAGATCATGAATTTCAAAATATTTCCAAATTAATGATTTCGATTCTTTTTATCTTGGGGCTGTGGAAGAACTTGGTGTTTCCTCCAAGGGTACTTCGGCACTACCACTAGGACCACCACTACCACTACCACTACCGGCACCGCCACCTAACAAATTAAATATGGTGATTAAAACGAATTTAAAATAAACAAAAATAAATTAAAACAAATTAAAACAAAAATAATTGATAGATACATACCAAATTGTTGAAATTGTGGCGTCGAACCGTAACTCGAATTCGAAAAATCTTGGGAAAGTGGATAAACTTCACACATCTTGTGAGTCGAATACTGGGAATATCACAAAAATTTTCGTCACCGAAAGCTTGTGCAAAATTATTATCCATATTTGTAGATAGTAAAGACTAGAGAGTATAAAAGAGTATAAATTTATAAATGAGAAAAAAGTAGATAGTATGAATATATGATAGAGTAATTTAATATTGTAGTAGTAAATTACAATTACTAGTAAACTAGTAAGTAGTAATTAATATTATATAAGATAATATGAAGATAATAATATTGAGAATTTGAGAATATTGAGAATATTGAGAATGATAGAGATTTGAGAGAGAGAGAGTGTGAGGAGAGAATGAATGATATAGAGGGTATTTATAGGTGTAGAATGAAAGGTTTAGGGGAAAGTGTGAGGAGGAGGGAAAGTGTGAGGGGAAAAATTCAAAAAGGGGGGAGTGTGTGAGTGGGGAAAAATTCAAAAAGAGGCGGGATGGGCGGGTGGGCGGGTTCAGGGTCGGGTGGCGGGCTGGTCTCATGGGCCGGGTTATGGGCCGGGCCAGGCGGGTCACGGGTTGGGGAAGCTAGGACCGGGCACGGCCCTAAAAATTCAGTGGGGCGGTGGCTGGTGGCGGGTTCAGGGCCGGGTTAGGGCCTGCAAAAACCGGGCCGGGTCGGGCTAGCCCGGCCCAAATGCCACCCCTACTACCACTAGGACCACCACTACCACTACCACTACCGGCAGCGCCACCTAACAAATTAAATATGGTGATTAAAACGAATTTAAAATAAACAAAATAAATTAAAACAAATTAAAACAAAATAATTGATAGATACATACCAAATTGTTGAAATTGTGGCGTCGAACCGTAACTCGAATTCGAAAAATCTTGGGAAAGTGGATAAACTTCATACATTTTGTGAGTCGAATACGGAATATCACCAAAAAATTTCGTCACCGAAAGCTTGTGCAAAATTATTATCCATATTTGTAGATAGTAAAGACTAGAGAGTATAAAGAGTATAAATTTATAAATGAGTAAAGTGTATAGTATGAATATATGATAGAGTAATTTAATATTGTAGTAGTAAATTACAATAACTAGTAAACTAGTAAGTAGTAATTAATATTATATAAGATAATATGAAGATAATAATATTGAGAATTTGAGAATATTGAGAATATTGAGAATGATAGAGATTTGAGAGAGAGAGTGTGAGGAGAATGAATGATATAGAGGGTATTTATAGGTGTAGAATGAAAGGTTTAGGGAAAGTGTGAGGGGGAAAGTGAGGGGAAAATGTGAGGGGGAAAAATTCAAAAAGAGAGGGGAAAAATTCAAAAAAGAGGAGGGCCGGGCGAGTGGTCAAGTGGTGGGGCGGGTTCAGGGCCGGGTCAAGGGCTGGTCTGTCTGGCCGGGTTGCGGGCCGGGCCAGCGGGTCACGGGTTGGGGAAGCTAGGACGGGCATGGCCCTAAAAATTCCGGGTCGGGGGTTGGGGTGGGCGGGTTCGAGGGCGGGTTAGGGCGCAAAAACCGGCCGGGCGGGCGAAGCCGGGTCGGCTAGCCCGGCCCAAGTGCCACCCCTACCCACTAGGCAGCTAGCTAGTCTGGGTATCTATGCATATTGCATGCCAGGTTTTGAAGAGAGGTCGTTCTCATCAGAGGACTCTCTAAGAGGGAATCGCTCACGCTAAGAGATCTGACCACACGGCTTCGATGTGGAATACACAAGATCTCGTGTGTGAAAATTGTATGGTCCAGATCTTTGTCACACGAAATGATTCTTCTAAGAGGAAGTTCCTAGGATAAAATTTTCCTTGAAGAGAAGGGGGGAGTGAGGGTGGGGTAGGTGGGGATTTTGGATAATCAATAAATGGATTGGAGAAGAAAAATAAAATCAATAAATGAACAAAATAAAATCATTAGGACATAAACTAACGAAACACAAAACAACCTTGTTGTTGGTGGTCTACCAAATTGTACTCTTTTTTTTTTTTTTTTTGAGGAACCAAATTGTACATATTGTTTAGTCAATTTTGCATTTGCAGTCTCGTGTTTTTATATGCATTTGGTTTGGAGACCATATCTTATTTTATTGCCAAGTGTTGCTTGCAGAAGGCAGGGGGCCCTTTTCGCTAGTACATTGATTTGAATTTTGATTCTAACACAAGACGTACTTAATTAATACTGTACGTGTTTAACCCTTAATTTTCAGAGGATTAATTGCGACATGTTAGAGTGACCCCAGTGGGGGAGCATTTGGCGTCCTCTAAATCTGACATGAGGTCTTGATCCAACCCCAAAGCCCACAGTGGCACTTCAATCCTCTCCCTATCTCCAAATTAAATTAAAACCCACCTCAAAAATGAAGAGCCTGCTAACACCATTCATCTATCTTTCTACCAACCAATTTATTTCACATATTTTAATCAATAATACAAAAATCTGTTATGTATTTTGTAGTGGTATAAAAATGATATAAAAATGTGTTATGTATTTCATAGTGGAACTTCCTTTTTTGTAAACACTTTTTTTTTTGGCAAAATACGACATAATTTTTTTTTTGATAATGCACACGACGTAATAAATTCTCACATCATAAGTATAAAATTTGTATATAAAAAATTTTAGAAAAATGGAAAATGTGTTGGTAGTTAAATTAAATAGTTGAGATGTGAGATAAAAGTAATTTTGAGGAAAAATATTAGGGAGTGTTATTGGAGTATGTTGTTTTATAGTATGTTAAAAAGGTGAATTTGGAACGAAAAATAAGATAAATTGAAAGTGAATAGGGTGCACCACTGAGGTCACTCTTATCAACGGGCATTAACAATGAAACAGGGAGTATACAGCAATTGTTAAACCACAAAAACTAGACATGACCATCGTCTCATTTAATCGGTTTTCTTTCATTTATGAAATGAATAATTTTATATGGTTTCTATTTATATTTTTAAACCAAAATGATTTAAAGCATAAATCATTTGTTTACTTCAATTTGGTTGTCTTAGTTCCATTTTTCTTAATCTTAATGGTTTAATGAACATATAAAGTTTTTTTTTTGGTTTGAAAACTTTTTTTTTGTTAATGAAAATTAGAAACAAAGTACAAAAGACGGTTCAATCCACTTTAATAAAGTATACGATACCTCAACACCTAACACCGCATCATTCCCCTAAAATAAAAATAAAAAAACACCGCATCATTAAAACATTTTACCAGCAAAATTCTAATGGCTTGTTTGTTACACGAGAACCGAATATTGACTAACTTTTCATTGCATTCCAATGTTGTGTCTTCTTATAAGGTAAATGAAATAAAAAATGAATATTTTCATACCTCCGAAAACGGATGGAATGAGATGCAATAGAATGAAATGGAAATCAACAAAACACGTGGGTGTCGAGTAAAGTAACGTGAGGCAAGCTGGGTGGTGAGGTGGGGTTGGATGAAGTTGGGTAGGTGGTGGGGTGGGATGAGGTAGGGTGGGTGGGTAGGGTTATGTATGTGGTAGGTAAGGTGGGTGTGGAAGGTTAGGTAGGATTGGTCATGGTAAGCTAAGGTGGGTGGGTGAGAGAATGGTGTAAGGTAGGGTATGGTTGATCGCCTGTAAGTCACTGACGTCGATATTACTAGCAAGAATACTAGGTACATCGTAGTATAGTAAATGCGAGTCAAGGTCAATCCCACAGAGACGATGCAACTTTAATTATAAACGATTCTAACCTAATTAAGAAGCGACATAGAAGTGGTCATGGACCAACAATAAACATAAAACAAACTTGGTATTTCCCCATCTTCTCACCGATCTACTAACTTGGATTAGTTAATCGCTACGTTTGCTTCCCCACATAATTTCCTTAAATTAATCGAGCGAGCTTTTGATTTAATTATTAAGCTACGGGTGCAACTCCTAACCATATCTACTCCGACAATGGTAGAAGACAATCTATACGTAAGCTACCCTCCTTACTTGGTCCGTAATAGCCCATACGCATAAAGAACTAGAATTGCCGATATCGAGCGCTAACTCATACCTCTACCCCGCTAGACAAATTGCCGACATTAACGATCAAGACGTTCTCAGTGGTCCATTCAAGACTATGTCCAAACTAACACTTCACTATTCAGTATTTCATGCTAGTTTTACGATTACAATAAGCAGATTGGCCAGATCTAACCTACTGTTAATTAAACTTGTCGATCAACGTAGCTGTAATGAATCCCAGTTTTAGGTTTTCTAAATATTGCCTAGGTAAACCGGTATAGACCTCCGGTTTACCGGGGTCAGCTTTTCCTATTCCTGGATCTACATTGCTCAATTACGATTAATCTAAGTAAATCATGGGGTCTTTAAACATGCATATAACTAAAACACATAAATACGAACAGATCTACCATATTGAAGGCAAAAAGGAACGTTCAAAGCTTCATACCTTCAACAATGGAGATCTAGCTCGATCTACTCAAGCTAGAGATGGTAGAGAAAGGAAGAAAACCAGAAATAACTCCTCAAAAGCTTGGAATAACTTTATTTCATCAAATTATAATGTATTATGCAAAATTTACGAAAACTTATACAATAATCTGTTAATGCGGCCTTATATAGATACAATGACCGATTTATGACTCTCAGAAACCCTAGCCGACCTAGTAGAGGCGGAAGAATCGATTTCGTGTCCAACAAGCCCTCGGTTTACCGGCCCTAGCCCTCGGTAAACCGGCTGACTTTTCCTCTTTTTCTTCAGCAGATTTCTTCTTGGACCTCTTTTACTTGGCCCATCATACTTCTTTTGGTCTAGATCTGTTCTCCAATGCTCCAGATTCTGTACATCCTATAAAATACATAAAACGAGACAAAACAGTACCAAATCCAGGTAAATAACATAGATGCAGAATTCGGGGTGAAAATAGGTATAATTAATGGTACCATTTAGGGCGTTATCAAGGGTCCGGTAAGGTATGTCAGGGTAAGGTAGGGTGATGAGTAGGGTACGGTGGGGTATGGTTAGTTGGGAGATTGAAGAGGTAGGTTGGGTGGTATGGTACGGTTAGGTAGGGTGGGTGGAGACGTAGGATGTGGTGGAGTAAGGTATAATGGTGGTGTGTGGTGTAGGATGGTATATGGTAGGTAAATGAGGTAAGGGTAGAGTGGTGTTGGTTATATATGGCTAGGTTTTGTAGGGTATGGAGACTGGCGCATGATGGCCTATTTATAGTATACCAATTTTGATCAGCAGAGTACATAGTCAGTTGTACTATAGAATGACGAGCAATGTCGTATCTCATAAGGAGTCTAGTCAACTACCAAAGCTATCATTGTTCTTAGTTCAAATTGTTAGAATCTATCTCGTATGTTGTTGATTGCCACAGTACTTGAATCGAGTAGTCAACTTTGATACAACTGAATTTAGCTTTGCTTCACTTCTGATTTTGTCCGCATCTCAGCTGAATTCTTTCGTGCCTATTTTTTTTGAAATAATGTTACCGTTAGCTATCTTAGCCAACGATATCGTGTATTTTCTTGTTTATAGTTGTTGGGCTTTGCCTATCAATAGTTTCTGATAATCATTATAATGGTTAAGTGAATTTTATTAATGAAATTATTTTCATTTCAATTATGTTCAAATTCTTACACAAGTCAATACGATCTTTGAAGATGATGACGTGTTACAATCACCAGTTTTATCACTAAAACGACAAGAACAAACATGAGTTCAAATATGTAAATGGAATAGCCGAGATATGATCCAATCAACTACTTTATAATTCTAACTCATGTCCGGAAGTGAATGGATCTAATTTTTCAAATTTTGGCATACATTAGCGGGTGTAATATTCTTCTGGCTAACTAGACATTGATACCGTAATGTAGCGCCCAATGTCATATTCAACAGTACGTCATTAAAGATTTAACTGACCTAACATGATATAATCTAATTGAGACGCTTAAATTACATTGACGAACCTCACACAAGAAGCTGAATCTATACAACTCAGTCTGTTTTACATGGCGATTCTAAAACCTTGATTCTCACTCATTCTTGCAAAGTACATATATAAAGACACCGCGTGACATACAATTATCGAGTCGCAAATTCAATAAAAGTCATTAAGCATTAGTTTAAGAACACCAACATAGGCAATAAACTAGCAATCAACACATCAAAGCACTTCCATCGATGATCTAGAGTTTGGTTTTGAAGATCTTTATAAAACTCGACAATAAAAGGTTTAGCTACTCATTACATTACTCGGAAAACAAGAAATCAACATAAAATTAGACAAGAAATGAAGAACAACAAAGAAATCAAGGTTCCACTTATATTGAAACTGGACAAAAATAAGCTTTGAACAAGAACTATTCAACAATCAAACAATCTATCTTCGAGAATCCTCGATCTACGATGTTTCGAGCATGAAGTTATCTAAAACGGAATAAAAAAGAACTTTGAATCTTAATCTATGGCTAAGGGCGGTGAAAAGTCAAAGAAAGAGACCTAGAATTAAGATGACACCCTCTCCAATCCACTCAAATTGGTATATTGTGGAGAGGGTGCAAGTGGGCATTTCATCTCGTGCTCGGCAGACACTAAACCTAACCTTGAAACGGCGCGAGTAAAGTCGACGGACATTACCTAGGCTATATACAGATCCTAACCGGCAAGTGTACCGGGTCAAATTGTAGCTCTAGTCCGGTGAGTGAGTCAGTCGTATTCTCAGGAAAACATGGTAATTCTTTTAAGTGGGGTTAAACACCAAGAAGCTATTATTAACTCGATCTAAGTCGCAGAGTTTTACTTTTTCCTGGGTTAGATTATGTTAGTAGTTAGATTGTTAGTAAAGCATAAATATATATAGATATTTTTGAAATCTAGCCAAGAATACGCGCATCGAATTACGATCTCTTTTTAGTAGAAATAAATGAGATGATCTTTTCCTTGATGCAAGGAGGTCAATTATATATGAATCGGTGTACTCCTAAGCTAGACAACTCCTCCTCACACGAAGCGTATGAAATTGTCATATGTCAAATGTCATCACCCAAGGTCCACAATCGCCCCATGCTAATCTTAGTTAGTCTCGAGCAGTGCAGTACAAATCTACCCCGGATAAAAGAGGTTATTCCGTTCGCCGACGGCCGATGTTATTCAAGAGGCTCCGGTTGTCAAGCGGATCGATTTAACACAAACGGTGTTGTTTCAATTAAGCTCTTGATTTTAACATTATTAAGATCTCGAGTACAAAGTTAATAATATTTGTTTTTCTAGGACAAATCGCTTCGGTAGGAAATAGGATTCCGTTAATCGACGGCCATTTTTACCCTCCGGTTTTTCTATTTTTACTCATATCCTCGACTTCTCCGGTCAAGACATCGCCAAAGTTATATGTGGTATTCATCATGATTGATTACGTCATTCCGAATTTATTATCGTTACGTAGTGAAATAGAAAAAGATTCATTATAATTAGTTTTAATCATGATTACCAGAGTCGATCATTCATTTTACCAAAAGATTAACTAATTCAGATTCATATCTTGGCTAGACATATTTTTAGTTTAACATAGTGATAGATATAATATATATATATATATATATATATAAACAACAAAAGTAATAACTTGATAAAATTACCCGTTAAGTGCAAATCAAAGCCGTATTCTCTGAAAATAACAACTTCTTCAATAACAACTTTCTCGGTAATTCTCTCGAAGCATTACAACAAGATTACTTTTATTTATAAAAACATATATACATACATGTATATGTATATACATAGAAAATAAAATAAAACGAGAAAGAGATGAAGAAGCGGGGATGAAGAAGAGGAAATGGAAGAAATGGGGAGGAGATGAGAGAAGAGATCTTGGCCAAGAGTGCCAAGATGGGGCAAAGGAAAGTGATGGGTCTTGGCTTGTATTTATAGGCAAAATATTCGAACCGAAATCGAAACCGAATCGAACTTATTCATTTGTTTGGTAAAATGACCATAACTTGAGTTGTAGACCTCCGATTGGCGTGATTCAAAATCCGTTGGAAAGCTCGTTTGAAGATCTAAAACTTTCATCAAGGACTCTTCCCTGAAAATGCCTCTAAGTTGGGTCGAAATGCAGATCAATGACAAGATAGTTGTAAAGACACTGCGTTTTGACGCGTTTCAACATTTACGCTTGGGCACACTCTTCTATCCCTCAAAAGACATCTTTTAAGCCCAAAAGTGATGTATTTTGACTTGGCCTTGGGCTCCAAGTTTGGTGAGCAAAATTTCAAGGATATTTATTTTGGTGATCAAGAAAATATCCAAGAGAATACGCTTGGAATACGCCAAGAAAATATCCAGGCTTAATACGCTTGGAATACGCCAAGGATAATAAATATCCATTCGCCATTTCTTCAATCGACTAACTAACTCGCCTTATTATTCTTGATTTCAATTTGCCTCGCAGTGAAATCTTATCTTTTACTCGAACACAAAGAAACGAATCATGAGTAAATCGACAACAAAAGTTCGTAATTCGCGTTGAATTTTCTTGACTCTTTTTAGGTTAATATTACAGTCTTTAGCTATGATATTTTTAGATCTAACATAATAGTGAAAATAAAACGCTTATAAAATATAGTAATTTTATCAACGATGTACCCGGTTATTAAATCGATAAAAACTTATAAAAATACATATATAAAACACGATAATTTATATAACAATTACTACTCATACATTTTGATAAAACTTAGTATTTATGACTTGATTTGATACAATAATGCTCAAAATGGTATCAATATTGGGGTAAAATGTCATAATAATGATCATAAATTAATCTCTCATCGCGCTCGAGCCTGGACAACCGAGGCATGCTTCGCTTGCAAAACAATGGAGCCTAGGATTCCCGTGCTTGGAGTCCGGGCTTTTGATGGCCAAAATAGTGACGGTTCAACTTTAATCGGCAGAGTACCGAGTCGAATGCACTATAGTAGCAAGCAAGGTCGATCCCACGAGGAATTTATCGAATACCATAGTCGTCTTTGGATTTAGTTTAGGTTAACCAAGATGTTTCAAGTTCGATTACACTAAAACGTGATATAAACTAAAGATACTAAGGAAAAAGAGACATAGCCAAACCATGGTCCAACTGAGTACTTTCTCCCCTCTAATCGATTATCTCGGGAATGGGCTCAACCAACCTACCAACCTAATGATCGTATCGACTCATTCATGGGTGCGAACTCCTAAGCTAGTGTAAGATTCCATACAACAATCAAACACCCTTTGCCCGGTTCAACAGTCCGCCTTCAAGGATTTAACTGACCGAAACAAGATTAACGCGGTAGAGTCGCTCGATTTCACAACCGAAAGAACCTCAGTCCCTAATCAATCTAAATAACACGGTTGATTATAAGAAATGATCTTAAAAACCACTTTTCCCACAACCCTTTACAACAAACATTTATAAAAGTGGTGTGTGTGTGTTCATGAACTAGGTGTACAGTCCAATTCAAGCATTAAGAACAAATTTTAAGACATGAATTCATCGATACAACAACAATTAAACACTACTCATTCCCAATTTCATCAATTAAAGGGTGCTTTCCTCAATTTTCACATGATTTAGCTATGAAATGTTAAGCTGCTCATAGTAAAACAAGGAATAACAATCAAAACGAGAATTAAAGCCATAAAACAAGAAAATGCTATCAATTACCAAAATCGCAGAAAGTTGGCTTTACATCAAGCTTCATCAACACCTATGTCAATTGGTGAGGAAGAAGGTCCAAAGTGCAAAATTAAAGATAGTTGAGCTAGAATCTAAGCTAGATTGTGCTTAATTTTAGTAAATATGGTGTAAGAGTGAATCTAGGGAAGAAAAGGGGAAGAAATCGACCTAAAGAGTAAAAAGTGTAAGTATAAAAGTGTGAAAAATGTGTAGAAGTTTGTTAAAAGTCTGTGCAACAAGTATTTATATGCTCAAAAAATATGCAGGAAAAGTGCTTTTGGCGCGCCCCAAAGCCTTTGGCGTGCCCCAAAACTGATTGTGTGATTCTGGGAGGTCTCTGTTCCAACTTAGCGTGCCCCAGACCTGTTCTGTAACTTTCTGGACATCCTGCTTGATCTTTGGCATGCCCCAAACCTTTTGGCGTGCGTTGAACACCTCCAGGCTCCAGTTTCTTCACTTTTCTCTATTTTCTTCTATCTCCAAACATTGGTTTCATCTTTATACGCTCCATGCCTTATCTCCTGACTTACGAACGCCTAGATCCTGCATCACAACATCTAACACAAACAAAGCATAACTCCGCAAGATAACTAGGGCACGAAAGAGGGCCAAAACATCATGAAACGCCGAGGTTTTCCATCTAAATGACGGTTTACCTCATGGTGGATGTGCAATGTGATTTTGCCCTAAATATGGTCTAAAACTACCTGGAATGAACCAAAAGTGCCGTAAACGGGGGTTGAAACATGCACTGGAGCATAGTAAAGTTGACTCTTATCAACCACCCTCCACTTAACGTTTGCTCGCTGATGAGCGAAAAATTCACCCACTAAAAATACATTTATAAAGACTCGCGAATCAGGTAAACTAACTCTAACCGGCAGAGTACTGTGTCGATTGCTAGGATAAACACAGAGTACGAGGTCGTCCCAAGAGAAATGTGGTCATGAGTACCAAAGCTTAACGTGATTCTTAGTCTAAGCGATCAAAGTTGTTGGTGGAGTGATTATAACTAATGCAAAAAGTAAAGATTATTCTAACGAGATTAACTAGGTGATTAAAAGCATAGCCGATCCATGATCCAACAAAGTTATCTCCCCACAGGAAAAACTTGATAAGGAGTGTGTTTTATCTCGATTCGGTTCATATGATATTCACGGGTATCAACTCTTTATTCTTGCGTTAAGATCTCGAACACTCTCACTTAACCCCCACACTAGTTTATTAACCCTCCCTTTGAGAGCTAACTCGCTAACATGGTTGACCGGAATAAAAAGCCGTTGAAAACCTCACAAAACATAATTTTAACGTATCACTTAGGTTGCCAATCTAACGATTAAGACTATGGTTTAGTGATTTTAAAACATGTTTCGACATCTCGTAAAAATAAGAATTTCACTTAGGCATAGTCCAGATCTGTCACTTAGATTGTCAATCTAACAATCGTGACTATGATTAGTGATATCCATATCTCACATCTCACCACAAAATACATTTATAAGCTCGATGTAAATCGTGAACAAAGTTGTCAATTTTATTCAAAGTTATTAAAATGATCGAAACAACTTTAAAACATGATTTTATCATAAAAACGTTTAATTTAAGCACAACACAACTCCCATCTCGCCTCCCGAGGGTCAATTTTACCCGCTTTCACATAATTCGCTATACAACTACTTTAGCTAATCATAACAACGGAAATACAAAACGAAGAAAACAAAACTAAAAAGATAACTACAAATTTATATAGATATATACGTATAGATATATATATATATATAGATATAGATATATATAGTATATGTATATATATATATATATATATATATATATATATATATATATATATATATATATATATATATATATATATTTATACTAATTGCATAAAAGTAAAAGAAAGCAATAAAACGGAAATGAAATTATATTAAAACTATAACTAATCGGGTTATTACACCGACATAAATTACTACATATATAATTTCCCAAAACATAAAAATAAAATAGAAGAAAATGAAGGAGAAGAGGAAGAAAGGGGCAGCTGTTCTCTCTCGATCCTCTGTATATATAGGAAAATATCAAGGCCGGATCGATCCGAAATTGTGCCGGATCGATCCGAGATCATCATCACTAATCATTATAGTAACATGCAGCACATGCAGCGGGGAAATTTTATATATAATTATATATTAAACTTCTAAAATTCATATCTTGACTTGTAGGCCTCCAATAATTATGATTCAAACGTCAAAATTAAGCTCTCGGAAAATTCTTCAACTTTCATGAAGGACACTTCTTCAGAAAACGTCGCTTTGATGGGCCATTCCCATTACGCGATTGTCGTTTCATGACATTTTCCTTAATACAAATCAATTAGCCACTTGACCACCATTTGAGTTGTAGAAGTCCGATTGACTTGATTCAAAATCCATTGGAAAGCTCGTTGAATAATCTACAACTTTCATGAAGGATTCTTCTTCAGAAAACGCCGTTTTGATGAGCCATTCAGATGTCGTGTCGTTTCGGGATTTTTACTATTACGAATCGATTAGCCACTTGGTCATAACTTGAGTTGTAGACCTCCAATTAACATGATTCAAAATGCGTTGGAAAGCTCTATCAAAGATCTACAACTTTCATTAAGGCCACCTCTTCAGAAAATGCCGTTTTAATGGGCCATTGGTTCGTCGAAGATATAAATCGCAATGACACTACGAACCACCGATCCACTTTGACCTTTTGCTCACATGGCACTCTTATATCCCCATAAACACCTCTTTTAGGGCCTCAAAACGCGTCGTTACTCGGGATTTTGGTTAACCTATAATTCCGCAATAAACCACCAAAATACCAAACGAACCGACATTTACACTCGGTTACTAAACCGTACAAAAACTAGTAAAAACACATAAAAACACGATATTTTATAAAATAACTACTACTAACATATTTAGATGAAACATAGGAATTAATGACTCGAATCGATATAAAAATACTCGAAATGATATCGAACGGGTTGAAAAGTTATAAAATAACGGTGAATTTTTCCGTTATCACAACCCCACTTAGCTTTTGGTCGCGTCCTCTAACAAAACAAGCGATAAAATAAAATGAATGAGGAAAAATTCATGAACATGTAAAATATAAAGGCCAACCGGATGATGTAACCAATCGAATCATAACCACACGTTAACCTTAATATAAATGTATAACAGAGCACAAGCGATGTTCTTTTCAATTTCCACTATCCTCTCTTGAATAAATCAAGCAAACGCACAAATATCCACTCGAGATAATCCTAATGACTTTCCTAGGTATAGGTAGTAACAATTCCACACAACGCCCTCCTGTACTTATTAGGATAATCCCTAAAGCATATCATTCGATTTATACCTGGGATAGTGTAAGATAACTAGTTTTTTTTTTTTTTTTTTTTTTTTTTTTTTTTCCATAGGTTACTAACATATCCGAACTCATTGCCAAAATCGACTATCTTTCAAGCGCCATGAGGTGAGATCGAATACATCAATACTTATCTAACTTTTCACTTAATTTCACATGTGTAGCATATGCCTCATTCCCAAAGCAATAGGATGTTTCGTGATAACACCCTAGCTAGACTACAATCATCAGCAATCGGGAGCTTTTAAACCTCATAGTGATATAGGACGTTTGCGTGATAACGCCCTACCGCACTCAAATCATTGGTAGCTACAACCGACATATATATAGTTTATCTTATTTTGACATTCTTTCTATCACATTCAAACCTTCCGATATTCACAGTACACGTTCAAAAATCAGGTACTAAGTTACTGCTATTATCTCTAGAATAACCACTAGGATACTGAATGGATACAGTTTAAAATTTTCGCTTCAATATCAAAGGCTTATGTGAAGGAATTCATGTTATACAAATAAATTTAGGCTAAAATGCACTTACGGTTCACATTAGTTATACATATCCAAATTGATCATTACATCTTTAAATCCATGGAATATATACCTTATACAGATTATTTTAATCAACTAAATAATGCTCGAAAAAGAATAAAAAACTAAGGGTTTAAACACTTACTGCCATTTCTATACCAACCATACTCTACCCCCCACTTACGATTTTGCATTATTCTCAGAGTGTAAATGAGATAGAGAGGAAGACTTAGCTTATAGACCAAGCGAGTAAAAATGCTATCGAATCCCGAATAAACCATGAGAAAGCACATCCCGAATCCCTGCACTCAAAACAACCAAAACAAAGCCAACACAGACATGGTCCTCGTGCCAAAATATTGAACAGGGATATGGGAATAATGAGATAATGGCCCATCACGTCGTAAAATTCGATAGGCAATATAATAGCTTTAGATGGAAAAATAGCCATACCGGTGTAAAGCACAAAACATCTAAGCATATACGTATCACATATATCATAGTCAAGTAAATTATTCCTAGATTCATTTTTATTACACAGCTTTTATTAAAGCGGAATACTCACCACTATACTACAACGACTGTAAATTTGAAACAGACTAGATCATAAAATGAAATGTGTGAAAGAGTATTGAGTCTTTTATACCCAGATCCTCAAGGATTCAATAACCTAAGTCCAAGAAATGATACATTTGAATTTTTATCTTTTTCTCCATCGGGATTTTCGGATAACCACCTAATCATTCCTCTTAATGAAATTCAAACATTCATCCCGAGACTTGGTTGTGCTTTGTGTTCATCTTTCATACTGATTCTACATCTCATTAAAACTAGTCTCATCCAAATTATCTTTATTATTATTATCGGGCCGCCTCCGGTAGCGCTTTTGTTTAACGTCGTTGGCTCGACAAAAGTAGTATTTACAAGTTATCAACCAAAATCGTAACTTAAGAAGATCAATAGCTTAAGAAAATTAACAATGCGAGAACCAAAGAAATTAAATTGTCTAGAAACGCACTCGCTTGGCTCTCGATGCTACCTCCTCCCAAAACCATAGAATCTTCTTTTATCGACCGTCGAACCATCTTCTTTTGAAAATTACCATAAAGATCATCCATTCGGGAGTATACAAACCGGACCGCAGTAAAATTCATCCTCACAGAAGTGGACGAATGTAGTAATCCGGGACCAACATATCTACTATTACCAACTCTCCCAACTGGCTTTACTAAAGATGGCCAATCAATCTCTCGCCCTCTAACTCACATCTCCAAATCTTGCACTTTTTCTTTGCAAACCGAATTATCAACCTTATTCTCACCTCGAACTTTTTCGGTGATAACATTTTCATCCCTAACCACCTCTATTGCACTTGTCTCCGCCTCTTTCACATACCTCACTAATTCAATCAATTGCCCCACCTTGTCTTGAAGATTTCTTATAGCGGAGTCAAGATTTCTTACCTTGAACTCCTCGCATATCCAACAAACGCTTCTTCCAAGATCTGGTTCAATCGTTCTAGTTGCTCTATTTGACCTGCCGGTGAATTCTTCTTGTGGTACTGGGAAACTCGATCGTATTGACTTTGATTCATCGGAGGTGAGTAGTAGTCCTCTTGCCATTCCGCATAATCGATCGTGGTCAACTGCTGAAGCTATCAACGGCCGAGTATGAACACCGTAATCCTCGATAAGCACCAGGGGTTAGGACAACCCTCGTAATATTGTGGTTCATAACTTGAATAACCATAATTCGGGTCTGGTATGCATTCGAGCACCGATAATCCCATGAACCTTGGTTATTCTCATTGTTGATATTGAGGCCGAGGCACGAATCGTTGTTGATAACATTGTTCAGTGCTCGAGGTTGGTAGAGTATTGTTGTTCAGTGAGTAGTATTGATTGAAATATTGATCCATTTAAGCTCAACTGCAAGATCTCGTAAAAAAAACAACAAGAAAACAATAATTTTTTTTTTTTTTTTTTTTTAACACACGATATTTAGACCTCAAAAGTTATGGTAGCCGAAGGCCCTAATCCCCGATTTTAGCAGACTTACAAGATATCACCTCCAAGAGGCTAAGTACCAAAGTCGATTCAAACCGAGTTCAGACAATATCACTTCAAAGATCCATAGCTCTTATCAACATCTAAATAAAACAAAGAAAATAAAACCTAGGCCCAAGCCTCTCGGTTCACTTACAAGATATCACAACAATATCACACATTTCCCCGGCAACGGCGCCAATTTTTGATGAGAGAAAAATACACCCACTAAAATATTGGTCCCCGGCAACGGCGCCAATTTTTGATGAGAGAAAAATACACCCACTAAAATATTCGATCCCCGGCAACGGCGCCAATTTTTTGATGAGCGAAAAAATTCACCCACTAAAAATACATTTATAAAGACTCAAGAATCGTGGTAAACTAACTCTAACAGCTGGCAGAGTACCAGTCGATTGCTAGGATAGCTACAGGAGTATGAGGTCGCCCCAAGAGAAATGTGGTTGTGAGTACCAAAGCTTAACGTGATTCTTAGTCTAAGCGATCAAAGTTGTTGGTGGAGTGATTATAACTAATGCAAAAAGTAAAGATTATTCTAACGAGATTAACTAGGTGATTAAAAGCATAGCCGAGCCATGATCCAACAAAGTTATCTCCCCACAGAAAAACTTGATAAGGAGTGTGTTTTATCCGATTCGGGTTCATATGACATTCACGGGTGTCAACTTTTTATTCTTGCATTAAAATCGAACGACTCTCACTTAACCCCCACACTAGTTTATTAACCCTCCCTTTTGAGAGCTAACTCGCCTAGCATGGTTGACCGTAATAAAAAGCCGTTGAAAAACCTCATAGAAAACATAGTTTTAACGTGTCACTTAGGTTGCCAATCTAACGATTAAGACTATGGTTAGTGATTTTAAAACATGTTTCGCGACATCTCGTAAAAATAAGAATCTCACTTAGCATAGTCCAGATCTCGTCACTTAGATTGCCAATCTAACAATCGTGACTATGATTAGTGATATTCATATCTCACATCTCACAAGAAAATATATTTATAAGCTCGATGTAACCGTGGAACAAAGTTGTCAATTTTATTCAAAGCTATTAAAATGATCAAAACGGGTTTTAAAACATGAGTTTATCATACTAACGCTTAATTACGCGCACACAACTCCCATCTCGTCTCCCGAGGGTTGATTTTACCCGCTTTCACATAATTCGCTATACAACTACTTTAGCTAATCATAACAACGGAAATACAAAACTAAAGAAAACAAAACGAAAAAGATAACTACAATTTATATAGATATACGTATGATATATATATATATATATATATAGATATATATATATAGTATGATATATATATATATATATTTATACTAATTGCATAAAAGTAAAAGAAAGCAATAAAACGGAAATGAAATTATATTAAAATTATAACTAATCGGGTTATTACACCGACATTATAACGACATAAATTACTACATATAGCCCCCAAAACATAAAAATAAAATAGAAGAAAATGAAGGAGATAAGAGGAAGAAAGGGGCAAAGGGGGCTACTTGATGCTCGATATATATAGGAAATATTTTGGGCCGGATCGATCCGATTGGTGCCGGATCGATCCGAGATCATCATCACTAATCATTGCAGAATACGCAAAGACACGCAGGGAAATTTTATATATAATTATATATTAAACTTCTAAAATTCATATCTTGAGTTGTAGGCCTCAATAATTATGATTCAAACGCCAAAATTAAGCTCGGAAAATTCTTCAACTTTCATGAAGGACACTTCTTCAGAAAACGTCGCTTTGATGGGCCATTCCCATTACGTGTCGCTTATGACATTTTCCTTAATACAAATCAATTAGCCACTTGACCACCATTTGAGTTGTAGAAGTCCGATTGACTTGATTCAAAATCCATTGGAAAGCTCGTTGAATAATCTACAACTTTCATGAAGGATTCTTCTTCAGAAAACGCCGCTTTGATGAGCCATTCGTATGTCGTGTCGTTTTTGGGATTTTTACTTATTACGAATCGACAGCCACTTGGTCATAACTTGAGTTGTAGACCTCCAATTAACATGATTCAAAATGCGTTGGAAAGCTCTATCAAAGATCTACAACTTTCATTAAGGCCACCTCTTCAGAAAATGCCATTTTAATGGGCCATTGGTTCGTCAAGATATAAATCGTTAGTGACACTCACGAACCACCGATCCACTTGACCTTTGCTCGCCAAGGCACGCTTTATATCCCTAAAACACCTCTTTTAGGCCTCAAAACGTATGTCGTTACTCGGGATTTTGGTTAACCTATAATTTCGCAATAAACCACCAAAATACCAAACGAATCTGACACATTTACACAATCTAAGTTACTAAACCGGTACAAAAACTAGTAAAAACACATAAAAACACGATATTTTATAAAATAACTACTACCAACATATGTAGATGAAACATAGGAATTAATGACTCGAATCGATATAAAAATACTAAAATGATATCGTAAACGGGTTGAAAAGTTATAAAATAACGGTGAATTTTTCCGCTATCACTCGCCCC
>JAOBSW010000136.1:0-94865 GCA_026214975.1 Gentiana macrophylla
ACATAGTGACTAGTGAGATTCAAGCACTCAAACCACATTATACAATTCTAAACCATGTCCCTTCTCCTTAAAATTAAATAATAATAAAAATAAAAATAAAAACACACTAAGTCCTTCGAGGACATCTGTTAAAACCGGAACGACACTTCCTAAACTAAATTAATAATCTTAAATAGATTGTTGGGGACTTTTTATGTCAAAATTAAAATCATAACAATGACGGGTTAATATAATAGTGTCCATGTTAAGAGTAGTCGCAGTTGCACAGTGAATGCGAGTTTCAAAATGACCTAAGCCTGCGCATTTTCATTAATTTTCTGAAAAGTATGTCAAAAGTTAAGTTTGCTCAATAGTCAAATACGCTAGGAGATCGCGATCTCGTCCACGGGCGCAAAGCATAGGCTGAAACGAATATCAAGCGGTAAAAGAGGTGTCTCGCTATTACAATGCGTCCGTCTTTTCTTTTTAACCGTGTTTAAATACAAACAAACATGAAACCCAAATCATACAAAACAAAAAATTTATACACCATTAGAGTGTTAAAGCATTACTGAAATATGTACTATACTTTATATATTTTTATTCTTATGATAATTTAAAAGCAGAAAATAATTTTCTCCATTTTTCTCACTAAATAGCGCATAAGATATTTTATTGTTTTGTGTTAGAATACTTCTATTTATATAAGAAAAATAACATAGCTGACAATTTATTAATTCCACAAGACAATTATCTTCTTTTTTAAGTAAAGATAATCTTCAATAAATAAAATATAATCAGCAATAAACTATGAAATCAATCTCTTGTTTTATCCATTAATTATTTAACAAATAAATAATTAATTACACATGTGACGTAATTCAAAAAAAAATCCCAATTATCTACACATGTGGCGCCAATAATTTGCCATGGAATAATAGAAAATGATTTTTCTACTTTATATATTATTTAGCGAATAAATAATATTTCACGTATTTATTAAATATATTTAATTTTATCTCGATGTTCCAAAATACGAGAATTCACTCGCGTGTTATGGCGGCCAGGGACAATGGGCCTATATATAAGTATTTCCAATAAATTGAATTAAATATTTATCGAACAGAACATTTCTATTTAACTAATTAATTTGAATTACGCCACCATAAATCAAAACTAAACTCTATCGATTATAGATATAACTTATTCTCAATATGTCGATTCAATAAGTGTCAATTGATATAATCATTACATACAAACTAACCTCCATAGACTATCGCAGAAGCGGGAATGTTTTCGTAAACCTTCTTCATTACATTTTATTCTTGATTACCATAACTCACTAATGACCAATTAGTTCATAACCAATATGAACTTCGTGGATCGTTCAGTTTCCAGGATTAACAATTAAGGAGATTGTCTTTCTACTTCCGCAGGAAAGAATGGATCCCGTATATGTGAATCACACACTCGCTACTCATTCCCAAATAGTGCTAACATGAAGTGATTCGTATCGCGCCTCTTAGCAATCCTTAACGAATATATCAAACCCTATCTTGAAACAAGTAGAAGTGCAATCACTTCAAGATTAAGGTTAATCCATATATGATCATTTTGTGATTTAATAAGATTTATCAAACCACATAATTATATCGAGAAATACGGATTGAATCGGTCCAGTCATATATGACTATATCATATATAAATGCCCCACTTAGATAACCAATATCGGCCGGTGCGGATAAGACGGTCACAATATAAAAGTGTTTTGGCGCATTAATGGTGGTTTAATCAATAGATCTCTACTTTGATTAAGTGCACCCCAAATTAATAATTTAAGTGTATCACCATAAACTTAATCATCAAGTGTAGCACACACTAAGTTATATGCTATATATGATACAACTTAGGGTTCAGAGTGATCTATTACTTATGAGCACAAAACAAACAACAAGACGATAGTAAGTCTATCATTTATTATTTATAAAAAAATTACAAAATTTGTCTTTCGGGCACTACTTCCAACAATCTCTCACTTGCACATAAGGATAAACAATAATTGTTTTTAGAGCACACCTTTATCTTATTAACAATATTCTCCCACTTGTTGTAAAGCATATGAGACACATCTCTCAAACCCATACCCGCCAAGCGCTTATCGGTGGCATTAAATGCCACGCGACTTGGTAAAATGATCAGACTAGGTTGTCGGCTCAGGCGATTTTTAAGAGCGAAATGTCGCATCTCTACACGATCCGTCGATCAGTGGTACTTTTCCAACATGCTTTTGACCTCGTGTGACTACAAAGATCCTTTGATAAGCTACTTTACACCGTTTTCATAGTAAAGCGGTATCAACTTATCAAGACACTGGAATTTCTTCCGGATCAATAGGAACTTTGTAAGCTATATCGCCATTTAAGCCGCCGAAGGCGCTTTGTATTCGACTTCCAAAGTCAAATCAGAGATGATGGATTGATCCAGACTATAGCTCCACCACAAAGAGTAAATACCGAGCCTGAGATCGACATATGATTATCCTTACTCCCGGTGAAAGTCGAGAATCGATGTAGTCAACAATACTCAAGTTTGCACCTGAATACACAAGCATATAACTCCTCATTCTCTAAAGATACTTGAGGATGCACTATATTGCTATCCATAGCTCGAATCCAATATTCGACGAAATTTGACCTTAATAAACCGTCCTTCTATTCTCAAAAAACAGAACATGTCCATTTTCTCTATATTCGAAGATTAAGACAATTATTCCGTGAGGGGTTGTTAAGAAACATTTCGTTGAATTTTGCATCTGAAAATGCAAGGTAATCTTAACCGATAAGAATGATGTGATATCGCCAACAACTTGTTCTCATGAATTGAGTGAGAATCTGAGTCTACTTCTCTAACTCGAGAGAATCTTGGCTCGTCAGTTCGACTTGAGATAACTTGCACCCATATTGTTCACAAGCTGTTGTAGTGTCACCTTTCATTAACACAAATATTTACTACTTTACCAATATTGATATCATAGTCTCCAAAAGATTAATCAATATTTTTGGTCAACTCCACATATTTCAAAATGTGACTTTTAATGATCCAGGGTTTGCTTAATTTACCAATGGATATAAGCATAGGCGATCAATCTACCATTGACTTTGAACTAAAACCCTTTCTGTTACGAATGAATCCAGGCTCCGCCGTATGGCACCGCTCCGAGCAAGGAATGATAGGTGCTGAATACAGTGGATAGAAGAAGGTTTTAGGAACTGCGCCACACCTTATTGCTTTGCTTCCATTTATTCTATTTTGCCTTTCCTCAGTTTCCTTGATTTGCACATATGTTGAAGTATTTGTCATATTTTTTTCTTAATATGTTAAATTTATTATTTATTCACCGTCATTCCATTACCTTTTACAACAAAGATCAAGGTATTGTCTGTCTTTAATTTTTTTAACACTCAAGAACCGAGTAAAAACTCCCAGAAAAAAAAAAAAAAAAACAAAAAAACACCTATATTTCAGGTCGGAGGAAGCATTAAAATCACTACAACAATGTAACACAACACAATTCTAAATCATTGATCATGATTTGTTTCATGTCAATCAATACGTCTTGCAAAAGCGATCAATTATGTAAAGTAAACGATTGTGACAATGGTTGATTTTATATCAATCGATAAATTCTACAAAATGATCATATTTTTCTAGGTGGCTAGTTGTTTGGATTATTAAAGTTCTGCAATGAAGAACATGTTGGAGAAAATGTCCATTTATGTCCATACTCTTAGTGGCCATAAAACATGAGTTAGTGGCCTTAACTTTTACTTAGTTCCATAAGTGAATAGTAGTGGTCATTATTGAGAGTTAAAGACCTTAGGAGTGGGAGTTACTTTTTCCACCTATATAAACCCTCTTTGGTGGAAATGTCACAACACAAGTTTTTTCAAATAATACTTTTTCCATCTCATATAGTAAGGTAGTTTGTTTTTGTTGAAGAGATTCTGAAGCACCAAGAGTTCGTTGAGTTCAGAAGCTGAAGTACCTCAATTCTAAACAGATAATTGGGTTATCCTAGGAGACAAGTGCTAAACCGTGGAGTGCTTGCCGGAGCATAATTGTCTTAAGGACAAAGATTAGCTAAATCGATTTACATTTCCTTGTTGTTTTTCTTTCGTTTTTCTTTTCTGTTTGTGTCAGTCCATAATATAATAAAATTGTTCTTCATCTTTTCTGTTCTTTATTTTTCACTTTCGCATTGTAATACTTTGGGTATAACAATCTTAAGACAATTCTTTTCAGAGCCTCTTTGCTCTAAAAAGTATATCTTTGAGAAATGAAAAATAAATTTTGATCTACTATTGAACTTTTTATTTTTTTCATTCGTTCTAAGTATCATCTGTGATACTCAGTTGGTCGGTGTCTCCTTTTTGGATCGGTTTCTGGTAAAACCGGTCCTTTCTTTTTTTTGGTATTGGTTTTTTTTTAAAAAAAAAACCGGTTCATCTCTCTTTTTGATATTGGTTTTACGGTAAACCGGTCCTTTTTGTATTATTGGTTTTTTGTAAAACCAGGCCATCTTCCTTTTGGTATCGGTTTACGGTAAAACCGGTCCGCTTTTTTTTTGGTATTGGTTTTGGTAAAGCTGGTCCATCTTCCTTTTTTATCGTTTTCTGGCAAAAACGATTTTCTGCTTTTTTGTCTCGTTTTTGGCAAAAACGACTCAGTTGTGTTGTTGATCTTCTGTTTTTATTCTGAACAGAAATGACTGGAGTCACTGATGCGTCTGTGACAACTACTATTGGAACCACATCAACCACAAGTCTGAATCCACTTTTGGATGCTAATGTGTCTGCTGTGACACAACATGTTGTTACCATTGCTGGTACTTCTCATACTTCTCATGGAGAGAAACCAGAAAAGTTCAATGGCCTAAATTTCAAGCGTTGGCAGCAGAAGATGTTGTTCTATCTCACTACACTTGGACTAGCAAGGATGCTCACTGAAGAGAAACCAGTTGTGCCTCCTGAAAACACTGAGCACATGGTGTTGCTGGCTGTAGAGAGTTGGAAGCATAGTGATTTTCTATGCAAAAATTATATTTTGAATTGCGTAGATAATAGTCTGTATGGTGTTTATTCTATGTATGAAAGTGCAAAAACACTGTGGCTTGCATTAGAGAAAAAATATAAAACTGAAGATGCAGGCGCTAAGAAATTTATAGTGGGTAAATTTCTGGACTATAAGATGGTCGATTCCAAAAGCGTTATTAAACAAGTGAGGAATTACAAATCATTATATCCGAAATTTTAGAAGAAGATATGATGATAAGTGAGAATTTTCAAGTAGCTTTGTGTGATTGAGAAACTTCTGAATCTTGGAGGAGTATAAGAGTTATCTCAAATACAAGCGAAAGCAAATGTCAATGGAGGATCGATTGTCCGACTCCGTATAGAGGAGGACAATAAGTGGCTCCGAAAAAGAAAATCATGTTGTGTGAGTTGGACAGGCCAAAGCTCATGTTGCTGAGGTAAAGAATCAGAAAAGGAAGAAATCTGGTCAATCTTCCAAGAAAATGCTGAATCTTACAAGAAACCACAAACTGTGTACAAGTTCAATGGCAACTGTAACAATTGTGGAAAGTTTGGGCACCGTGGTCTTTGAGTGCCGTTCAAAGAAGCCAATTCGACCAAAGGGCACATCCGGGTTAAATCGATGGTGATGAGGAAAATGCCTGCATTGTGGTGTCAGAATGTAACTTTGTGGGGAATCCAAGGCAATGGTTTGTGGACACTGGAGCCACAAGACATGTTTGTGCTAACCGGGCTGTGTTTTCAACTTACAAGGCTGGCACATGGGACAAACTGTGGATGGGGAATTCATCAACTTCTCTAATTGCTGGATCAGGGACAGTGATTCTGAAGATGACTTCAGGAAAGAAGCTGACTCTGAATGATGTGCTGCATGTTCCTGAGATTCGTAGGAATCTCATTTCTGGTGACAAATTGAACAAGGCTGGTTTCAATTTGAATTTTGGTTCTGATAAGGTCATTTTGACCAAGAATGGTGTGTTTCTCGGTAGGGGTTATTCCACCGAGGGTATGTTTAAGCTTAATGTAATGGCAATTATGCCTGTTGTGCCCGATGAGGCTAATAAAACTGCACCCTCTTCTGCTTACTTGATTGAGACTTCTTGCTTAATAAATCAATTCGACGGATGATGAACTTAGATTTATTACCTAATTTAAAATTTACTAAAAATGAAAAATGCCATATATGTGTAGAAGTTAAAATGACTAAGGCACCTTTTCCTTCCGTGGAAAGAAACACCGAACCGTTAGATTTAATTCATACAGACTTGTGTGATTTAAAATTTGTACAAACAGAGGCGGTAAAAATACTTTGTAACTTTTATCGATGATTGTACAAGATCTTTATTATGTCTATTTGCTAAGTAGCAAAGATGAGACACTTGAGGCTTTTAAAAACTATAAGAATGAAGTCGAGAATCAACTTAGCAAGCGAATCAAGAAGGTTCGTAGTGATAGAGGTGGTGAATATGATGCACCATTTAATGAATTATGTTCGGACTGGCATTATCCATCAAACATTGCACCTTATGCACCTCAATCAAAGCGGTATTCTTTGAACGCAAAATCGTACTCTTAAGGAGATGATGAATGCTATGTTGATAAGTTCGGGTTTACCTCGAACTTGTGGGGGAAGCGATTCTTTCCGCCAATGTCATTCTTAATAGAGTTTTGTCTAAAAAATGGATAAAACACACCTACGAGTTATGGAAAGGCTACAAGCCTAGCTACAAATACTTGAAAGTGTGTGGGGTGTTTAGCAAAGGTCGAAGTGCTAAACCTAAACAAATAAAAGCGGGCCTAAAGCGATGGATTGTATATTTATCGGTTATGCAAATAATGATGAGTGCACATAGATTTCTAGTGCATAAATCGACAATCCGGATGTTCACGTGAATACAATCATGGAATCAAGAAATTTGTATTTTTGAGGATGTATTTCCATGTAAAGAAAGAAGTCAAGAAAACACAAGCTTAAATAAGCCACATGAACCAACAAGTGAAACTACTACTCCGTAAAGCGAGGGTCCGGAACCTCGTAGGAGTAAGCGGGCAAGGACTTCAACGTCTTTCGGTCCCGATTTTTCACTATATGGTAGAAAGCGAACCAAGTACATATGCTCAGGCTATGTCAAATCCAAGCGCCGCTCGGAAAGAAGCGATCAATAGTGAAATCGATTCCATTATGCAAAATCATACCAGGAATTAGTAAATATCCCACAGGACATAAACCTTTTCGGTTGTAAGTGGATTTTTAAGAAAAATTCAAGGGTGATGGATCGATCGATAAATATAAGGCCGACTAGTAGCTAAAGGTTATCGTCAAAAGAAGGTCTTGACTTCTTCGATACATATTCACCGGTTACTCGGATCACGTCGACATTTGAGTTCTTATCGCAATTCTTTGCGGTAAATAATCTAGAAATACATCAAATAGATGTAAAGCGCTTTCTTAAATGGTGAATTGGAAGAAGAAATCTATATGGAACAACCCGAGGGTTATGTGGTTTCAGGTCAAGAACACAAAGTATGTCGACTCGTTAAGTCATTATATGGGCTTAAGCAAGTGCCAAAACAATGGCACCAAAAATTTGATCAAACGATGTTATCAAATGGGTTTAAAATTAACGAGTGCGATAAATGTGTTTATGTCAATAACACTTCTAATTCCTTTGTGATAGTATGTCTATATGTTGATGACATGTTAATCTTGGGAAGTACTCATGATATAATCATGAATACTAAGAAGATTTTAACAAGAAACTTCGATATGAAGGATATGGGAGTTGAGATGTAATTTTGGGGATTAAAATCTACAGAATGTCGGATGGACTTGCATTGTCACGATCTCATTATGTTGAATCACATTCTAAAAAGATTTAACGTATTTAATGAAAGTCGATAAAAACTCCTATTGACTTGACTATGCACTTAGTCAAAAATAAAGGAGAACCTGTGTCTCAGTTAAAATATTCACAAATCATAGGATGTCTGATGTACATAACCAATTGTACTAGACCAGACTTCGCATGTGCTGTAAATAAACTGAGCAGATTTACAAGTAATCCAAGTGAGGATTATTGGAAAGCATTGAATAGAGTACTAAGGTACTTAAAATTCACAATGAATCTTGGATTACGGTACACGAGATATCCAGCAGTGTTAGAAGGATACTGTGATGCAAATTGGATATCTGACTCGAAAGAATCAAAGTCCACAAGTGGATATGTATTCACTATTGGTGGTGCTATTGTGTCATGGAAATCCACAAAGCAAACTTGCATTGCTCGTTCCACTATGGAAGCTGGGTTCATTGCATTGGACAAGGCAGGAGAAGAAGCAGAATGGCTGTGTAATTTCCTCGAGGATATTCCATGCCGGACTAAGCCTATTGCTCCTATAAGCATACATAGCGATAGTCGATCGGCTATATAGCCGGGCACAAAATAGTATGTACAATGGTAAGTCTCGACATATTCGTCGTAGACATAATACCATTAAACAAGCGATCTCTAACGGCGTGATTTCCGTCGATTTTGTTAAATCGAAGGACAATCTCATGGATCCGCTAACAAAAGGTTTACACTAGAGATCAAATGTCAAAATTGACAGACGGAATGGGATGAAGCCAATTACGACGAAACTTTGTAATCGTAACCCCACCATGTTGATCTGGAGATCCCAAGATCATGGTTCAAAGGACAACTAAGTTATGAAGGTTCATTGAACACTTACCCATTCTATGAATAAAAGTGTTATCCGTCGGTGTCTAAGGATAAGTGAAAACTTTTAATGATTCCTATAGCTTGATTAAATTCGAGTAGGGTATGGCGAGAATACTCTTGATAGGAGGTCACATGTAAGTGTGAAGTGTGGCCGCTTCGTGAGAATTGAGTGGCTTGAAATCTCTAACGCACTTTCTCGAAATCGGGGTGTTTCATGGCCAAAATGAGCACAACCATGAGAACCAATACGTGTTAAGGAAATATTGTGTGAGTACTATTGTTTGGTTTTACATTAAAGGTTGAGCGGTTCAAGACATAGTTCACCGATTAGCCGAGTAGATCCGATAGTATTTCACTAAGGAGTTCAAAGCCGAAGCTACCTCTCTCCGATTCAATATTTTACGCCGAATCTCTTCGAGTCTGCATTTGCATTAATGTCCATTTTGTGGGGGATTGTTGGAGAAAATGTCCATTTATGTCCATACTCTTAGTGACCATAAAACATGAGTTAGTGGCCTTAACTTTTACTTAGTGCCATAAGTGAATAGTAGTGGTCATTATTGAGAGTTAAAGACCTTAGGAGTGAGAGTTATTTTTTCCACCTATATAAACCCTTTTTGGTGGAAATGTCACAACACAAGTTTTTCCAAATAATACTTTTTCCATCTCATATAGTAAGGTAGTTTGTTTTTTGTTGAAGAGATTCTGAAGCACCAAGAGTTCGTTGAGTTCAGAAGCTGAAGTACCTCAATTCTAAACAGATAATTGGGTTATCCAGGAGAGCAAGTCTTAAACCGTGATATCTGCCGGAGCATAATTGTCTTAGGACAGAGATTAATTTCGTCCCGGTTACATATCCTTGTTGTTTTTCTTTCTGTTTTTCCTTTCTGTTTGTGTCAGTCCAGAATATAATAAAATTGTTCTTCATCTTTTCTGTTCTTTATTTTTTACTTTCGCATTGTAATACTTTGGGTATAACAGAACATTCCCATTTGGTTGATAGTTTGGCGTATTGTAGACATTGTCCTGACAAAATTTACAAACACAAAGCACACAAATATGCACAGTGGCATACAACAAGGGCAGTTGACAGCAAATATATACACATTCATATATAAAAAGATAACTCCATTCACAACTTTTAATAACATAACAGCATATTCATGATTGAACAAAAGTTTATGAACACTTACAAATATAACCACTCCTGATAAGCTAATAATACAGTAATGATAAGTAATCAAACCTAAACATACTCAAAACTGAAGGAAGCATAAAAGGGGCTACATTTATCGTGTAAGAGGAAGTAATCAGCCTCACAATTGGAAGCTCTGCCAGAAGCAACAAGTAGTATCCTACAAGCACAGACTTCAACCACTTAAAGGCGAAATTGCAAGACTGGATATACTCGTTTGAATAGTCAACATACTTCGCCCAAAGGGGGCGGTACTGAGCCATGCCGATATCAAGCCATGGTTTCATATTCCCGTTGAAATGCACTACCGCAGCATCCTTAATCTCATCCATACTAATGCTTGGGTTATACCCAAGCCCCAAGACATGCCAAGACTTGTCCAGTGGCTTCGTGGTGGAGTAATATGTGATAAGACCTGGAGGCAGTGTCCTAGTTTCCACAAGGTCCTGTTTTCGTTCTGTCAAAGCAATAACATTTTAGCTTAGTACACAAGACGATCTTTCATCTTTCATCAAACGTATACTATATAACGCGGATATTGCAGGAAAGGAAACAAAAATGTTAAAGTTTAGTAACCCGAAAATCATCACAACCCACCAACCTCCCCAGTTAATATCAACCTAAGATCATGTGCTTCTATTTGCTGGACCTTTAAGACCCAAAAGACAAAAATATGGATACAAGTAAGCATGTTGTGAACTTGTATTAAAGTGGCAGAAATAGATATAAGATTTTGTTGAAGCTGAGAGTAGTTGTAGTAATATCTTTAGTAAATAAATGTGGCTTGATCTGTAACCTCGTGCCCTGATACCAAGATACATTACTATATCACCTAAAAGCTTAAGGAGAAGTGTAATTCATACATAGATCTAACGTTGAGCAATACAGAGAAAATGATATCCAGCAAAAGGGCAAAACTGGTCCTAAGTAAAATTATATCATACTCACATGTGCAACAAACATGCCTAAATAAAATTCAGTGTAGGGATGCTTTGCGAAGAATGTTATCTCACCAGGTTTTGCCAGTAATGGTACACCTCGGTGCACTTTTCCTTCCTCCAAGCATCCAAGTCAAAAAAGTTCATCCCATAAGCCCAAGCGCATGTGTTGGGATTAAATTTAGCTTTGATCAGGGGATGGGAAAAGTTCATGTACTGGGAGTATCGATGAAATGACCCAAAACAGGTTTCAACCGCACCGTTTACCTTCCCATCCATATCCACCTCCCAAAGCCCTGTTAAATCCTTTTGCACCACTATATCATCATCCAGGAACAATATCCTGTGCAGCTTTGGGTACATTTCCGGCAAGTAGAACCTCACATGGTTCAGTATAGACAAATACTTCGGGTTTCTGAATTTCATATTTGTTGCATCCTTTGTTGCATTCTCCATCTTATTCTCAAAGTAAAATTTCTGCAAGTTAGAAGATTCAAGTTGTCTAAGCACAGGCACGTAGGAAGAATTCAAGAATGTGTATTGTTCCACAGCTTTCACTTCAACATGAGCACCGTTATAGTTCTTCTTCTTGAACATGACTTGCATGGCTCCAAGATTCATCTTATCAGTGACAACATGAAACACGTGCTTCCACGGTTCTTTGGCGTTTTGTACAGCAGAATTCACGACAACAGAAGCAGCAACCACATTATCAGAGAAAATTGCATAGTGGTAAAGATTCGGATCCTCAAACTCAGGTTCTGGTTTCTCCTCTTCCATATACTCCTTCTCATTCTTAATCCGCTCCTCCATTAACATCATACTAATGCAATGCAAGCTCTTAGGTATAGATTTCGCAGCCATCAAGCTTGAGAAAGCACCTTTTTTCTTTGCCTTGTTCAACTGCTCATTCAATGCAAAAATGTTATCTTTCATCTTCTGAATCTTGAGTTGATTATCAAAACTTTCTCTAGCATCCTTAACCAGTTCCCTCGTCACCTTAATCCTCTCCTTCAACTCCTTCTCAAACTGCCTGAGCACCTTTTCATCAACAGATTTGACATCTGAATTAAGCAGACTGTGATACACAGGCTTCGAGATCAGATCAGTATAGTTACGTGAGAGATCAGCAAAAACACGCACAAGCCTCGCATTCTCAAGCTTGAGCTTTCTGGCATATGATGCATAGCTCAGAATTAAATTCTTGTGATCACCAGCTTGCTTTTGTATCTGATCCAGCCTCGGTTTCAATGGATCTGACTTCAAAGCCAGCAACCTTCGAATGCTCAAAATTCCATCGACAGTATAAGGAGTACCCTAAATCACCAAAAACATGTCAATACCTTGTCATCAAACCCAAAAAAAATGGTCAATCAAGCACTATATCTACTGGCTCCAAATGGAAATCCTTATTTTTCCCCCTATTTTTTTTCTTCTTTTTATGTATATATAAAAATACTTTCCACCGCTTATATATAACAAACATATCCACAACAACAGTACAAAAACAGGTAATTTACAGCAAAAAAATCTGACAGCAATGAAACATGATAGAAAACGAAGCATACGAGTGTATAATAAGGTAAGTAATGAATAATGAAAGCACAGAAATGCAAGTGACTAGTACTGAACAAAAATGGAATCTACAAGCTACCAATAAATAAATAAAAAAACGAAAATTAGGAGGAAAAGAACCTACATCGTCAAGTGTGGAAGAATGAAGCGAAGAGACAGAGAGAAGGAAAATAACAGCGAAGACGAAAACAGCAACAGAGAATACAGAGCCTATGAGGTTGAAAACGGGTCCTCTGAACGCACGATACCGTCGACCCATCCGGATCGCCATTAATTACTGATGATACTGGGGCAGGAAAATGGCGGTCTCCGATCTGTGTGAGAATGGAAACGAGGAGAAGACGGTGATAGAAAACCACTATGATTGGCTGCACATGGTGATGGGTCCCATCGTAGACTCTAACACTTCGTTATCTGGAATTGAAAATCAAATTAGTGCAACTGGACTAGTAGATTAAAATGAAGATTTAGGGGATTCAAGATTGAGATTTCAGATTTTTCAAACAAGAAAAAAAAGAAAAAAAATATTTGATTAACGAATGGGATTTGAGTAGTTGGATTACGGTGTAAAGTTTATGGGAAAGTAAGATGTCGGTCGGTGGGAGAAGAAAGTCATTAATTAACTCTTTGTGACATGGAAATCAATATCTAAACTACTGCATTTAAAGCCGGTGGTTATTCATTATTGCCTGTTTTTATTTTAACCTCTTCACTTGTTTATTAACTTAAACAAGGATGACACACACAAATCGAGAAATGATTCAAATTTTAAAAAAAAAAAATTTGTGTTATTATTATTATTTTTATTGTTAAATGTCAATTAGGACACAATATTGAAGATGTCAGGTAAAAAGACGTAAGAAAATATGTTTGTAAAAAAGGACAGAAAGTGAAAGTGAATTTGACAGTGAATTTCACTTGATTTTCAGTACAAAATCAAGCGAAATTCACTGTCCTTTTCACTTTCACTTTTTGTCTTTTTAGACAAACATCTTTTCTTATGTTCTTTTTGTCTGACATCTTCCACAGTGTGTCCTTTCCGACAAAACCTCCTTATTTTTATTTACTTTTGGCGACACATGTCTATTTATTTATTTTTGGGCACCACATATGTATCATTTTTCTTTGTGTATCACACTAGAAACGTCTGTTTGAATGACGTTTTTTCCCCGATAATAACGTTTGTGGACAAACGTTTTTCACCCATGATACTTTAATAACTATAACTTTATTATCACTGATGTTATATAAAAAATTAATGTCAGTATCAAAGCCGTTATTATCGAAAATCAACATCAACATCAACATCACTGACGTTATTTACACAAAACTAATTGTAATGCTCGAAATGATTTTTTTGATCGAAGCCGTATTTTTTTAAATGAGACAATTATTGAAAGCCGAGCATATTGATTTAATTAAGTAAAAAGACATCCAAAACAATGACACTAGTTATAAGAACGAAAAATAGGTAGATACCCAAATACCCTTAATGAATTAAACAAAAAAAAAAACAAAAAAAAAACCGGCAAACAGGACGCCGAAAGTATGCTGAATGTATATCTATTTTTTTTAATTTCCTGTTGAATGTTTTGTGTCTTCTTTTTTTTTTTTATAATATTTATTTCCTGGACGTTGAATGCCTTCTTTTTTTTTTCTTTTCATTTTTTTATTTATTTATTTTATTTTAAATTTCCGGTGAAAGTTTATTTTTTCTTTTTTTTATTAACCACCCCACGATCATTGTGTGCGCGATCATCGACTATCTCAATCGCAGAACACCGCGATGCACTAATAACCGCCGACGATCGACCACCGCGCGATCGTTAGCATCGACAATCATATACGCGATGGCATCGCAATCATATACGCGCGTGACATCAACAATTTATCTGAGAGACACCGTGATGAAGTAAGCCACCCCGATGAGAGATGCAATGCGACGAGAGACCGTCGGGATGAAGTGATCACCGAGATGCGATGACATTTGATGAAAGAACACCGTGATGACATTTGATATTTTCCACTTAATTTCATAAACTTGATTTCTTTTATTCATAAAATCGACTTCAAACGACTATATCTTTTGATATAAAACTACGATCAACATAAATCTTTCACCTTAATTCATATTTTTATGCAGTGACATCGGCAATCATATATCGCGATGATATCAAAATTTTATGCGATGACATCGGCAATCATATATGTGTGACATCAACAATTTATCGCAATGACATCGGCAATCGGATATCTGATGACATCAACATTTTACGCAATGACATCAAGAATCATATATGAATGACATCAACAATTTATATAGTGACATCGGCAATCATATATGTAGAGACATCGAGATGAAGTGAAACATCGATGCGATGGTCACCCCGATCGCAGACACCGCGATGAAGTGGCCACCCCCGATGCGCAGACACCGCGACGCGAGAGACCATCGAGATCTGATGATCATCGGGATGCGATGATATTTGATAAAACAACACCCGTGATGACATTTGATATTTTTCCGACTTAATTTCATAAAATCGATTTATTTTCTTCATAAAATCGACTTCAAATGGTTATATCTTTTGATATAAAACTACGATCAACATAAATCTTTCACCTTAATTCATATTTTTATGCGATTACATCGGCAATCGAGATATCGAAATGACATCAACATTTTATGCACGATGGACATCGGCAATTTATGCAATGACATTGGCATTTTATGTAGTGACATCAACAATTTATGCGATGACATTGGCATTTTATGCGATGACATCGCCAAATCATACACAAACCCACCATCAACGTATATCTTTGCTTTCTTTGTTTCAAGGTGATGCATGTTAAACTAATTGATCATTATTACATCATGATCAACGGTGTCGATCGTGATGTGACACTTTTGTGTCACACGATTTGTGTCGGATCATTACTCATTCTAAACTTTAGGTAATTCCTCAATTCCCATAAAACAAAGAGAAGTAAATCAGGGATGTACTAACTCTGCTTGGTAAAATTCAATCCCCAAAATTATTCACCAAATCAAAGACCAATAAAAAACAAAAGAAATCAGCACTCAACCAAATTAAAAAGGAAACAAAAACACTATACACCCTAGAATACTAAAAACTAGTTTATTCATCACAGAATGCAATTATAATATATATAACTCATGCTGATAAATTAGATAAAGATCATCAACATATATATTGACTATAGAAGCATTTGTGCCATTTGAAATGACGCATTGATCAACATACATTCTACCATAACCATAACAGGATGCCTTAGCTTTTCTACTAAAGTTACTTCTTTTGAGACCTTTAGCTAATTGCAGCTCTTTTTTAGCTCAAATTCTACCTTCTTTTTCAGAACCAAATTCTACAAACACTCTTAGAAGCTCTTTTGATGATGCTTTCGTCAAATGCTGTACTTCTGCAGTATGATTAACAACTTCCAATAGATTTTTCTTAAAAATGCGACCCTGTAAGCCAATGAACTGTGAAGGGTGAAAAAGAATGCTAGATTTTTCTGAAAGAGAGTAGAAAAGAAACTTGGAGAGGGACCATGTTATGGATCACCATGTTCTTTACCAACAGGATTAAAATGTGGACCTGTGGACAAGAAACCATTTGTTGTGTCACAAAGGGCATGGACATTGAAGCCATGGAGTCCCGGTTTTAGACCCGAAATAGTTCCAGTAACGGTGGTTGGACCTTGTCCTTCACCGGTAAAGTAAATGGTTCCTTCACACCTTCAGCGCCGGTAACAATTGCAACTGCCTTTCCCATTTTCTATTTGTGATCTCAGAACATCCCTAATCAACAGCTGAATGACACAATACATGAAGCATAAAATCATTACATTCATAGAATAATGACATATTTCATTCCAACTTTATTATTACAAGATTAACAGAAGAAGCTGGGTCCATACCTGGTTTGCAGCAATTTCCTTGAGTGCGTCGACGGAATTCATGGACCGGCTGCGTGAGGTTGAATTAGGACTACTTTTCTGATCATGTCCACCACCTGCGGTTAATTTTGGTAATGATTTCAAACCCATAAGCCTCGCCACCAGTCCTTGAGCAGTCACCGATGATGTCTCGTCTTCATTTTCGTTCTTCAAATATTCAAATTCTACATCCTCGAAGGATCCCAGCGGAGTCTGTAGCTTTAAATGATCACAAGGGTATGTGGGAAAACTGTTCCGGCAAAGAACGCGGCGAACCATCCAGGAATTGCAACATTAGAGATAGTAGAGGATATCAAATGATAGAGGAAAGGAAGAAGCCGGTAGAGATATTTTTAGATTTGGAGAATTGAATCGTCGGGACTGTAAATGCAGTAAGGGCAAAATTGGAAACATAAATGAAATCCGTCCTTATAACTAATGATCTTTTAAACGTTCTTATAAACAAATAACACTTTTTAAAATACATACATGAAACAATAGTCAATAAGAAGGGCCGAACATTCAAAAGGGAGACAAAGCCCAATCCAGCCCAAAGCCAATACCAAAATGGTACCATATTTACCCCAAGGCACGTCCAAGCCTGCTAACTACAAAGCCCGTCCCTTTCTACGCTTCTGTTTCCCGACCCCATTATATACCCTTCTCTTGAACCTAAGAAGCTTAGACGTAAGAGAACAGAGCGAAGACCCTAGAACGAGGGTTTGAAAAGATGATCATTCCAGTACGTTGCTTCACATGCGGCAAGGTAAAATCCCGAATACTTCTATTTTCTTCTGCTAATATTTCGTTAATTACCATTTAGTTTGATTGATTATCATCTTGGCCGTTGTTACAAGTTATGTTTCGGAGTAGTTTGATGAGGTTAGGGTTTAGTGGATTAATCGGTTGATTTCACTCTTTTCAGGTGATTGGGAACAAATGGGACGTGTACTTGGATCTTTTGCAGGCCGATTACTCCGAAGGGTTAGGATTTTTGTTGTTCTTCAATTTTTCTGGGGTGGGGCCGGGGTTGGGGATTTGTTCCTGGCTTTTCCGCTCATACAAGAATTCATAGTGTTTCAAGCTTCTTAAGTTAACTCTAATTTCTGTTTGACGCTGCCACACTTGAAAAGCTGTGGTTTTTCACTCTATTTTGTGTGTGTGTGTGTGTGTGTGTGTGTGTCTGTGTCTGTTCAAATCGTAGCTTTAACAATGTGGTGTTATTAACACTACCCATTTGATTGGATTGAAGTGATGAAATAACAATTGCTGAAAGAGCTTTCAACACAATTAAGGATCGTCTCATGGATGTTTGTGTCTTTGCTGTTTCTATATATTTTTCCATACTGAAGTAGAACTGCAAATTAGCAAGCATCCTATTTGTTCTCTACATCTGCCTTGATCTTTTACAGGAGTCTGACACGTTCAAATATCTGTTTGTTTGCTTTCATTTGATGTTATACAGAGATGCCCTTGATGCTTTGGGTTTAGTTCGGTATTGTTGTCGAAGGATGCTCATGACTCATGTGGACCTTATCGAGAAACTCCTGAACTACAACAGTACGTTTCTCTTCTACTTCATCTTTCCATTACTTCATGTCCCTTGCTCTTTTGTGTTTCATACTTTGTACGATTTATTCATGTCTGCGAGCTTGTTTGTTTTTGGGGAAATTGCAAATGTATGCCTATTTCTGTTATTGCAAAACTATGCTTTCGGTGGTTTTTTCACTCCCATAGGAAAATCACCCGGAAAAATAAAATATCTCAGGGATAGGTGAACAATTCCTCGAGAAAACGAATAAACTTCTCAAATTGAATTTCGTTCCATCTTTTTCTCCTTGACATTCAGCCTCTCTCTGTGAATAAACATCCAAAGACTGTATTCAATGCATTCAATTCAATTACCTTCCTTTCAAATTGTAGATTGTTTGCACACTCGATTTGATTTACTTTTTGTCGTGATAGAGAAGGTGCAATGATGATGATATTAAATCTCGTTAATCTGAGGCTTAATGAGGACAACCTTTAATCCATTCTTGACCACTGAGCGCCTTCTCTTCTCTTCCTTTCCAGTTGTTCCACTTCTTTTTTCGGTACTTATTTATCGTTTCTCCTTTGTTTTAAAGCAACCTTTGCTTTGCTTTTTTGCAATTTGAAGAACCCATGCTGTGCATTTGTTATGGGTTGGCGCATGTTCACCCAAAAGAACAAAAACTTAGAAATCCCTGAATTAGGATCTCTATGTGAAGATTCAAATCATTCTTATCTCCAAGAAAGATTCTTATCTTTAGGGAAATGGTGAATTTAAAAAAAAAATTATTGCTTTGTGTGATCATCCCCTTAATTGAAAGTATCAAGTCTCCATGTTTTAAAAGATTGGTTTATTCCAAATTCCTTATCTCCTTTCATATTCAGGAACTAGAATTTGTAAGTTATTTTCCAATGAATATACAGTCATGGCACATGAGTCTTAGTTTTTTTTATAACTTCACTTTGTTTCCATTTGTGACATGAGCCTCAGTTTTACAACTACACAAAAAAAGAGATAGTAACATGATTTGTTGTAGGACACATGTCACAATATTTTGGCGGATCAAAAACTCTTTTCAAAAGAATTAATATTGAAGGGTATTGTTTTTGGAGAATTAACGATGATGACCGGAATTTTAGCAGTCAGGAATGTGTTGAAAGTAATTGATAGCAGAGCAGAACCTATGCACTTAACATTTGGAGCAGCTGATATTACATTGACAGTGAATGCTATGATGGTTATTTTTTTAATTTTATTTTTAAGGTGATGACTGTTTTTTTAACCTGATAAAGTGACTTGAATGTCAAGAAGGAGAAGATGGAATGAAATCCAAAATTCGAAAAGTTAATCCGTCTTCCCAGTGATAGTTCACCGATCCTGTTGATTTTTTCACCGGTACTGATGATACAGTGACAATGAAAACAATACTTTCTCCCGGTGAATTATTACCGATCTTATCACCGGAATCGGTGAAATATCTATCCACCGAAAGCATAATTTTTCAATGTGAGAAGAATGGGTCATTTTACTGCTAAGCATATTTGTACCAGTTCCCTTTATTTTGTCTAACTTGCTTACTTTGCAATTATTGAATGTGAAAGGGTTGCTATTTGAGTTGAAATTTTGTCCTCCTTTTGCAGCTAGTAGTGATATATATACATGTTTTTTATTTTTCCGCAGCTTTGGAGAAATCAGAGGAACTTGAGCCAGTTGCTCAGTAACATTTACTTGGAGGAAAGGCAGCTACATGTGTGTGTCTATATGATTTGGGTTGTTGTAATGACTTGAACATGCCTTATGGGTTTTCTGTACTAGGCTGCGATATTATTTTACTGTTTTTATGCCTCTGGCTTTTTGCTGTTGTAGGAGAGGAATGATGCTATCTATTCGATGACTCTTTTAAGAGCCTCAGTATTATCCCCCAGCAATTTTCTACTTATTTCTAGTGCTGAATTAATGGGTTGGATGTGTGCAGTGTGTATACATATGTACACACTCGCATGTCTTGAATGCTCTAATACGTAGGTTATAATTTACATAGGGATTAACAGGATAATCCAGACAATCCAATTGGAAAAAGAATTCGTATAAATGAACACACATGCTTACATCAAATTGTATGACAATGATCCATACTAGGAGTCCTAGGACTAGGAGTATACAGAACAGAGTCCTGATATGCGAAACAGTCACCCCCCCCTTGACCAATAGAAGGGTAAAAAAAGGAACAGAAAACACATGCCAAAGAGAAAAAAATGACCATGTTTACAGTAAAAATTCAACCACTCCATGCAAATAGAAAAAGGGTTAAACCCGACCCGAAAGGGTCCCCACTCCCCTAATCAGGTAACCTAGTGGCTTAGAGTCAAGGGCTGTCGTTATGCCATGATACTGGAAAGGGACCTTTCAATGGCACCACGTAAAACACAAATTCGCACATTCAACCTTTCAAAAACCAATTATATGATCTAGAATCAACTTTTAAAAGGCTGAATGAGTGGTGAATCCTAACAATTGCCTTGAGAGAAAAGTTGACATGGTGAATCCTAAAAATTGCCTTGAGAGAAGGACACCAAGAAATAGGGGGAAATCAGGTGTTTTTGACATCAATAAGAAACAAAGGCTGGATTGATTGATTTGGTTCCTTTAAGAAACAAAGCATTGACAGGACTAGAATCCCACCAACCCAACCTCTCCATAAGCTTACTTGCCAAGTCACCAACTGCATATGCAACACCTGAGACCGCAGCTGCAAAAGTTACATAGTATACCACTGTTTTGAAGTATGCAGAGAATTTATGTTGTCCACGTGTGTAAGTCTTCATTATAGCTAGGATTATAATACACAACAGTGAGGCTCCTGCAACTGCCAGAATCTTGTAGTCTTTGTCATCGCTCTCACGGAACGCAAAGCCATAGGTTACCAGTGGGACCAACCCAAATGCAATGTATGATAGCACACCAACTACTGCATGAATGAGGAAATGCTCTTTTCTACCAAGTATCTCTTTGTATCTTTTTACTGCTTCTTCTGATTCACTGTTTTCGCCGTATTTCATGTCCCTAAACTGCATGTTTTTTAAGGTTGTAAGCTTTGAATCCATTAGTATCATGAAGCAAAGAAATAGCTGCATGTTTGTTATGCCCAAAGAAAAATACATGCCACCTAATACAATCTTTCAAGAACACGGCTGTATCTTAACGTTTCTGGAAAGAAATGTTGCAGGCTAAATAACTCACATTAGCACCAAGGATAATGAGGCCACTAACAAGATTCGCCAATCCAAGAGCGAGAATATTCACTGTAAACCAAAAAAAAAAAAGAAAAATTCCCAACATTTCACCATGTTTTAGTTTACAATGACCATGCATATATAGTGTAAGTTAAACAACAACCAAAAAAACCTAGAGGTAAAGACTTACTAGTGGTGACACCAGAAGCAGCACCGGATGACACAACACTTAGGCTCGCTATGATTTCCATCAGACCTCCATATACAATGGATTTCACAACCTCCAATGATATGGAACTTGTCTCTCCAGTCACTGTTACAGGTAACTTACATACGACTATCCTCTCTGTAAACTGTGTAGTTCCTGTCTGAACTGGTTCTTCTCCAATAAGAACATGCACATCATCATCTGTATTTTGACGGTACCACATATGTAATCAGAGACACTATCATGTTTCTACTAGGTGGTGCAAATTGTTTCATAAGGGAATAACTAATCACGCGGTATATATGTTTTTACCTTGCTGTTGGTCTGCAGTGACATCAGTTTCCTCAATTTCACCGCCTAGCCTTCCACGATGTTCCCCCAACACTTTAAGAATGCCATCTGCATGCAGAACGTCTTGTCATATCATTTCCTTAAAAATGTCATTTCTGACTTCTAAAGCTTCATAAATCATCGGGTATCAGTTACCTGAATCCTTGTTGATGTCAATGATCAGATCCCTATCACCTTCAGATCCTTGTAGTGAATATGTTTGAACACGGTCTCCAGCTGTCGATCCTAGAAGTGTTTCTACATGTTGTCCATTATCATTAGTATTATAAGTACTATCATATACTTCATTCGAATTACCTAAAGATATTTTGGATGAAATTACCTTGAATATCAGTGGTTTTATCAATGGTATCATTTACTTGTACTCTTCCCTTCCTAAATAATGACAATATATCATATGTTTTCCCTGTTGAAGTTGACCCTGTATTAAGTTAATCATATAATAGCATGGTCAAATGAAATACCTTGGTTAAACTTGTTACTGTTAGAACGTAAAAAAACGCGTATATCGGTTACCTTTGACCTGTGTGGAGCTGGTGATGGTTGAGGTCGTATCTTTGACGTGTGTGGATGAACTAGTTATTGTTGAGGTCGTGTCTTTGACCTGTGTAGAACTGGTGATTGTTGTTGACGTCGTGTCATTTGTGGCACTGGAGAACGATGAAGTCTGCTGCTGCTGCTGTACACTGGATTGAGTGCTTGAAACCGGCGAGTTTCTAGTCTCTTTGTCCCATCCAAACATTCAAAACGGATTGAGCTTATTCCCTGTTTCGGTTTGTCAAAATCGTTAGACCTTCAAAGTGTGACATGAAATATTACTGTATCTGAAAGCCTAAAAGAATCAAATAGTTAGTTAGTACCTGCAGCAACAAAGATGCTGAAACATGATAAGCAACCAAGAAGGTCTACTGGTTTATCTGTTTTGACAGGTGTTTTCTTAACAATCCTACGACGTAGGACAACCTTTGTTACACGGGTGCTGCAATTAGGACAGTACATCTCATATCCATGGTGACTATGAATCTTTTCAACCGCCCTCTCGAATTCCAATTCGATTACTTCCTCATCGATTTCATCCACTATATCGACTTGAAGATTCTCGGGTTGTCCACTTGATTCACTAGGTTCAGTTTTAGCATTGATGACAGCAGTCAGGACTTGTTGAATGTCCACATCCAAGTCCTTACCTTTAAGATAGTTCCCCACATGAGCATCTGCATAACATCCATTTTGAGAAGATAAGTATTACACAATGCATATATATAGGTTTACATTTATACATCAGATAAATTTATAACACATACTACTTATTCAAGTGCTACATTAATTACATAGTACTTGGATCATAAAATTTGGGCTGCTATATCTATATATGCATATATTCATGACCCACCTTCTTCACTGCCCCACAAGATGTGTTTCTGGTGAAGTGGAAGAATCACAGGGTTTCCTGCAGATTGGTGGTGGATCCAAATGCAGTGGTGACATTTCCAAGCTCCTTTGAGTTTCAAGTTTGCATTTTTATATATCAGACAATTATTAGAAACATCCCAGTATTTCATTAGGGTTAGAAATGTTTCAGTGCTTCTGTTTCCTCTAATTCTCCATTATATTCTCTTACTTATAATACACTAATTTCTGATAATACTTGTACATTTATAACATCTACATATTTATTAAACAAGTAGAACGAAACTTGTCTGTAATCATAAATCAAAACATGAATGCAACCTTTCAAGATACCAATCACAATTTAAAAAGGGGAAATCATCAAGAATTCATCTGTTGTGAAGATCCAACTAGTAAACTCAAAAGCTTCAACTTTTCTAAGTTTGAAATGTGTCAAAATTAACAAGAATGGGTCTGCTTATAACTACATTTTGTAAAGAGAAGGTTGTTTTTAGTGTTGTGCAATCATTACCCCGAAAGGGTATAACTCAGTAGTAAAAAAGCGAGAACACTATTATAGTGGCAGTCTTGACTTTGAGTTGATTGTGAGAGTTCAATATCGACTTCTCTCAACAATAGAAGCCAGATATACAAATAACATCTTGCACACGGAACCAATGAGGTATAATCCTCCATTTACATCTTACACGACACGAAGCTATAAGGGCAGGGGCAGGGTAGGGCAGTGGGCCCCTTTGGAGTTATGGCTCAATCTTTTATTTGTTTTTAATTGTAGTGTTGTGCATTATCTCACAACATTAGAAGAAAAGGTTTCTGACATCATTTTACGTGCATAAAAGGAATGTATGAACACTAGTGTGCTTATTTACTTGACCTAACTAGTGAGTCTAATATACACTCATATACACAAATATAAATATATATAAATTGGACTTGGATTGAGCTCCACTAAGACAATTTTTTTTGTTTGTTTGTTTTCCTATGCAGAATTTGACAATTCAAAATCAACTTTTCTTTCGCAATTGTGTTTCTCCACGACTCAAAGCCATTTGATCCCCGTCCACACCCCCCAAGAAAAATATAATAATAAAGTTATTAGTTTCTCTACTCTCTCTCTTTGAACAGTCAACTAAGGAATGGGCATGATCTCATACCACCCTTCAAAAAAGCAGGATCCGATCTCGAGCAAGGAGAAACAATAAAAAATTTGAGAGGGGAGAGGGACAAACAAGATGCATGCTACATATATTAATAGAGGAGAGACAGTTGGGCCCTTTAGCTGTATATAGCTCCGGTACTCCACAAAAGTCAAACAGTTTACTTTCATATGGCCAAGGAGTAAACCCTCGGACAGGATAAGGTTCTAATAATGGTATTTAGGGAAGAAGAAAAAAAAAAGGATACTCCCTCCGTTTCAATTTATCTGAAGCCGTTGTCAAAATCACACATATTTAGGAGGTGAGTTAATGCATTAATTTTTACAATGAAAAGACTAGAATGTCCATGGATATAATTAATATGACATTCTTTTGATATATCCTAATATAATAAATAAGGGTAAATCAAGTAAAAATACAATAAATGTTGCATTGGAAATTGTAATATCTCACATAAAATGGAACAAAATATTTTGACAACTGCCTAAGTTATTATTGTGGAACGGAGGGAGTATAAAGCAAGGCATTTAGTTCTTTAAAATCAAGAAAAAGAAAAGATATACATATGATTAATAGCAATAAATAAAGGATGAAGTAATTAAGGGGCCGGGGCCGGGGACAAAGGTATGGGTGTACCTTGTTTATTGTCGAAGTACACATTGGTAGGGCACTCCAGTACTTGAGTAGTTAGCTTAACGTCGGAGGACATGTCGGAGTTGTCATAGGTATCCCTACTACTGCTTAAAGAAGCTTCCTTTTCATCATAATCAGTATTAATAGTACCGTTAGCTTCTTCCGCCGTCGTCACGTGTTGACGTGGAGTTCCATTTACCTGCACATCAGTTGTTTCTTCAGGGGGTGCCTCCGCCTCCACCTCATCATGTTCATCAAAATTGTAATGATGATGATGATGATGATCAAGTAATGGTTTCTTAATATCAATTATTTCTTCTCTGTTGTGTTGCATTATTACTACTTCCATTATAATTAACACTAACTAAATGACCTCGATCTTCTTTGAAATTAAGCAGCTAGCTGAAGCTGAGTTTTCAACAACACAGCTCTGCTTTTCAAATGAAATAAATGGTGGGGGGTTTTCGTTGTTTTACAACATTGTTAAATACATAGGCGTAGAAGAGCAAGTAGCTAGCTATAGATAGGCATGCATTGACTCTATTATTTGTACAGAGAGTTTACAATTTATTAATCATTATTATAAAATTATGGTTGTTTGAAAGGAAAGGAAATGCGAACAACGTGCATGGTGAATTCAGGGGCGCCCCGGGGGCATGATCGGGTCCCATGAAATTTCGACCTAATATTATACGTATATTGTATTTATATGAACAATGAATGTATTACCTTAATGTTTGACTTTCTACAGTATCTTTAGGCATTGAGAGCTTTGGTTTTGAATCTTGCGAGGCCTAAATTTTTTTAATCAGAACTAAATTTGATTGAACATGAACGTCCCTGGGTGAATTAATGATTGAGAGAGGGGGGTTGTTATGTGTGAAAATGCTATCAATAATTTTACTGAATGGACTTTACCTTTGCGGTCACTAATGCGAGTGTATGATGCTATTCATTATAACTTTATTAATTTCTTTGAATTTATAGTGTTGATGATTCGTATGGTTTGATTTTAATTACCTTTTAAATCAAACCATCTTCATTGGTTCTTCAAAATTCAAACACCAAATTAATCAAACATAATAATTAATGCAGTTTTTGGTACACCGCTAATGCATATTTGGGCGGAAAATTCTTACCCGGAGAGTCGTTGTGTGTACCGCACGTTGGATGTGCGACATGTGTATAAAAGGACAAATTAATATTTGTTTTCTTGTATACATGTCGACATCAACATCTTGATGCATTACAACGATCTCTCAGAATAACTTTCCGTTTTGGGTACATATATACAAGACATCAATACAAAGTTATAATTATTTACTTTATTTTTCTTGTCAATAAAGAAATTTCAAAATGTATTTTTATCTCAATATCCTACTACCCTCGTCCCAAAAAAGTGTTCACATTTTTAAAATGAATTGTATCATAAAAAGTGTTCATTTAGAAAATCAATACATCATTTAATGCATTTTTTCTAAACATACTCTTATCATAGCATTTAATGTTTATATATTTATTTCATATTCCAAAAGAGTATTTAATATATGATAGATGTATATATGTCCATCACCACTTAAAATACAACACATTAATTTTTTTTTTAATCTGTGTGCACCATAAAAATTGGACATTTTTTATGGGATAGATGTAGTACTTGCTAAGTTAACAAATAAAAATAAAGGGTTTGAAATTTAGGTGTGGTCCGTGTGAATGGGATTCAACGATTTTACAAGACTTGTAGACTCCGTTTATTTTGAGTTGGAGTTTTTTTGGGGTTTTTTATATACTAGTTGATAATAAAATATTATAAAAATGATTGAAGTAATGATTAGAAAGTTAAAAAGTTTTTTTGAAATTTGTATAGATAAGAAATGATTGGTGAGAGAAATTGAAATAAAATAGTATAATGAATAAAATATTGATAAAAAAAGTAATAAAGTAGATAAAGTAAAATGGTGAGAGATGATTTAATATTTTTTTTATTCTAGTTAAAAAATGATTGGTAAGAGAATTATATGATGATTGGTGAAATGATATAATAAAAACTCCAAACAAAACAATAAGTTAAAGAGGCTGTTATTTTGATAGTGGAAAATAACGTACTATTGTCATATTATAAGTTATTTTGATAATTGAAAGAAATGTATGCTTCCCGGATAGTCTCGACTTCTATTGCTGCGTCAGTAGAGTATATCCATGCATTAGATGGTTTTCAGACCGAGGATGAGGGTCTACATCACCCCGTTGTCTGGAGTCCTCCGCCTATATATGTACTGCGAAAATGCGGTCGGACGCTTCGTGGTGGAAATCTGGCTCCGGCATTGGGCTGATTTTTCGGGATTCAGTGGGTTCTTTTCTTGCGGCCTTCTCCTTCCACATCGACCCAGGAGAATCGCCAGAGTTGTTAGAGATGCGTGCCATCTTCTCGCCATAATAAGGCAGGCGGCTAGGCCACCCCTCTATGATCTTGAGAGTATGTGCCTGCAATGTATCCAGGCCTTATCGCGCCCGCCTGTGGATTTGTCTGTCTTTGGGTGCCTTGCCCGAGATTGTCTTTCAGCCGCGCTTTCTTTGCTTCCTGTCAATTTGTTTTTGTTAAATGCTCTGGCAACATCCCGACGCACCTCCTTGCTAGGTATGGTGTTGCGGCTGTGGGCACTATTCCTCGGGACGCTCTCCCCCATATGATGTAATTTCCGCTTTTGTGAACTTGAGTTAATAAAATTTGTTGGTTTTCAAAAAAGTTAGGGACGATACTTAATGTATTTTATCATATTATTATGGTATCACATTCACATAATATTTCAAAAATCGATTGTATGATATATATACACGACTTTTAAAAAATTAAATTGTTTGAAACACATAGTAAATGAATACTATGATTCTTCATGTGCAATAAATATATGTATTCTTCGTCGTGAAACATAATGGAGGGAGTAGGTATTAATAAACGAGAATGCACGCAGCAGTATGACCAAGTAGTATTATTTGACAGCCCGTAACGCAATATTTAAATTATCTTGTTTTATTTGTTTAACATCTGGCGCCATTAATGATTGTTGTTGTCAAAACGACAGCTGCAAATGAGAAAACCCTCCAAACTTACTTGTTGCCAAATTCGTCCTAAAATATAGGTCGAATTTTTACGCCGATTAAAAAAATAGACCGATATTGCTTCAGCCAATATTAAAAGCGAGGGAGTAATATTTCGATTTTTGAGAAAAGACAGACGTGTCATTTTATGAAAACGAAATATTGGGTTCGGTTCCTTTTATTCGGAGTTTAATTATTTTGATATTTATATATATATTTTCGAGATATATATGTATATATTAAGGAAGGAAATCTGATTTTAGAAAATGGTGATTAAGGAAACTCATTTAAATTAGGTAATTGTGGAATTTCCTATTTAAGGAAAAACTAACCTAATCGGCCCCTTAATCTTTTAATCGATTTTTCACCCCAAATTTGTCTTCTGCGTGTGAGAGCAAGATTAGGGCTAAGAGACCTTCATCGATTGCTAAGTCAATTCTTAACGGTTTCGGATCGAGTAGAGCGTAAATCGTTGTGAAGAGAGCAACGTTTTGAAATCAGAAAGTTGGAGATTTGTCAAGGTATGTGTAAGCCCTAATTCTGTTCTTTTTCGAGTTTGATGGATTCAAACTCATCAATTCGTAGTTTTATTCGTTTAGAAGCGTGTGATTGACTTTAAATTTAAGTTTGGATTTATAACATGTTTTTCTGCAGAAAAGATCGGTTTTATTCTTTGTTTTTTCGAGTTCTTGGGTGGGAATAAGCTTGCTAAAGGTAAAAGCCCTTCCTACAATATAATTGTGGTTTAGAGTAGATTAGATCATGTTTTGATGCGTTTTGTATCAAGTTTTAAGCTTAGATGTTGATCAGGGATTAAGGGAAGTTAGGATCTGTGAAAGTTATGTTTTTCTACTATTTTTCTGCTATCTTTCGCGTACAATATGTCTGGAATCGAGTAGAGATTGTAAGAGATGAAAAATTAGAGTTGTCTGCGCAGGATGCATACGCATTGCCCAACAATGCGCACGTATCCCTGTTACAGGATTGCAGGTTTAGCTTCTGGACGCTGAATGTGTACGCATTCAGAGCAATGCGCACGCATTGCTGGTCCAGAGTAGTACATGATGATGCTTATCGGGTGAGGAATGCATACGCATTCATAAGAATCGCGACGTATTCATAAGAATGCACACGCATCGATCAAACAGAGAGTTTCAGCTTAGATTCTGGTCTTGGAATGCGTGCGATTGAGCTCAATGCGCACGCATTGCTTGAACGAAAAGTTTCAGCAGGTTTCAAAGATAAGGAATGCGACGCATTCATGGGAATGCGCACGCATTGCCCTGCAGATTCTGTATAATGATATTTTAAGCTATGTTTTGAATTTTAAACATTGTTTCATGATCAAATAACATTAAGTAAACCTAAACAAGCTTTCATTATACGAATGTACTCTTAAAAAGGAGTTGAAGTTCGGATCCGTCGGAAGGGCATGAAAGAGCTTGTGCTTTGATGTCTTTGGAGTTCATCAATGTACGTGTAATTGTTAAGATGTGATGTCTAATTTGTCTAAGTGAGAGAGTAGAGTTGTTAATGTGAGTTTATTTTGAAAACACTTAGGTGGTTAGTTAATTCACATTAATAATTACATATGTGTAGATAAAAGCTAAAACGTCACTTATTCTTGTTTAGGCACTGATTCATATCGGCGATGTGATACGTTCATAAAAGGTGGACAACACTATTAGCTCAAAAGGCTGAAGGGTAGTGGAGGAAATCCATCGAACGTATATGCATACCGGGGAGACCCCGGGACTATCGGTGCTAATCACCGTAGTTGGCAAGTATATCTCGTGATGGAATTTTCATCATGCATTGTGTCCTTAAGTAATGATGTAACCAAGATAAGCTAAGTTAGAAACGTATATTCATGACGTGTCGATGGCATGAAGTGAACCCTAGATTGAGTCGGTCTCACAAAGATAATTCTTTTATTAAAAACTTGATAATAAACCTTAGTTATATTGTAGCTTATACTTCTTACTTTGTACAATGTACTTACCTCAAATGCATGTTTATTTATGTGTTTGGGGGAGAGAAGACGAACAGATAATTTCGGAGTACGAGGAGGACTTTGATGACGACGTTTGAGGACGCCGGACTTGAAGACCGTGATTATTTATTTACATTTATCTCATAGACTTGATTTATCATTGGAACCTTGTAGTTTACTTTTAGTTTTTGAGATTCGTACTTTTGGATTCGTTTGGTTTTCCGATGTAATAAGTATTACATTTTTCTATCATTTGTTATTTCTATTCTTGGTTATTTGAGGAAAATTACCCGAGTCTTTTTGCTTCCGTTTGCTTTAATTTGATAAGACGTAGTAGAGGCTTACGTGTAATATTAGATTTATTTAATATTATGCATGCCGAACGTTTCGTTTCCGTATAAGGACTCGGTGTCCAGGAACGGGGAATTACAGAGGGTGTGTGTTGGGGATATTTTGCATCATTAAAACAAAAGAAAATTTATAAACCTATACTACCATGCAAAACTACCTCCTAACCGGCCGAATACCGGGTAGTTGCTAGTAAAGTTGGATAAGTACGGGTATCGATCCTCGTGGGAAAAGGGCTATTGAATCTAGCTTATTAATTCTTCTTTATTAACCTAAACCTAAACTAAAACGGAAAATAAATCGACAGAGGATTGTTAATCCAAAGCCGGGGAAGGATAAAAGCGATAAAAACATAAATAAAACTACATCTACGGAAGCGGTAAATCTATCTCTTGAACAACCATAAACGAACCATGATCAACCTCTTCCCAACAACCATCACCCCACCGAAAGAAATAAGATCAACACACATTCATTCACAAGTTATCTTGGATTATTATCTTATCTAAAGGAGCGTTTCCTCTTCCGATTTATCACGCCATTAATTAGTTTACCTTCCGGTCTTAACTAATATCGATACAAATCAAAGATATGGATGAAATCCTAATCTAACAACATTATCCCTCAACTTCCGTTTGTTGGAATAATAATTGTCAATCTCCCTCACGACAATCTAATGAATCTATTAACTTTCGTTATCTAAATTCGATTAACATATAACCATATAAATCATGAAAGAAAACAAGAACAACTTAATGAAATAAACACGTGAAAAATCATATCTTTCCGGTAACGGTGATATCCCTCCATTCAATTCTAAGAAAATATTGCATCGAATTAATCAAATTGTGGTCCTCTCGTAAACCTAGATATTTAACCTACGAACTTCCGTTATGTATAGATTAAAAATCTAATCTTTCCTATGGCGATCTAAACTACACCGACTTCCGTCATACGGTAGCATCAAATCATACAATCATCTTTCGATATATATTGCAAGATACAATTGAACATAGAAAAAGAAACAATTATAAATAAAACTTACAAAATATCCATAGAAAGGAATCAAAGTCTTTGCAGAAAAAGGATTACATGGCTGCTCCATGGATGAAAGCTTCAAGCCTTCATCATGCTCGAACAAGAAGGAAAAAGAACAAAATAAAAGACCTAATCTAACCCGATCACCCGAGCACAAGGCTCGGGTGATCGGGTCTTGAAAGCTCCCGAAAGCGGTCTGCCGCCTGTGTAATTTTCGTATGAAAAATCTGATGTAATTAGGGTTGGAATCGCAGCTGCTTTTATAGAAAAATCAAGTCGGTTGCTCTGATAAAGGTGCCGGACGCCCGTCCATAATGTCGGACGCCCGTTCACTATTTTCAGCAACAGCATCCAAACTTGTAATGCTCATATCTCGGGCCTCGTAAGTCGGAATGGAGTGATTCAAAATCCTGTAGAATCCTCTCTTCAAGCCCTACAACTCTTCTATTGAGGTCCAGAGTCAAATCGGTTGTTATCATATCAAGAACTACGTCGGAAGTCGGGACTACCCGAATCTCGATTTCCCAACATTCATCTTGATTGATTTCTTTCCTTATATCTTTCAATCTTCCATAACTTTGATTGATCCTTTCCAATCACGAATTTGGCTCTCTAAAATCCTCTCTCCCATCATCAATGAGTATCTACAACAATAGGAAAACATACCAAAGCGTAACGTATTTCCAAAATAACATAAAATCATCAATTACGCACATAAATCGTTACGTTTTGAGATTTAACTATTAAAAACATCATTTACTCAATATTTCAATATAAAGCCCTATTTCTATGAAAATAATACATATACGGGGAAATTGATATAAAATATATCGTTAAAAACACTATAAATTCACCCTAAACAACACCCCACACTTAGCTTTTTGCTCGTCCCGAGCAAAACAAAACAAAATCAAGCTCTAGAAAGGTATAAACATCTTAACAAATATAGCATACATTCAATAACTTAGAGGTTCACGGTGTGTGGTGTGCAAAGTCATAGAAAACTTCCACTAAATCCAAACTTGAAAAACTCAAAGCAAAACTAGCTAATACCCCTCGTGGACTAGCAATAAATGACACTCATAAGATGTACCTACAAGCGTGACATATCCCGAAAAATATGATCGAATGAATCTAGGGCCTTTCGAAATACTCAGAGGATAATCCTACAAAGATATCTATCGGTTTATACTGGGGATAAGATAGAGCGATAACTTAGTCTTATATTCATTTCACATCAATTGTTAAGTTGATCTAACCATTTCACTTTAAACACACATTAGAAGAAGCTATTGCCCTCATAGCGAGAATAGGACATTTCGAGATAATACCCTACCTTACTCCAATCATAAGGCAGCTTTTCCTAGCCCTGCCGTGAGCTCTTAGTCATCATAGTGGTATAGGACTTACGTGGTAAACCCTACCGCACTCAAATCATCGACTAGCTTTCGACACACCCGATAGATTCATTTAATTATTCAACTTCTCATTTGACATTAGTTACGTGTTACTTATCACATTCAAACCTTAGATATTCACAGTATAACATACTACGGGACTAAATACAAACTACCATAAATCTCAAGATATATACGTAGCACTAAGCACTTGACTTATAAGAAAATCAAAAATTACTAATCCAAAAGGGGTATAACTCATAAATATAGCTCATCATTCACTATGGCTTGTGAAATATAATTTGGGTGAATCAACTAACTTACCAAACATATGATATAAAGCATAGATGACTATCGAAAACAACGAACATTAACATGTATTGCCTACTCGGGACAAAACAAAAATTTCGAAAATTTCGAAAATTTTACTCATTTTGCATAGAAACATCATGTATTAAGCAAATGATAGATACAAATCGACTCATTTCCCTCCCCACACTTAAATTACAACATGTCCTCATGTTGTGCGAGAATAAAAGAAAAGAAAACTTAGTGATTGTATGCGAAATGGAACAACTGGGAACGACGCTGCGTTCCGATCCAAAAATGCTCGAAGATATCGTGATCGTGGACCATCCACCCAGCGACACCGTCGAAAACTCACAAAAGCTAATGCAAACACCTGCACTCATGAAAAACATGAAATACCTCGAGGATAGGGGAGAAATATAACAAAGGAGAGTGAGAAAGAGAAGATATAAGCACATGATAGAATAGCTCGGATGGAAAAATTACCAACCAGGTAAAACACAGGACATCTAAGCGTAAGCCACGAAGCTTATAAAGTTCATCAATAAAAATGTGAGCGACGGAAACCGAGTGGTAACTCACAATAAAGCACATATGAATAATAGTAGGCTAGGTGAAATCTAAATGGATAAAAATTACAATGCAACCTACGTGATATGCAATACTAAAATAATGATGGCATATGGAAAACAACAAGTAACCATCATGGAAAAACGAGGTAGTATTACGAAACCGACGAGTTAACTACACTCAAGAAAAATAAAAGAAAAGAGAGAAACAATGCAACTAGATGATATGCGGCTAAATGATATGCATCTAAGTGATATGTAAAAATAAAAGAAAATAAAAGAAAGAAAACTAGCCCACTCATTTGCAACACGACATGTATATAATAAACGCGTCTACCAAATAATGACAAAGTTACGATAAACGCAAAGGTCTTTGTTCATTACATGCAATGTAGACGCGCTTTAAGACTCGTAAAAGTGATAGCATTATGGAAAACCAACGATTAGCTATTCTAAAGCAGATATAACTCATAAGATGCAATGGTAGCATTACTTAAAACCGGCAGATTACTACCCATATGAGTTATAAAAGCAGAGGAAGCACGTAAGTCTTAAAAGCTAACAAGATTCATCATAACGATATGTAGCATACGGAAACCGACATTAGCTACTAATTAACAATCGCACAGATTATAGCATACGAGAACCGACAAGAATTATAACTTGCATAGATGAATCATGCATATAAAAATTAATCAGTTATTTAACATGGATTCGTAGATGGAAAGGTAAAAACATATAAGTTCAGGACATCTACGTAAAAAGAGATAGCCACAGAAGCTCGTATGAAAAATCCACATCAAATAAAAGCATTAAAATTTAAATCAAGAAAAATTGAACCTGGACTTGCGCGCCCCATCGATCGACGGGCGTTCACCTCAAAATGCAGAGATCGACGAAGCGTTCATACAAACAAACGCCGTTTGACTTGAAAACCGACCGGACGGGCGTCGAAAGTATAGGCGCCGTCTGGTCCTTCAAACCAGAACAGAGTTGAAACTTTCTGGACGAACGAACGTCCATCCAACCAGACGCTCGGTTACCTGCATGTTAGGGTACTGGACGGGCGTTCACTTACGTGAACGCTCGTTCAGTCATCGAATTTGCACGTAAAACAAAGCAGAAAAAACGAAAACCCTAATTATCCTAAACAAAATCATCACAATGACCTTATCACATTAAAGCACGAGAGGTCGATTAGATAACACAAACATGTAATTCACGTGTCATAAATCGAGTAAAAAACTTTTGCACATTCGTAACTCCAACGGTTATCGAAACACGGCAAAATAAAAAACCTCAATTTATTCAACGCTACTTTTATTGAAAAACAAAAACAAAAAACACGTAACGAAATAGAAAAATTAATTCAATTAGATTCAACAAAACACCGATTCCCCGGCAACGGCGCCACTTTTGTTGGGGAGATTTTGCATCATTAAAACAAAAGAAAATTTATAAACCTATACTACCATGCAAAACTACCTCCTAACCGGCCGAATACCGGGTAGTTGCTAGTAAAGTTGGATAAGTACGGGTATCGATCCTCAGGGAAAAGGGCTATTGAATCTAGCTTATTAATTCTTCTTTATTAACCTAAACCTAAACTAAAACGGAAAATAAAGCATGCAGAGGATTGTTAATCCAAAGCCGGAAGGATAAAAGCGATAAAAACATAAATAAAACTACATCTACGGAAGCGGTAAATCTATCTACTGAACAACCATAAACGAACCATGATCAACCTCTTCCCAACAACCATCACCCCACCGAAAGAAATAAGATCAACACACATTCATTCACAAGTTATCTTGGATTATTATCTTATCTAAAGGGCGTTTCCTCTTCCGATTTATCACGCCATTAATTAGTTTACCTTCCGGTCTTAACTAATATCGATACAAATCAAAGATATGGATGAAATCCTAATCTAACAACATTATCCCTCAACTTCCGTTTGTTGGAATAATAATTGTCAATCTCCCTCACGACAATCTAATGAATCTATTAACTTTCGTTATCTAAATTCGATTAACATATAACCATATAAATCATGAAAGAAAACAAGAACAACTTAATGAAATAAACACGTGAAAAATCATATCTTTCCGATAACGGTGATATCCTCCATTCAATTCTAAGAAAATATTGCATCGAATTAATCAAATTGTGGTCCTCTCGTAAACCTAGATATTTAACCTACGAACTTCCGTTATGTATAGATTAAAAATCTAATCTTTCCTATGGCGATCTAAACTACACCGACTTCCGTCATACGGTAGCATCAAATCATACAATCATCTTTCGATATATATATTGCAAGATACAATTGAACATAGAAAAAGAAACAATTATAAATAAAACTTACAAAATATCCATAGAAAGGAATCAAAGTGCTGCAGAAAAAGGATTACATGGCTGCTCCATGGATGAAAGCTTCAAGCCTTCATCATGCTCGAACAAGAAGGAAAAAGAACAAAATAAAAGACCTAATCTAACCCCGATCACCGAGCACAAGGCTCGGGTGATCGGCCTTGAAAACTCAGTAAAGCGGCTCTTTGTCTGTGTAATTTTCGTATGAAAAATCTGATGTAATTAGGGTTGGAATCGCAGCTGCTTTTATAGAAAAATCAAGTCGGTTGCTTACAAATAAAGGTGCCGGACGCCCGTCCATAATGTCGGACGCCCGTTCACTATTTTCAGCAACAACATCCAAACTTGTAATGCTCATATCTCGGGCCTCGTAAGTCGGAATGGAGTGATTCAAAATCCTGTAGAATCCTCTCTTCAAGCCCTACAACTCTTCTATTGAGGTCCAGAGTCAAATCGGTTGTTATCATATCAAGAACTGCGTCGGAAGTCAGGACTACCCGAATCCTGATTTCCCAACATTCATCTTGATTGATTTCTTTCCTTATATCTTTCAATCTTCCATAACTTTGATTGATCCTTTCCAATCACGAATTTGGCTCTCTAAAATCCCTCTCCCATCATCAATGAGTATCTACAACAATAGGAAAACATACCAAAAGCGTAACGTATTTCCAAAATAACATAAAATCATCAATTACGCACATAAATCGTTACGTTTTGAGATTTAACTATTAAAAACATCATTTACTCAATATTTCAATATAAAGCCCTATTTCTATGAAAATAATACATATACGGGGGAAATTGATATAAAATATATCGTTAAAAACACTATAAATTCACCCTAAACAGTGTGCAATTGCACGGCTAGGGCTTCCTGATCCATCGAGCTTGCTGTAAAAGACAATAGAAGAGCCGATCTGAAAGAAGAAGAAGAAAGAGATCAGATGCTTGCTCCGGAGGAGATCTCCGGCACGCGTAAAAAAATGGGGTCTTGCGTCATCGAAGAAAAGTGTCCCGCTCCAGAGGAGAAAACCCTATTGGTACGGAAGTAGTAGGAAATGAATATATAAACATTAAATGTTATGATAGGGGTATGTTTGGAAAAAGTGCATTAAATGACCGATAATTGCTTCAACCATTTTAACTCGCATGTAAGAGAGGCCATAGACCGATATTCAGCTTCTGCAGAGGAACGAGAAACAATTATTTGTTTCTTGGACTTCCAAGATATGGGGGAAAGACCAAGGAACACAAACCAACCTGATATGATTCTGGACCCGAATTCTACACCGGATCCCTTACCGATTCTAGTTGGTCCTGGATTTCACCTCCAACATAAAATGAGGCTCGACTCGTTGGACAAAATGGTTCATATAATCATGCACGAGTCAATGTCCAATAATAACGAAGATTTTGGCATCATTAAGTCCGTCATTTATGCTTACGGAATATCGGAATAATTATCTAATTATAGTAAGATTCTATATTACATTACATACTTTATTATGTAGCTAAATATAATGTTGAAAATCAACATGGGAGGCGCCAAAATGAATAAAGATTCAAGTACTTGTATTCATGTATCAAGGAAATTCAAGATACATTCAAGAAATTAAGATATATCAAGTTTCACTCAAGAGTTGCAAACTTTGGAGGACGTGCTTGGAAAAAAACCAAAAAGTTGATGCTTAGAAATGTGTATAGCACGAAATTCTTGTGTGAATTTGGCCAATCTTATGTATCTCGAGTACTATAAATACCCATGTATTGTACTTGAAAAGAATAGAACTTGTTATCAATAAAAATCATATTTTATTCTTCACTTGGAAAAGTGTTGTGTGAGTTTCTCTGGAAAAGGAATTCAAATCTCGGATTATCAAGGACTTGAGCAATCCTTGTGGTTATCCATATACCAAGGTGCTTAGAAACAGGTTTTCTAAGTGTTGAGGTTTATTCCAAGGTGCCTTCACACGAGTTGTGATTGTGTCGCGGAGCTTATTATTCCAATGTGCTTCCACACATGTTGTGGTTGTGTTGAGGATTATCCAAATACTTCAATCCACAATCCTAAGATTCATTCGATTTGAAGCCTTCCTCCGGGCGGTTTCACTTCATTTGGTATCAGAGATTTCGGGTCGCAAACCTCCCAAAAACCGAGCCATGGTGTGTTCATCGGACTCGTCAGTATCCGTACGAATTAGTGCCATTTCCAACTCATCTTGATAGGTTTGAACAAACTTCTCACCTTGTTGAAGAGTTTGCAACTTTCTTACTTGTTCACGCCGGTAGGATTCGGGAACCCATTTCCGATGCATCTCATTCTTAAGAACCTCCCAAGAAGAAATTGCTTGCTGTCTCGATTTCCTGCACTTTTCATTAGTTTTCTGGAACCAAAGCATAGCTCGTTCCTCAAATTCACTAGTAGCAAGCTTAACCTTGGTTCTTTCCGAATAATCATGACAATTAAAAATTTGTTCAACTTTAAGAACCCAAGAAAAATACTCATCAGGATTAGAATTACCTTTAAACGCCGGAATCTTTTGTTTGATACCTTGGAGATTTTCTTGTGGTGCCCGTGCTCTTAGTTGTGCTCCAACTGGTGTTGCTTCGCTTTCCTCATCGTCATCCTCATGTTCGGAATAATTGCTTGGCTCAATCTCGGTACCTTGTACACCTTGACCAACATTCATTTGTGTGAAACGTGCATCTATTCGCTCAATCAATGTTTGAGTCATTTGTTCAAGGTTTTATTGATGTCTTTGTTCGATGGCACGAAGCGAGCTTGATGCCTCATTTTTCATCATTATTTCCAGGCATTTTTTTTTCAAAGGTTTTTTTTAAGAAGAAAGAAAATTGGATCGTGGATTGAAGTATTTGGATAATCCTCAACACAACCACAACCTGTGTGGAAGCACCTTGGAATAATAAGCTCCGCGACACAATCACAACTCGTGTGAAGGCACCTTGGAATAAACCTCAACACTTAGAAAACCTGTTTCTAAGCACCATGGTATATGGATAACCACAAGGATTGCTCAAGTCCTTGATAATCTGAGATTTGAATTCCCTTTCCAGAGAAACTCACACAACACTTTTCCAAGTGAAGAATAAAATATGATTTTTATTGATAACAAGTTCTATTCTTTTCAAGTACAATACATGGGTATTTATAGTACTCAAGATACATAAGATTGGCCAAATACACACTAGAATTTCGTGCTATACACATTTCTAAGCATCAACTTTTTGGTTTTTTTCCAAGCACGTCCTCCAAAGGTTGCAACTCTTGAGTGAAACTTTATGTATCTTAATTTCTTGAATGTATCTTGAATTTCCTTGATACATGAATCCAAGTTCTTGAATCTTTTCCTTGATTTTCAACATTATATTTAGCTACATAATAAAGTATGTAATGTAATATAGAATCATACTATAATTAAATAATTATTCCGATATTCCGTAAGCATAAATGACGGACTTAATGATGCCAAAATCTTCGATATTCCTAGACATTGACTCGTGCATTATTATATGAACCATTTTGTCCAACGAGTCGAGCCTCATTTTGGAGGTGAAATCCAGGACCAACTAGAATCGTTAAGGGATCCGGTGTAGAATTCGGGTCCAGAATCATATCACAACCACTCAAAGACCGCCGAGTAAGCGGGCAACTTGCCCAATCAGAATCACACCAACCCTCTAGAAGGAGGGAACTATGAGAACGCAACAAGATACTCTGACTAGAATATTTCTTCAAATAACGAACAAGACGTAGTGCGGCGCCCTCCAAACGATCAACACGAGGAGCATGCATGCACTGAGACAAGACATGGAGTGAGTAAGCCAAAGTCAGCCGGGTCAACCCAAGGTAAATAAGTCTCCGAATCAACCGCCCGCGTGGTCCAGGATCACTCAACAATTCACCGATGGCAAGAGCTAACTTGTGGTTCTGCTCAATAAGAAATCGGCTGGTTTGCTCCCAAGTAAACATGCTTCATTAATGATGTCAATGGCGTATTTCCGTTGGTTCAAGAAAATCCCATCTTTTTTCCGGGCCACCTCTATCCCGAGAAAGTACTGTAGAACCCCCAAGTCCTTCATCTTAAAGCACTTTCCCAAATAATCTTTAAAAACAGTCATTGTAACCTTATCATTCCCGGCAATGATCATATCATCCACGTACACAAGGACGTTCAGCTGAATCTCCCCTCGATACAAACTAAATAAGGAATAATCAGAATATGACCGATGAAAGCCATACTCTTTCAAAACAGAAGCAAGCTTTGCGAACCAACACAGCGGTGCCTGTTTCAATCCATATAGCGATTCCTTCATCCTGCACACCAAGTTGGAACCGTTCTTCTCAAACCCAGGAGGAATCTTCATGCAAATTTCCTCCTCCAAGTCACCATGCAGAAAAACATTGTGGACATACATCTGGTGAATGTCCCACCATTTCACTGCAACCACACTAAGGAAAATCTGTACCGTAACCATCTTCGCCATAGGAGCGAAAGTCTCAGTGTAATCAATTCCCTCTTGCTGATGATGCCCGAAAGCCACCAACCGGGCTTTCAACTGTTGCAAGATCCCATTTTCGTCATATTTCTCCGTATACACCCACTTACTCCCCAAAGCCTTTTTCCCAAGGGAAAGTGGCTGCAATACCCACGTACCCTGATCTTCTAGATCCCAAACCTCCTCAGCCATAGCCTTACGCCAACCCTCATTTTTAACGGCCTCCTTAAAATATTTTGGAGAATCACCAATTGTAACAGCTGCCAAGTACTTCCGGTGTTTATCAGAAAACAAATGATAATTAATAAAATACATAAGTGGATACGGAGTACCTGAGGATGCCGATGGAATGGAGGAGCATGGAGTAGGACTTTTCTTGTCAACCAAAGTGTGTGTCACAAAATCCTGAAACCGTGAATTTGGAATTTTCTGTCGTCTACCTCTGCCAAACTCTTCCACACCTTCACCTGGTTGTTGAGGTGGTGGTGAAGGTTCTATCTCAACTGGCTCATCTGTAAGCATGTCATATGTACCGTGCATCCCCCCTCAACCGGTGGATCCGGCAACGATGGACCCCCCCGGGTGTAGGGAGAGAAAGTCCGCCCCCCTCGTTGTCTATCACAACATTATCTATAAACTGGTGAGGGGGAGAATGAGTCACATTCCCCTCGGCCGGATGGGAAAGAGGGATAACATGGTCATAAAATTTATTTCACGGGATACAAAAATCTTCTCCGTATCAAGATCATACAACGTCCACCATTTCTTTGCAAAGGGATATCCCAAAAAAACTGACTTACGACTACGGCTATCAAACTTATTGGAATGGCGGTGGTCATGGGCATAACACAAACAACCCAAAACGCGAAGCATAAATAAATTGGGTGGCTTTCCAAACAAGGCTTCATAGGGAGTTTTGTAATTCAAAACACTCTATGGGGTACGATTAATAATATGGGAGGCCGCTAACACACACTCTCCCCAAAATTTAAGAGGCAAATGACCCTCAAAGCGAAGGGCCAGGGCAACGTTCAAAATATGTTGGTGTTTACGTTAAACGTGGCCATTCTGTTGTGGGGTAGCTACACAGGAAGTTTCAAAAATGATGCCTTGTTCACGAAAGCAAGGAAGCAATTTCCGAAATTCGGTTCCATTATTACTACATACATGTTTAATAGTAACACCGAATTGTCGCGAAATCAAAGTCACAAAGTCCAAAAATACTGTTTCAACCTCTACTTTATTCAAAAGTGATATACCGAATCCGCAAACGGTCCTATGGACTCAGGAATTGCCCCGATCGGAGGTCACATCACAATTATCTAAGCCGGCTGCACCTTCAACCCGCCTGTCACCAAGCCGGGTACAAGCCGCTAGTCGTTAAGCTCATTTTTAGCTCTAACATAACTCCGGGCCAAGGCCGAATCTTGATGACCCGAGATCTCTCACGCGCACTACCCCTAGCAAACCAAGGCAAATCGGACTTAACTCTCGGACAACTAAAAACCGATTCACTCTCGGTTGGTCAAGACCATTAGCGGGCTCACACCAAGCAAAGCCGATTTGGAGTTAATCACTAGGCACCGGCCGGGATTATACTTATGCTTAATTGTACTTAATTAGGTCTTATCAAGATTAGCTTAATCGAGATTAGTCCGGTGTCTATAAATAGGAGCAACGTGTAAACCATAATTCATTGGAATATTAATATAAGCAGGCCAAGCTATGCCAATTTTTCGACTCTGAATCCGCCTTCATATTATTCCGAACTCGTCGCGGAACCTTCGTAATAATACTCATAGACGCGCTGATGTAAGTCAACTTGATGATGCATTTCACGATGTTTTATCCTCATTTATCATGCGATTATTGATGTTTTTGTATCAATTGAAGTCGATTTGCTTAGTTTCATCCCAATGTGTAGATAGTAATTATTATATAAAATATCATGTTTTGATAGGTTTTGCACGGTTATAGTAACCGGAGCGTCGTTCGGAGTTTACGCTTGGTATCTTGGTGATTTATTGCAGGATTATAGATTGACCAAGACCCGAGTGATGACACGTGTTGAGCATAGACACATCTTTTGAGGGCTAGAAGAGTATGCCGAAGCTATCAATTCAAACGGATCATTTGTTCTTTGTGCTTCTACTATAGTCTATCTTCAATGAAATTTGACCCCATTCAAAGACATTTTACGGAAAGTTGTATATCAAAAACGAGCTTTCCAGCTCATTTTGAATCACGTCAATTGGAAGTCTATAACTCAAGTTATAGCCATTTTATTGAGATGCTGTGAAAGACCGGCGTGCACCGAGACTACTTCCGGTGCATGCCGGAGAGTTGCAAATTTCCAGAGATGATGCCGGTGTGCACCGAGACTACTTCCGGTGTACACCGGAAGTGTCGCAGAAATCAGATTTTCCAGCTTAAAAAGTCAATTTTAGATCTATTTTACATATCCCTGATCGTGGGTAAGTCACTTACGTCTATATTACTAGCAAGAGTACTAGGTCAATCGTAGTATAGCAAGGGCGAATCAAGGTCGATCCCACAGAGACAATGAAACTCATGCATAAACGATTCTAATCTAACTAAGAAGACACATATACGGTCCTTGACCAACAATGGACATAAAAGAAACGTGGTGTTCCTCCCTCTCTTCCCACCGATCTACTAACTTGGATTATTTAATCCTTATGTTAATTCCCCACATAATTTCCTTAAATCTAATCAATTGAGCTTTTAATTCATTTTTAAGCTACGGGTGCAACTCCTAACCCTATCTACTCCGACCATGGTAGTAGATAATCTATACGCCAGCTACCCTCCTTAATTGGTCCGTTATAGCCCATACGTATAAAAGACTAGAATTTCCAGTATTGAGCGCTAACTTATACCGCTAACCCGCCTAGGCAGCCATCGACACCGATTAGCACGTTCCTAGGGTCCATCAAGACAATGTCCTAATTAACACTTCACTATCGAGACTTCATGTTAATTTATGAATTACGAATACTAGATTAGCTCGACCTATTACTCGTTTTAATTATTTCTGTCGATCAACGTGGTGACGAAACTCTCAGATTAGTTTTTCTAAATTTTGCCTCGGTAAACCGGTATAGACCGCCGGTTTACCGGGGGCGGCTTTTCCTATTTCTAGATCTACATTGCTCAATGCTGATTAATCTGTTGGATGTAATATCGCCGGATCAATCATAGATTGACCCGATTACGCAGAGGAAAGTACAAAATCTAGATCTAAACAATCAAAATACATAAAATAATAGATCTAACCTACGAGGGGGTTAGATTGCTTATCGGTTTATGGTGAATAAACTCCAAGAACAATCTTCAATCCAAGATCCAAGCTAGATGAGAAGCCACAGTCGTCCAACGTGTGTCACCAAGCACCACCAGGTGGATGGTGTTTCAACCCGTTTGACCTCCTCGATATGCTACCTTAGAAAAACCCGAAGTTTTCCTGAAACTCGAACCCGAAGTACTTGGCCGAAAATTCTAAGCCAAATACTTGAATTTTTGTGTCGAAATTATGTGATATGTAATTTGGCTTGGGAGAACTCTCTTTATATAGAAGAGTAATCCTTGTCCTCCCATGATTAATTAATTAATACAAAATCAATCATATTAATCCTTTTCCTTAAAAATATAAATCCAGAATATTCCTAAATTAATTAGGATATATAAAAGATATTCTTTTCCTTAAATTATTTAACAAATAAATAATTCAATCACATGTTAAATAATTATCCAAGAAAACTAATTTCCCAATAATTAAATTAACACAAAATTCGGCCAAACCCTAGCAAGCATAGGGCCACACGAATTTTATCACCATTTGGGCCGAGTCCACGAAAAATTTCTTTTCCATGTATTTAATTATCTAGTCCAACTAAACAATTAATCCACATATCTATTAAACAGTTCAATCCAACTATTTAATATTAATTGAGGTGAAACGACGAGAAAACGTATATGCTATATTAGGAGCCACGTCGGGGACCATGGACCAATATTCAGTAGCTACAATAAATTAAATAAAATTATTCGTCAGACCGAACAATAATATTCAATCTATTAATTCCGGGATTACACCACCATAAACCCGAAACTGAACTCTACTGAATATAGATAACTTACACTCAACTATGAGTCGAAAGTGTCCACTGATATAATCATTACATACGGATAAATCTTCCATAGACTGTTCGTTACGATTCGGGATATCTCCGTAAACCCTTCTCGAAACCGCTTATCCTTATTTACCATTAACCACCTAGTGACCAAATAGTTCATAACTAATATAATATGAACTGCGCATTGGTCAGTTTCTAGGATTAATAAATAAGGGAACTGTCTGTCTACTTCCCGAGGAAGGAATGGATTCCATATCCGTGATAGCACATACTACTCACTCATTCCAGAATAGAGCCAACGAGAAGTGTCGGACCACATACTACGAAGTGATCCTTACTAACACATCAAACTCTACCCTAGTCTAAGCAGTTGTCTGTAATCACGTCAGGATTGAGATTAATCCATATATGATCATCTTGTGATTCGATAAGACTTCTCGATCACGGAATTATATCGAGAACTCAAATCAAATCGGTCCAAATTACTATATGATTATCATCATATATAAATGCCCATCTAGGTACCTATTACCGGCAGATCCAGATAAGATCGTCACACCTAAAGTGTTCAGGCGCATTATTAGCAAATTAATTTTGAGACCCGTACTCAGATTAATAAACGCCTTACGGACTAAGTTAATTTTAAGTACATCTCACTAACTCAATCCTCTTGTGTATAGCCATACACTTGAGTTATGTGATTACATAAATGAGGTACTTAGGGTTTTCAAAGAGATGTCTTAATTATAAGCATACATGCATATAATAAGATGAATTATTAATTCTGTCATAAAACAATTAGATAATTGTCTTTCGGGCACTACACCTATCAATCTCCCACTTGCACGAAAGGCTAGTGGATTAATTGTTTTATAGCACACCCTTTATATCTATATCTACAACATTCACCCACTTGCTCAAAACAAGTGAGACATATCCCCAAGATTCATACCCTCCAAGCGCATCTTAGTAATTCATCCTTCCAAGCCACGACCGGAGTGTGCCGCGCGCAGGTAGGTCGATGACCAGTAGCGTGCACTTAGAATCCGAATACCATGTGACTTGGTACACACGAATCTTGTAGGTTGGCGGCTTGAGTCAATCTTTGGGATCAAACGTCGCTTTCCATCTAATCCGGTGGTACGATTTCAATATGATTATGACCTCTAGTGATTGCAAAATCCTTATGAGCTACCTCTCCAATGTTTTCACAATGAGGTGGTATCTTACCGGATAATACTTTATCACATGAGTAAAGACTGAGACCGAGATCGATTTAACGATCATCCTCAATCGACTAAAGCCGAATCGGTGTTATCATTTATATTCTAGTTTGCTTTTTGAATATACTAGCATATTATTCATCATTCTCCCGAAGAGACTTGAGGATTCACTAAACATCCCATTTAGTATTCATCTGCAGGTTTAGACAAGCATTCCTGAAAGGTAGGGTAGACTACATCGTTGAATGTTGCATTCCTCTATGCAAGAATATCTTAACCATTGAGATGGATGAATGTGATTGCCAATTGCTTATTTTCGAGAATTCGAGTGAGTCAAATTCTTTATAAAATAGCCCGATGACATGTTAGACTCTGACTTTAGATAACACACCCATGTTGTTTCCAACAGTTTCAGTGTTACCATTCACAAACTCTAATCTACATACTACTTTACTATTATTGATGCCTAGTCTACGAAAGACTTATCAACATTCGGGTCAAGTCCACATATTAAAATATATGACTTTGAAATGACTTAGAGGTTTGCTTTAATCCCCAAAGGATATAAGCTGTGGCAGGTATCCTACCAAAGGTTCTATCTGAATAAATTAAGATACCGTTAGTCTCGCAAAAAGGTCTTAGGGAATCACCCCTATTTTCTGCTTTGTAACGAATCCGTTATTTGCTCTTTGCTAAAACCCTTCTGTTCTGAATGAGTTCAGATTCCGTTGTTCATAATTTCTGAATGAAGTGATCAGAACCTTTTGTGAAGAAAATGGAGTACAACATCAACTATCAGCAGCAGGGACTCCATAGCAAAATGGTGTAGCAGAAAAAAGAAACATAACACTCAAGGAAGTTGTTAGAACCATGATTGCAAAAGCATGCCTACCAAAGAGATTTTGGGCTGAAGCAGCAAACACATCATGCTATACTCAAAACAGATCTATCATCAATAAACATCATGGAAAAACCCCATATGAAATTTGTAATGGAAGAAAATCTAACATTTCACACTTGCATATGTTTGGATCTAAATATTTTGTTTTGAACAGGAGTCAGCTACATACCTTTGATGAAAATGCTGATGAAGCAATCTTCATGGATACTCAGACACTAGCAAAGCATTCAGAGTGCTCAACAAAAGGACCTTGGTGATTGAAGAATCAATTCATTTAGTTTTTGATGAACCAAACACCAATGGTGAAGGTTTAGACACCTTTGAAGAAGAAGCCACACAAGGACAAGTATACATGAATACAACGAGTGCGGCTACTATTACGGACCACACTTTTGGTAATCAAGATGAAGTACCCGGCTAATGCAATGCAACGGAAGAAGCACCAACACAAGATCATGAAGCTGATGCACAAGCAGGAGCTGTGGAAGAACCAGATCAAGAGCAACTCCAGCCTGATTTAAACTGGCTAAGAGATCATCCTGATGAACAAGTCATTGGAGATGTTCATACAGGAGTCAGAACTAGAAGACAACTGGAGAGCATGTTAACTTGTTTTCTGTCACAGGTGGAACCCAAGACAATAGATGATGCAATCCAGGATACTGATTGGATCACAGCCATGCAAGAAGAGCTCAATGAATTTGAGAGAAATGAGGTCTGGAAACTTGTTGACAGACCAGACATGACAAACATTATTGGAACAAAATAGGTATTCAGGAACAAGATGGATGAACAAGGAACTGTTGTCAGAAACAAAACAAGACTAGTTGCAAATGGATATTCTCAAGGTGAATGCATAGACTATGATGAAACCTTTGCACCAGTAGCAATATTGGAAGCAATCAGACTCTTCCTAGCTTTTGCAGCACACAAGGACTTCAAAGTATATCAAATGGACGTCAAGAGTGCATTTCTGAATGGAAACCTAGAAGAAGAAGTATATGTGGAACAACCCTCTGGTTTCCAACTCAAAGGGAAGGAAGACAAAGTATACAAGCTCAAAAAGACACTATATGGACTCAACCAGGCACCTAGAGCCTGGTATGAGACACTATCACAATTCTTAATCAACAATAGATTCAGCAAAGGAACCATTGACAAGACTCTCTTCAAGCTAGAAGAAGGAGCAAACACTTTTCTAGTTCAGATCTATGTTGATGATATCATTTTTGGATCAGAAGATGAAAAGCTATGTGATAAATTTGCGAATATGATGAAAAGTAAATTTCAAATGAGTATGATGGGAGAGCTCAATTACTTTCTTGGTTTACAAGTGAAACAAATGGAAGATGACATCTTTACCAATCAAGCCAAGTATACAAATGACTTGATACATAAATATGGTATGGATACAAGTGGTACATCAGATACTCCAATGTGTGCAAGAGTCATTCTTGGGAATGATGAAAATGGAAAAGATGTTGATCAAAATCCCTGGGAATAAGAACCTGAGTCTACACAATAAAGAAATTACAGACCTAACTAGTGAGAACACAAAAAGGAATAAATTTTATTAAGCGCTATTGGATACACATGAGAGGAGAACAAAATCCATGGGAATAAGAACTTGAGTCTACATAATAAAGAAATTACAGTCCTTTTAAGCTAAAAAAATAGGCAGGGACAATCCCCTTCCTGTTAACAAGATTGAAGAAATAGAAGAAAAACATCAGCATATTTCACAAAATGGTACAGTATAAAGGATAAAAACAATGATGCCAACCCAGGCTTTGAATGAATAAAAACCCCTGTATTAAAACCCAGATCTAAAGATGCAAAATCTCGTAGCTCTAATGCACCAAGCTGTTGTTTTTAATGCAACTTTGTTTCACCATAAGTAGAATAGATCATGACATTATATCCAGTACGTATCATCCTTCCGTCTTACAAAAACTCGGAATGCTCTGCAAAAATTTTGTCCTAAGTGCAGGGTTGGAAGAAAATCGTCCCAAAGCGACAAAAGTGGCGATGTACTCCCAAACTTCTCAATGCCTCTAGATATCATGCAAGTATGCCAAACTTTCTACCACTACCATCACATCTTTACCTAAAAGTGGCGACACCGTCTCAAAGAACTTGCTTTGTTAGCCTTTCTTGTACTTGGAGCTTGAAACCGTAAAAATGAACTATCGAATGAAGGACGGATCTTCCAATTGGATTGACTACCTTGCTAGAGAGATACCTATGTGGACTACTCCATAGAAAGGAGCAAATGATGCTCACATTGGGACAAGAATGATAAGTCAAGCTCGAGAACATATATGCTCTTCACCATGGCTCATTGTCCCATTAAGTACCAATCCTCCATTCAACTTCATCTCCAGGATTGCACTTTTGAAGTTCATTAACCATGTTACTGAAACGAGCGAGATGTTCTATAAGTTCTTCCTCGAGGGTCTTCACCGAGAGATCGAATGATTGAAGCTACAAAGCAGATTATCATTTCTTTGGATCTACTGGATTTGTTTTGAATGAATAATTCAATGGGCACCAACACTTGTCAAGAGATCCGTTTAAGCCGCCGGCATCATTAGCCGAGTTTTGGTTTTGAACTTTAGAAGACTTAGAAAATCGGACCAATCATTTGCTTTCTTATCTTCAAAAACGCCCGAACTGAAGTAATCAATGTTTTTGTCCACCCATGATCATTCACATCAAGAAAAGTAGAACCGATTTTCGGAGAATGAATGTGGAAACACCGGAGAACGACGGCAACACTGCGGGCTTGATACCATCATGCAATGATTCTGGACTTCATCCGCTAAGCGATGTGGATCTTGAAGTCGTTTTGCAAATGTATCAACAACCCTCGAAAGCTTACTAAGACCAACGACTACTTGTCCACAAGGGACGTAGCCCACATGACACTTAACCTGGAAAGGAAGCAAGCAGGCTTCACAATAGGAAAAGAAGTCTAGATCACGAACAATTACTAGACCACCCATTCCTCCAGCATGGCCAACTCCACTTTCCAATCCAGCCTCGGGAAATAATGCACCGTGGACAATATCCTGTGCCTTCATTCTGTAGCCTAGACACAGCAGGGATATAATTAAGTTCAAAGGTTGGGTAACATTTCAAATAGTTAAAAAAAAAAGAGACCAAAAGTGGCACCCTTGTCCTCAAGATCTTACCCCTTTGTAACAAATGCCATTAATTTAAAGGATGCCAAAAGATAGAAAAAGTGTATACAGTGAAGCGGCTACCACAGTCAGATCCATAGAAACACTAGGATATTAACATCCCATTGGAGTGTATTGTCCCTTACTAAACTACATAGTTAAACATGACTGAATACAAACTTATTACACCTCCTCTGTTCCTGATTATTTGAATAAGTTGTTAAAATCATGAAGATTTAAAAAAGTGAAACATAGGTTTGACATGAACAATAAAAGGACTAATATAGTCTTGATTACAACTAATGCATTCTTACTTTTAATCTCTCTCTAATACTTAAGGGTGGAATAAGAAAAAGAACAATAATTGCTGCTTTGGAAATGAAAAGTGACAATTAAACAGGAACAAATATGTTAAGTTGTTCAAGTAAAAAATACTGGAGGGAGTACCCAACTACCAATTCCTGCATAAGAAGAAGCCATCAAAGTTGAATAAAAGCTTAAAACTATTCATATTTTAAATGATAGCACTATGGTCAGTCAACAGGAACCTACAGACAAAAACAGGACAACAAAAAAACAAGCATGGTCCGACTTTCCAAATCAATAAACAACAGAAAGGTATTTAGACAAACATAAAGAACTAGAAACAAAATAAAAAAAAGGATACTCTAGCAAAGGAATATAGCACCGCGCGTGGACCATATCCTAGCAACTTTTAAAGACTAGAAATAAAACAAATGGGGAAAGAGCTGACCAAGAACTCACATGGTGCATGTTACTCCCCTAACGTCACATGTAAACATAACTAGTTTTATACTTCTAATGGTCTAGTATATTTGATAGTAATAATAATAATAATAAAATAAAATAAAAAGGATCACCTTTAGTCCCTTCTCGAAGAGCTTTAGCCACCCGGAGAGGAGTTTTCCGGATACCTTCACGATTAACATCTTCACCCAAACCCTGCAAAAGGACCTTCACAGCATTTTCTATGGCCAAAATTTCAGGTTCCTTCTCAAAACCAAGATCTAGGCCGCGTTCATCCTCAAACTCTACACGAAAATGATCATCGATTAAAGCTCCCATTCCACAAAGAGCAATCTAGACTACAATGCCGCCCAATCACAAAACAATTTCACACCAATGGCAAACTTCAAACATAAAACCACAAACCCAGATGCAAGAAAAATCCATAAAGAAGAAATGTTTCTTAAATTAGAGAGAAAGGATCCGGGTGATGGTAGACAAAATAAATGAGGGTACAGTTGCTATTCAGAGTATATGTGGTGAGAAACAAAATAATTGATGGCTAAAGTTGCAAACTTCAAACATATAACCACAAACCCAGATGCAACTTGCAAGGAATAATCCACAACCCAGATTATGTGAACGGGAATTTAATGTCTTGACTAGATTACAATCAACATGATTCATTTGAATTTAATGTCTTGACTAGATTACAAAGCAATGCAGTAAACGAAATGTGTTTTAACTTTAATAATAAACTAATTCTATTTTACTTATGTTGCAAAAAGAAAGAAACAAATTAATTACAGATAGAAGCCGTAGATTGTTTGATTGAATGCTTTAAACTGCGATAAGAAATGCAAAGATAGCAGTCACCATAATGACAGAGATTCAGATAACATGAAGTTCAGAATAATAACAAATTAATCGGCATCCATACAGACTCGAATTCAGTTTAATGCTGTCATACACACTGTTCCGCCAGCCTTTTAACCATAGCCTAATCTCAAAAAATGGCCAAACACAACCACTGCTAATCAGGGGCGGCTGCAGGAATCTTGACATGGGGTCAGAAGTTTGTCAAATTTTTTCCATATCACATATATATTTGAACATTCAATTCTATACGTATAATTATGAAGCGATAACTAAAAAACAAGTCAAGACATAAAAATAAAGAGGAAGAAAACATGGGATTATGCAAAGAGAACAGAGGAAATTATGATACGGTAAACAAGTAAGTAACCCCTGAATTAATCAAATTTGAACATGCCAAAACCATTAAATCTATAAACCAAAACCATTGTATCGACAAGCTAAAAGCATTTAAAAGGTCAAGATATATTGCTTTATTTAAGCTATTTTTTCCATGTGCCTGCTATCAATTGTGAGAACATTTGTATGAAATCACAATGGCTCTGTTTTTCTCCTCTCAGTCCGTTTAGATTCTCTCTTCAAAGGAAAATTCAATCTTGTCGTTATAATGCGCAAGGATGTTCCTTTGTGGGTGATTACAAAGCAGTGACATATAATATAGACTCGATTTCAGTTTCTGTCCCAATTCATCCAAAAGCAAGAGAGAAAAATCCATCCAATCATAGTGCAAACTTGTTCATGAACATAAACCAAGCACATATTTGTAGTACACTAAACATGTTGTTAAGCATATAACCGACTTCATAAGATTCATCTTCAAGTTCAGACAAAGGCACATTTTCAAGACTCATAGCATATATGTCAAGGAGGACAACATATTTAGTTTACCGGTAAGTGCAAAGAACCACGCTTATATGAAATACTCGAATGGCACCATGAAAAGCCACACTAAAAAAATTATTTTCAAGTGTATATTGTTAACAAAACCAGTTTGGCGAAAGCTTCAAAAGACAAAATAATCACCAAATAGCTCTTTGAAGGACATTTCATAAAAATAAGCTAAACGACCAAACATGTAGACATAGATTAAGGCAAATTATTCATTCCTAGCCAATAGAAATGATATAGAATCACCGAATAGTTGGAACTTCCGGATATGAAAGAGTTGTGATGTGTAAAACACGATTTTATGATAAAACAACACCCAAAAGAATCAGTAATGTTTACGAATGTAATTGCAAAATACGAATGCAATTGCAAAGCAAAAACTGTAATCAGGCATTAAACAGGTCTCATTATTTCCAAACGTGGTTCCAACTTCCTAGTTCAAATATCACTTGAACAGCTTTACTTTATGCTATAAATTAAACAAAACATGCTATTCAAATCCGGAACTAAACATAGAACGGAAAAAATGATAGTAACATAATCAGATAAAAACACATATGAAGTCTCAAAATGCAATACAACTAGTTAAGCTAACTTGTAAACAGAACGGCCCAATTCAGCACCAAAACAAACAAAAACATGTATCTAAAACGCTCTATACACAGTAGCACACAAACGCCCAATTCCCAGGCATTATCTCACAACATTAGAAGAAAAGGTTTCTGACATCATTTTACGTGCATAAAAGGAATGTATGAAGACTAGTGTGCTTATTTACTAGTTCCGTATTTGCTGAGGAGGCTCAAGCTTTACGTTGGTGTCTGAGTAGAAGTCTTTCAATGGGCATTAAGCATCTAGTTTGTTTTACTGATAATTTGTCTTTAGCTAACTGTAGTGAATTTGGTTGGTCTCCCCCTTTCGATTCTGCAACTGTATTATATGATATTAGGCTGATGATTTTACTTTTTGATTCATGCCATGTTTTGTACACTGCCAGAGAAAGCAACGAGTTAGCCCATAAGCTCGCTGCTTTCTCCTTCAGATCAGATGTAGGCGTTTTCTAGCATGGGTGTATTCCGGTATGGGCCTGTACAACCTAATGTCTTTATTAATGAAGGCTTTCGCTCTTTGGGGAAAAAAACACATATGAAGTCTTAGAATGCAATACAACTAGTTAAGCTAATCTGTAAACAGAACGGCCCAATTCAGCACCAAAACAAACAAAAACATGTATCTAAAACGCTCTATACACAGTAGCACACAAACGCCCAATTCCCAGGCATTATCTCACAACATTAGAAGAAAAGGTTTCTGACATCATTTTACGTGCATAAAAGGAATGTATGAAGACTAGTGCGCTTATTTGCTAGAGGAAATTGGTAAATCGTAGGCATCAGTAATATGTCGCATTTTTTTTAGGTCACAAACATTTTTGACATTTTTTTGAGTTTCTTATCCAAATTTGGACGATTTCGTCCAAATCTGATCAAACCGTCCAAATTTGGATTCCTTTTTCGTCCCAATCCATTCATTCGACCAAATTTGGGACGGAATCTGTCTAAAATTCGGACATAACGTCCAAATTGTGATTTAATTCCGTCCCAAATTGAGACGTTCGCCCAAATTTGAATGAAATTTGTTAAATCTCACCCAAATCCAATAAAAGGAACAAAGAAAAGAAATAAACAGAACTCAGATCGATGCTTTATTCATTTGGGGTCAATGCCCTTTTATGCACAGCAGAGAAGAACCATAGATGGTTCATTTTCCATTCACGGATGAAGACAAAGAAATTGGATAATAACCAAGAAATCGAAAAATGCAAAGGTATTATGTCTACTGCTAGTCTATCTCTTCAATTTTAGTTATTGTTGCTTTATTTGTTGAGGAATTTGCTTGACATGAACCTCTTGCCAAACCTTGACCTTTGCTGCCTTTTTCTTCAAAAAGACTCCTCTTGATCTAAAACTCTTACTTTATCAGATAAGATTAAGAACAGAGGAAGGATAATTAATTTTGAAGAAAAGGAGGAAGAAGAACAAATTCCGTCCAAATTTGGTCAGTGAATTGATTGGGACGAAAAGGAATCCAAATTTGGACGGTTTGACTGTATTTGGACGAAATCGTCCAAATTTGGACTGGAAATCTGAAAAAAAATGTCAGAAAATGTTTGACCTGAAAAAGAATGTCAGACGTTATAGTGGCCTGATTTACCAATTTCCCTTTGCTAGACCTAACTAGTGAGTCTAATATACACTCATATACACAAATATAAACATATAAATTGGACTAGGATTGAGCTCCACTAAGACATTTTTTTGTTTGTTTGTTTGTTTTTGTAATATCCCGACCTTTCGTAAAAGGGCAGTCGTGTCTTTTTACGGAATGAAATATTATATTTAAATATTTGTGGATTAAAGTCTTGGTAAAAGAAATACTATTAGGTTTGGAAAAATTAATATTTATAGGGCTTTAATGGAATTGAAATGGAATTAAAGGACCTTATTGCAAAAAGTCCTTCGGAGTTATTTTCTACAAATGAACTTCCCATGTTCTGAAGGAAGTTTTCAGAACTTCAATTTCTCCCAAGTTCGAACATGGCATCAGAAAAGAGAAAAGAAATAGAAAAGAAAACAAAAGAGACTTTTCCACAATTCTCATAAGTCTGTGATCGGTTTTCAGAAAGGATGGAAGATTTGGAATCAACGGTAAGAGAGCATCGTGGTGATACAGAAAAGTTGGGACTTTGAGAAGGCTTTGGTTGAAGTTTCTAGAAGTGCTGCAGGTTTTGGTATTGGAGTTTTGCTTTGAACAAGTAAAAGGCCCTTCCTAATGTGTAATTAGGTCTTATGATGTTTAAGGTTGAGTGATTGTGGTATTTTAATGTTAGAAATCATGCCTACTTGTTGATAGAGAAGTATGTGATGTTTGGTTGTGTAAAAGTTATGTTTTTCGTTGTTTTTTGTGTATGTTGGTGTTAAACTTGTTTGGAATCAGTGGAGATCGTTAAAGTGCAGAAAACTGAGATTTTGGGAGTTACTACGCTCGGTGCAAGCGCACTGCAGGTCGTGAGGCACACCGAGGAGAAGCAGAATGTCTGTTTTTGAGTTTGATGTCTGGTGCAAGCGCACCTGAGGCTAGTCAAGCGCAGCTTGGCTCAAGCAGAAAGATCTGGGAGTTTCGGTTGCTCGGTCTGCAGCACACTTGATGCTCGATCTTGGGCTCACCGCCCTGCTTTTGGTGTTTAACTTGTTTTAAGCCCTGAATCTCGTCTTGAGTGTTGTTCCTTGATCTAATAACTTTATATGAACATGAACAAGCCATGATTAAGTTTCTGATGAGTTTAGTTCCGGCACCGGATGAATGCTTCCTAAGAGTTGAAGTCCAGGACTGTCGGAAGAGTATGATTGCCTTGTGCTTTGGTGAATTAGCATTCACCAATGTTTGTGTATGTGCTAGGCCTTGTCCATGTCTAGTGGTCTAGGTGATAGAATAGGAGTTGTGAGGGAGCTTACTTGAAAATACTTAGGTGGCTAGATAATAATCTAATAACAAACGTACTTGTATAGTTAAAAGACTAAACAACATGTCATTCTTGGAAATGCACAAGGTCATATCGCGATGTGTGGACTATTCGGATAAAGCGAGTAACTCTGCTGGCCTTTGAAAGACACTAGGAGTAGAGGGGCCTCGTGAATGAATAAATTTACTGCCCTCGAAGGGCACTAGGAGTAGAGGGACTTCACCGAATGTGTATACTATCGGAGTCTACCAGAATAGACTTCCGTGGCTATCAGTGTGATCCACTGATAGGTTGCAAACGATACCTTATGGTGGGTAGCACCATGCGTAGTGCCTTTGAATGCGGTTGTAACAAAGATAAGCTAAGCTAGAAACCAATAGTCACAACATGTTGATGACATGAAGTGAACCCTTGAGTTGAGTCGGTCTCATAAAGATAATTTAATAATAACTAATGAACTTTTCGTTGTAAGACTTAATTATACATTAGCTTAATCCTCTTGCTATATACTTTGTACTTACCTCAATTGCATATAATGTTTTGTGTGCTTTTGGGGTGAGAAGACGAACATGTTGATCTTAGGCTAAATGAGGAGTTTGAGGATGATGTGTGAGGATGATGATGCCATGATGATTTTTTTTCATTTCACTTTATTCCTTCTCAAAAGTTGTATTAAACTATGTTGTAATCTCCCATGTTCAAGACTTGTTGTACTTTTATTTCCAGACTTTTGTAAGATAAGTTGTTGTACTCTTTCTTTTAAGACATTATGTAAGTTTCTTTTGTTTCGTTGATTGTAAGATAAACTTTCTAGTAATCTATTCTTAGTAGCATTTATCATGCTTGCCGAGTCCTTTTCAGCTTCCGTTTACTTTAATTTATTTAATTCTATATGTGCCAAAAGTTTTTTTTTCGGATAAGAACTTGACATCCGGAAGCGGGGCATTACAGTTTTCGTATACAGAACTTGACAATTCAAAATCAACTTTTCTTTTGCAATTGTGTTTCTGCACGGTTCAAAGCCATTTTATCCCTCCCTCCCCCACCCCACACCCTCCCAAAAAAAAAAAAGGTTATTATTGTTATTATTAGTGAACTCTTATGAGGTTATTAGTTTCTCCACCCTCACTTTGAACAGTCAACTAAGGAATGCTCATGATCCGATACCACCCCCTCAAAAAAGCAGGATCCGATCTCGAGCAAGGAGAACCAATATAAAATTTAAATATATAAATAAAAAATTTAAGAATAGAAGGACAAACAAGATGCATACTACATATATTAATGGATTTTTTCGGACTGAGGAGAGAGTTGCCCTCTTTAAGTGTAAAGCAAGGCATTTAGTTCTTTAAAATCAAGAAATAAAAAAGATATTGTAATATTCTGAATTTCAAGAAAGGACAGACGTGTCATTTTGCGAAAACGAAATATTATATTCTTTACTTCTTTTGTGGATCAAAGTATTATATATATATAAATATGGGGGCCGAAAATATGTTTATATATTTATGGGAAAATTCTGAATTTATAATTAAAGGAGATAATAGGTTTTATTTTGGGAAAAAGATATTTAAGGAAAATATCTCCCATAATTTCCTATAACCTAAAAGTATTCAGAAAATTATCTCTAAGTTCTCTGCAAACCTTTGAGAGTATAAGAGAAAAGGCTAGGAGAGTTTCTAAGGCGATACTAAACCGTTTTCAGATTTGAATAGAGATTTGGAACCATCGTGAAGAGGGCTTCGTTTTGATATCAAGCTTTTCGAGGTGCTGCAGATTTCGAGGCTTTTGGATTTGGATTTGCTTGCAAACACGTAAGAGACTCTTCCTATGATTTTGATTATGGTTTACAAGGCTTAGGTTGTTGTTTTGAGGTGTTTAGATGCTAGAAGTCGTGTCTTTTCGTCGTTTAAGGATCATGAGATGCTTTGATTTGATAAAGATGAGTTTTTCTGTTGTTTTCTGAGAATTTCGATGCTAATTGTGTTGAAAACGGATGGGGAATCGTTAAGTGGCTGAAAATCGAGTTTAAGGTTTGAGGGTTGATGGGAGTCAACTTTACTGTAATTTGGTGTGCAGTTTAACCCCCGTTTATCACCTTATTGGCATGTTTTGGGTAGATATAGACCGTTTCGAGAGTAATATCGAGAATTATATGCACGGGAGTTAAAGCGTCATATCGATGGTAAACTCGCCTTTTAGCGGTATTTCACTCTTTTCCGAGCACTTTTGTCTTCTTGGAATTACGCGTGATGTTTGTTTGTCTATGTTATTGCGGGACTTAGGTGACTCGAGGACCCGGAAGGCGATGTTTTGGACTATGAGACGTGTTCGTGGTCCGAATGTAGCATAAAAAGTGAAGAAAAGCCAAGTTTGGAGTGAAGACAAGCCAGGCGGGCGTTTGCTATACTCTCAGACGCGGGCGTCTCGCCGTGAAGCTACATCAAACGGGTATCGCACATCCCAGACGGGCGCCCACAAGCATTGACACTTCATTGAAATTTTGATTTTCGGTGGACGGGCGCCCAAAAGACCCCAGACGGGCGTTTAAGTAGGTTCACCCGATTCAAAAGCTCATACACCATGACGGGCGCCTCAGGGTTCCGGCAGCGTCCGGGGTTCAAAAGCCTCAAGTCATGATTCACCAGACGGGCGTTCAGAGGAATGCGAATGCCCGCCCATCAAGACGAAACCCTAATATCTTCATATTTTCCGATCGGACGGGCGTCGACATGGACGAGCAGGCGTCCGGGACAGACGACCTGATTTTCGACCTACTCTATAAATCACGCGCTCATTCAGCCCCTACTCATGTTTTGCCGACTTTAGACTTTTCTTAGGCGATTTAGGGGCGATTTTAGCTAGATTAAACACCATTTGATCCCTTGATTCCTAGATAACTTCCTTTGATTCTACACATCTTTTATAGCTTAGTTTTGCATTACAAGATCAAAGATTCAACTTTTTGGGTGCAACTATTTCTTCATATTTTCTCGGATCGATTTTCAAGTGATTATATGGTAATGATGTTTCTTTCATTTATTGTCTTTAGTTCAATTTCCATTCTTTATTCTGTTATTAGCATAATTATGAGTAGCTAAATCCATGTGAAGTCGAATTATGTGAAAGCGAGCGAAAACCCTAAGGGGGGTGAGATAGGGAGTTGTGTAGTGCGTAAATTATTGTTTAAACGATTAATCCACGTCCTAAAACTTATTTTAACGTCTTTGAATTAGATTGATCACATAGTTCACTGTCACACACATCGAACTTATAGATGTATTTTGCGGTGAGATGTGGGATAAGGGCTTTTAGGATCGTTGCGTAGATTCGGCCTAGTTGTTAGGTCCGAACCCAATACAGAGGTTTGTCATCGTTGTTCGAGCGACTCTAGAGCTTAATCATGTTAGGTTAATCGGTTTTCTAAAAGGATAATTAATTAACTTCACATAGGGTGGTTAGATCGAGTTGTTCAGTCTAATCGCTAGAATTAGGAGTTGGCACCCGTGGATGTCGTTAAACTACATTGGATCAGATTAGGTCGGTTAAGACATGCTCCCTGTTAAGTCCTTCCTTAGGGGTAAAAGTAGCTCGTGGGATCATAGTTCGACTATACCCTTTAATACCTAGAAGTAAATTCATTAGTACATTCTTTACTTTTGCATTAGTATAATACTCTCCACCATTATTTTGACCTGAACTAAGTTCTAAGTCGACTTTGGTACTTGAACATTACTCCCTGTGGATTCGACCTTGAGACCACTATACTACCATTGACCCGATACTCTGTTGGTTAAAGTTAACTGTTAGTTATTTTGCTATCAAGAATTTTGGCGCCGTTGCCAGGGAGTAACGTTTGATATCTTGTAAGTTGACCGAAAGCTTGGGCTTAGGTCGTTTTTATTTTATTTTCTTGTTTTTCAGTGAATGACCCGAAGCTCCAAAGAACCACTCATCGAGCCAATTGAAGAAATTGAAGCTTTTGCACGTAATAGAAATAGTCAACGCCGAGGAGAACCTCTGATTGCTAGTCCAAACCCTTTGTTTGAAGAAGAAGGGATAGTAGAAAGCTTACCCTCACTCTCAGAGTCCTCTGCGGAAATGGATGATATAACTACTAGATGGAACGGCAAAGATCCTATTGATGAACAGAACCTACATGGGCAAACCTCGACCACTATTGGTGGTAATGCAACACTGCCTATGCAAACTCCACCAAGGACCCCTCGTCATGAACCATTGAGAGAGGATAACATGGTGTTACATCAGTTGGGAACTCCACAGTTTAATCAAAGGTCATGGATTGGACAGTACAGGGGAGGACAAAATGCTCAGAATACGCAGAACTTCGGACCCGAATTAGACCAAGAGACGGTAAATCGAGTGTTGCAGATGCTAGAGAATGAAGGGAATCAACAGGGGTTCCAAAACCCATATAACCTATAATCAACCATAGCAGTTCTATCAGCAGCAACAACAACAGAACTATCAGCCACAAATGGCTCAAGAGGCACAGAGACCGAGAGTCTGTCGAGACTATGTTACCACCCCACAGGAAGTTATAGGGCACAATCCAATTAGAGTGCCCCCAATTAATGCGAACAACTTGGACATCAAGCAGATCATTTTGAATATGTTGGGGGAACATGCCCTGTTCCATGGGAAGTCGACTGAGAACCCAAACAGCTTTCTAGATCATTTTCTTCAAATTTGTGGGACGATGAGATATAATGGGGTTAGTGACGAGGCAATAAAGCTGATAGTTTTCCCGTTTGCACTGAGAGGAGCTGCTAAAGATTGGTATGATTCGCTGCCAAATGATTTGTTGCATACATGGGCAGATGTAACGAGAGTGTTTCTGAAGAAGTATTTTCCTCCGGAAAAGATTCTGGATCTTAAAGAAGAAATCTCTTCGTTTGACGGTCTCGAGGGAGAGACATTAAAAGAGACTTATGAGAGATTTAGGGGTCTACTGAAGAGATGCCCTCCACACGGTTTTTCTACGGTGGAACAAGTTATTATATTATTCAGGGCCTTAGAGCCGATGGACCAGAATAAGCTGAATGCCGCAAGCGGCGGAGATATTATGAATCTGCCACCAGAACAAGCTATGAGACAGGTAGAGAATGCGGCAGATGGAGAAGGACAATGGGGGTCAAGCAGAAAGAAGAAGAAAGCCCCACTAGAAAGTGTAAAGTCGCTGAAAGAGGAACTCGATCGGGAATCTGCCATGCACGACAAGATGCAAGAAATGGTACTGAAGATGGACCGAATGGAGTTAGAACGAAAGAAGGCACTGCAATGCCAACTTTGTGGAGGTGGACATTCTGCCATGGAATGTGCATCATCCAAAAAACCCACTTATCCCCAACAGTTGACACCTACTCCAGTACAACAACAGTCTGGAAATCAGAATGACCAACAGTGAATGGATGTCTATGCAATGGGGCAGATGAATATGAATTAGCAAGAGTTTGGCCAGCAACAGTGGAATCAGAACTTTGATAATTAGCAAGGGGCATAAAAAGGATTATGGTATGGGTGATGATTCACAACAATATGATGTGAATTATATTGGACAAGGAAATCAGGGGCAATGGAATCAGAATCAGCATAATCAAGGTTGGAACCAGGGGCAGAATCAAAATTGGAATCGAAACAATAACAATCAGAACCAAGGTTTCAGGCAGAGCCAAAGCCCAACTAACCAATCTTGGAATCAGAACCCCTAGAATCAGAATGCCTATCAAAATACCAATCAAGGCATGTATCAGAACAATCGACATGAGGCCACCAAATGAGAATAATCGAGGCCGGGGCCGAGAATAATCAGGGACAAAATCAGAGTTAGGGGAGCAATCAAGGATGGAACCAGAATCAGGGGCAGCAAGGAAACAATAATCAGCAAGCTAGCCATCAAAACAAAAATAACAGTTTTGGGACTTATCAACACCCGAATGCGCACCTTCATCAGAATAACCAATCAAGCAATTCGGGTTCCCAGAAGACCTCAACTGAGTTGCTGTTAGAGAAGATGGATAAGACTATCTCTGAGCTAAACAAGAGTGCTATTGAACAGAAGGTAGCAACGCACTCAGCTATCCGGAATTTAGAGACTCAAGTTGGGCAAATCACAAATACATTGAAGAAGAGTCCGAGTGATGCTGAGCAGAATTCGAGGCAAGTGAATGCCATATTCACTAGGAGTGGTAGAGAGCTGGGAATCGACCAGCCAAAGCAAGCAGCTGTAGCAGAAGAATATCTAGATGAGGAGGATGAAGCTGAGGCAGCAGAGAGAGAAAGAATGGAAACCGAGTTGGAAGCGGTACGAAGAGAGTTAGCAGCTGTTAAGAGAGACCTCGCGATTGTAAGGAAAGAGCGAGCAATGAAAGTACAGAGGGAGCAGGAAGCTCAAACCAGAAGAGATGAAGCAATGGAGAAGCGGGATTTCATAGTTTGGGATATGAAAGAGGAGGAACCGAGCAAGCCAGTGATGACAAAAGAAGCTACATCTGGGCCTCCAAGGCCAAACACTCGAGGTAAGAAAAATTTTCTGCCCCCTCCCCCTCTTGATTTTGATGAGAATACGTTGCCATACCCACCTAAAGGCCCTAAGAAGCCAGTTCTTACTGAAAATCAGCATAGGTTCCTCGACATTCTTAAGAAGGTAGGGATCAATGTCCCCCTGTTAGAGGCAGTTGCTAGTGTGACTGAGTATTTTAAGTGTTTGAAAGGGATGTTGGCAAGTAGAGAGAAAATGGGTGAGGTAGTTAAGCTGAGGGAGGAGTGTTCAGCGGTTTTTGATAGTAAGATACCCGCTAAGATGAGAGATAGAGGAGGTTTCACCATTCCTATCACCATAGGCAATACTGTAATTGAGAATGTTTTATGTGATTTAGGAGCTTCTGTGAGCTTGATGCCTAAGGCTTTATATGAAAAATTAGGGTTAGGTGATTTGGAGCCTACGGGAATGACCCTACAAATGGTTGATATGTCGGTGAGGAAACCGTTGGGGGTAGCTGAAGATGTGCTAGTTCAGGTAGGCAAGTTCGTGTTCCCTGTGGATTTTGTGATTCTTGACATGGAGGTGGACTTTAGGACCTTTGTCCTGTTAGGTCGTCCTTTTTTAACCACTAGTGATGCTCATATAGGAGTGAAGAGTGGAGATATTTCGTTTGGAGTTGGGGGCGAGAGAGAGCGTTTAAATGTCTACAAGGATAGAGGTCATCAAGCTATAGCTGATGAATGTTCATACACATAATCTTTGTTTTCTTGTGTTGTGGTGCGATCTTGACATGCGGGACGATCAGAGTTCATTGAAAGAGACGCGTGAAAGTACGAGAGGTCGTCGATCGGGGCAAGATCGAAACGAAGAGTATTATCCCTAACCCTGAGCTTTATTATTGGTCACGTTTCTTTTGATCACCCTACGAGTGGACTTAATTATTACTTTAGACACACTTGTTGAAGCAAGTGTGGGGTAGGAGATGGTGTGTGTTTCGAGAGGAGTTAGTTAGTACGAGCTAATATATGAAGGGGAGGAGCTCGAGAGATCTAATGTGAGGCTTGTGGTTCGAAAAAAGAAAAAAAAGAATGAAAAGAAAATGAAGAAAAAAAATGACAAAATGAAAGTTTGAATAAAGTTTAGAAAAATGAGTCAAAGAAGGATGTTTTGAGTGATTAAAAGTATGATGTTAAAGTTGTGGTTGTTTATAAATGAGTACAGAAAGAATCGAAAGAATTTTGGTGCGGTTTGGTATGGTTTCAAAGCAAGAATACATGAAATGATTAGGTTCACTCGTGTTTTCTCTTTCTCCGGTCCCAAAATTTCCTTTCGATTAACCCGTCCCGAGCTTGACATTATAACCCTTCAAGTCCTACTTGACCGTATTTAGCCTCGGTTGCCTCGATTAGTGGAGATTCTAGCCCGGTATGAGCTGGGTGTAGTCATTTGGCCGGTATTCAAAGCCAGTGATCATTTTGAGTGTAGCCCTCGGTTTATATCACACAATTCGTTTTCGTGGTAAGGTAGAGTCAAGCGGTGTACGTTCGATGGTCTGCTTTGCTTTTGCCTTGATGTCGTGGCGCTATGCATGTTTCGTAAAGTTGATCCCACGGTTCATTTTAGGCGCCTAACTTACTCGGGACGAGCAAAGGCTAAGTGTGGGGTGGTTGATGGGAGTCAACTTTACTGTACTTTGGTGTGCAGTTTAACCCCTGTTTATCACCTTATTGGCATGTTTTGGGGTAGATATAGACCGTTTCGAGAGTAATATCGAGAATTATATGCACGGGGAGTTAAACTGTCATATCGATGGTAAACTCCGCCTTTTTAGCGGTATTTCACTCTTTTCCGAGCACTTTTGTCTTGCGGAATTACGCGTGGTGTTTGTTTGTCTATGTTATTGCAGGACTTAGGTGACTCGAGGACCCGAAAGGCGATGTTTTGGACTATGAGACGTGTTCGTGGCCCGAATGTAGCATAAAAAGTGAAGAAAAGCCAAGTTTGGAGTGAAGACAAGCCAGACGGGTGTTTGCTATACTCCAGACGGGCGTCTGCCGTGAAGCTACATCAAACGGGTGTCTGCACATCCCAGACGGGCGTCCACAGCATTGACACTTCATTCAGAAAGTTTGATTTTCAGCTGGACGGGCGTCCAAAAGACCCCCAGACGGGCGTTTAAGTAGGTTCACCCCGATTCAAAAGCTCATACACCACGACGGGCGTCGAGTTCCGTAAAAGCGCCCAGTGGTTCAAAAGCCTCAAGTCATGATTCACCGTAAGAAGGCGTTCAGAGGAATGCGAACTCCCGCCCATCAAGACGAAACCCTAATATCTTCATATTTTCCAGGTGGGCGGGCGTCGACATGGACCAGACGGGCGTCCGGGACCCGGCGACCTGATTTTCGACCTACTCTATAAATACACAGCTCATTCAGCCCCTACTCATGTTTTGCCGACTTTAGACTTTTCTTAGGCGATTTTAGCTTAGATTAAACACCATTTGATCCCTTGATTCCCTAGATAACTTACTTTGATTCTACACATCTTTTATAGCTTAGTTTTGCATTACAAGATCAAAGATTCAACTTTTTGGGTGCAACTATTTCTTCATATTTTCTGGATCAGATTTTCAGCAGTTATATGGTAATGATGTTTCTTTCATTTATTGTCTTTAGTTCAATTTCCATTCTTTATTCTGTTATTAGCATAATTATGAGTAGCTAAATCCATGTGAAGTCGAATTATGTGAAAGCGGCGAAAAACCCAAGGGGGGTGAGATAGGGAGTTGTGTAGTGCGTAAATTATTGTTTAAACGATTAATCCACGTCCTAAAACTTATTTTAACATCTTTGAATTAGATTGATCACATAGTTAACTGTCACACACATCGAACTTATAGATGTATTTTGCGGTGAGATGTGGGATAAGGGCTTTTAGGATCGTTGCGTAGATTCGGCCTAGTTGTTAGGTCCGAACCCAATACAGAGGTTTGTCATCGTTGTTCGAGCGACTCTAGAGCTTAATCATGTTAGGTTAATCGGTTTTCTAAAAGGATAATTAATTAACTTCACATAGGGTGGTTAGATCGAGTTGTTCAGTCTAATCGCTAGAATTAGGAGTTGGCACCCGTGGATGTCGTTAAACTACATTGGATCAGATTAGGTCGGTTAAGACACGCTCCCTGTTAAGTCCTTCCTTAGGGGTAAAAGTAGCTCGTGGGATCATAGTTCGACTATACCCTTTAATACCTAGAAGTAAATTCATTAGTACATTCTTTACTTTTGCATTAGTATAATACTCTCCACCATTATTTTGACCTGAACTAAGTTCTAAGTCGACTTTGGTACTTGAACATTACTCCCTGTGGATTCGACCTTGAGACCACTATACTACCGTTGACCCGATACTCTGTTGGTTAAAGTTAACTGTTAGTTATTTTGCTATCAAGAATTTTGGCGCCGTTGCCAGGGAGTAACGTTTGATATCTTGTAAGTTGACCGAAAGCTTGGGCTTAGGTCGTTTTTATTTTATTTTCTTGTTTTTCAGTGAATGACCCAAAGCTCCAAAGAACCACTCATCGAGCCAATTGAAGAAATTGAAGCTTTTGGACGTCATAGAAATAGTCAACGCCGAGGAGAACCTCTGATTGCTAGTCCAAACCCTTTGTTTGAAGAAGAAGGGATAGTAGAAAGCTTACCCTCACTCTCAGAGTCCTCTGCGGAAATGGATGATATAACTACTAGATGGAACGGCAAAGATCCTATTGATGAACAGAACCTACATGGGCAAACCTCGACCACTATTGGTGGTAATGCAACACCGCCTATGCAAACTCCACCAAGGACCCTCGTCATGAACCATTGAGAGAGGATAACATGGTGTTACATCAGATTGGGAACTCCACAGTTTAATCAAAGGTCATGGATTGGACTGAAGACAGGGAGGACAAAATGCTCGAATCACGCAGAACTTCGGACCCGAATTAGACCAAGAGACGGTAAATCGAGTGTTGCAGATGCTAGAGAATGAAGGGAATCAACGGGGTTCCAAAACCCATATAACCTATAATCAACCACAAGAGTTCTATCAAGCAAAGAACAACAACGAACTATCACCACAAATGGCTCAAGAGGCACAGAGACCGAGAGTGCTGCCGAGACTATGTTACCACCCCCACAGAAGTTATAGGCACAATCCAATTAGAGTGCCCCAATTAATGCGAACAACTTGGACATCAAGCGAGATCATTTTGAATATGTTGGGGAACATGCCCTGTTCCATGGGAAGTCGATCGAGAACCCAAACGACTTTCTAGATCATTTTCTTCAAATTTATGGGACGATGAGATATAATGGGGTTAGTGATTTGAGGCAATAAAGGCGATAGTTTTCTGTTTGCACCGAGAGAGAGCTGCTAAAGATTGGTATGATTATTTGCCAAATGATTTGTTGCATACATGGGCGGATGTAACGAGAGTGTTTCGAAGAAGTATTTTCCTCGGAAAAGATTCTCGGATCTTAAAGAAGAAATCTCTTCGTTTGACGGTCTCGAGGAGAGACATTAAAAGAGACTTATGAGAGATTTAGGGTCTCATCAAGAGATGCCCTCCACATGGTTTTTCTACGGTGGAACAAGTTATTATATTATTCAGGGCCTTAGAGCCGATGGACCGAGAATAATCAATGAATGCAAGCGGCGGATATATTATGAATCGCCACCGAGAACAAGCTATGAGAGCAGGTAGAGAATGCGGCGGATGGAGAAGGACAATGGGGTCAAGCGAGAAAGAAGAAGAAAGCCCCACTAGAAAGTGTAAAGTCATTTGAAAGAGGAACTCGATCGGGAAATCGCCATGCACGACAAGATGCAAGAAATGGTGCGAAGATGGACCGAATGGAGTTAGAACGAAAGAAGGCCTCGCAATGCCAACTTTGTGGAGGTGGACATTCGCCATGGAATGTGCATCATCCAAAAACCCACTTATCCCCAACAGTTGACACCTACTCCAGTACAACAACAGTCTGGAAATCAGAATGACCAACAGTGAATGGATGTCTATGCAATGGGGCAGATGAATATGAATTAGCAAGAGTTTGGCCAGCAACAGTGGAATCAGAACTTTGATAATTAGCAAGGGCCGCAAAAGGATTATGGTATGGGTGATGATTCACAACAATATGATGTGAATTATATTGGACAAGGAAATCAGGGGCAATGGAATCAGAATCAGCATAATCAAGGTTGGAACCAGGGGCAGAATCAAAATTGGAATCGAAACAATAACAATCAGAACCAAGGTTTCAGGCAGAGCCAAAGCCCAACTAACCAATCTTGGAATCAGAACCCCTAGAATCAGAATGCCTATCAAAATACCAATCAAGGCATGTATCAGAACAATCAGCAACAGGGCCACCAACAGCAGAATAATCGAGGCCCGGGGCCGAATAATCGAGGACAAAATCGAGTTGGGGAGCAATCAAGGATGGAACCGAATCGAGGGACAAGGAAACAATAATCGCAAGCTAGCCATCAAAACAAAATAACAGATTTTGGGACTTATCAACACCCGAACGCGCACCTTCATCGTGAGAATAACCAATCAAGCAATTCGGGTTCCCGAAGACCTCAACCGAGTTCTTTGTTAGAGAAGATGGATAAGACTATCTCACGAGCTAAACAAGAGTGCTATTGAGCGAAGGTAGCAACGCACTCGGCTATCCCGAATTTAGAGACTCAAGTTGGGCAAATCACAAATACATTGAAGAAGAGTCCGAGTGATCTTGGCGCAGAGTCGAGGCAAGTGAATGCCATATTCACTAGGAGTGGTGAGAGAGCTGGGAATCGACCACCAAAGCAAGCGGTAGAGTGAGAAGAATATCTGGATGAGGAGGATGGTTTGGAGGCAAAGCAGAGAGAGAAAGAATGGAAACCGAGTTGGAGGCGGTACGAAGAGAGTTAGCATTTGTTAAGAGAGACCTCGCGATTGTAAGGAAAGAGCGAGCAATGAAAGTCTGAGAGGAGCAGAAGCTCAAACCGGAAGAGATGAAGCAATGGAGAATCGGGATTTCATAGTTTGGGATATGAAAGAGGAGGAACCGAGCAAGCCCGGTGATGACAAAAGAAGCTACATCTGGGCCTCCAAGGCCAAACACTCGAGGTAAGAAAAATTTACGCCCCCTCCCCTCTTGATTTTGATGAGAATACGTTGCCATACCCACCTAAAGGCCCTAAGAAGCCGAGTTCTTCACTCGAAAATCAGCATAGGTTCCTCGACATTCTTAAGAAGGTAGGGATCAATGTCCCCTGTTAGAGGCAGTTGCTAGTGTGACTGAGTATTTTAAGTGTTTGAAAGGGATGTTGGCAAGTAGAGAGAAAATGGGTGAGGTAGTTAAGGTTCGAGGAGGAGTGTTCAATGGTTTTGATAGTAAGATACCCGCTAAGATGAGAGATAGAGGAGGTTTCACCATTCCTATCACCATAGGCAATACTGTAATTGAGAATGTTTTATGTGATTTAGGAGCTTCTGTGAGCTTGATGCCTAAGGCTTTATATGAAAAATTAGGGTTAGGTGATTTGGAGCCTACGGGAATGACCCTACAAATGGTTGATATGTCGGTGAGGAAACCGTTGGGGGTAGCTGAAGATTTGCTAGTTCAGGTAGGCAAGTTCGTGTTCCTGTGGATTTTGTGATTCTTGACATGGAGGGTGGACTTTAGGACCTTTGTCCTGTTAGGTCGTCCTTTTTTGACCACTAGTGATGCTCATATAGGAGTGAAGAGTGGAGATATTTCGTTTGGAGTTGGGGGCGAGAGAGAGCGTTTAAATGTCTACAAGGATAGAGGTCATCAAGCTATAGCTGATGAATGTTCATACACATAATCTTTGTTTTCTTGTGTTGTGGTGCGTACTGACATGCAGGACAGTCAGAGTTCATTGAAAGGAGACGCGGTGAAAGTACGAGAGGTCGTCGATCGGGGCAAGATCGAAACGAAGAGTATTATCCCTAACCCTGAGCTTTATTATTGGTCACGTTTCTTTTGATCACCCTACGAGTGGACTTAATTATTACTTTAGACACACTTGTTGAAGCAAGTGTGGGGTAGGAGATGGTGTGTGTTTCGAGAGGAGTTAGTTAGTACGAGCTAATATATGAAGGGGAGGAGCTCGAGAGATCTAATGTGAGGCTTGTGGTTCGAAAAAAGAAAAAAAAGAATGAAAAGAAAATGAAGAAAAAAAATGACAAAATGAAAGTTTGAATAAAGTTTAGAAAAATGAGTCAAAGAAGGATGTTTTGAGTGATTAAAAGTATGATGTTAAAGTTGTGGTTGTTTATAAATGAGTACAGAAAGAATCGAAAGAATTTTGGTGCGGTTTGGTATGGTTTCAAAGCAAGAATACATGAAATGATTAGGTTCACTCGTGTTTTTCTCTTTCTCCAGTCCCAAAATTTCCTTTCGATTAACCCCGTCCCGAGCTTGACATTATAACCCTTCAAGTCCTACTTGACCGTATTTAGCCTCGGTTGCCTCGATTAGTGGAGATTCTAGCCCGGTATGAGCTGGGTGTAGTCATTTGGCCGGTATTCAAAGCCATTGATCATTTTGAGTGTAGCCCTCGGTTTATATCACACAATTCGTTTTCGTGGTAAGGTAGAGTCAAGCGGTGTACGTTCAGTGTCTGTTTTGCTTTTGCCTTGATGTCGTGAGCGCTATGCATGTTTCGTAAAGTTGATCCCATGGTCTGTTTTAGAGCGCCTAACTTACTCGGGGACGAGCAAAGGCTAAGTGTGGGGTGGTTGATGGGAGTCAACTTTACTGTACTTTGGTGTGCAGTTTAACCCCTGTTTATCACCTTATTGGCATGTTTTGGGTAGATATAGACCGTTTCGAGAGTAATATCGAGAATTATATGCACGGGGAGTTAAACTGTCATATCGATGGTAAACTCCGCCTTTTTAGCGGTATTTCACTCTTTTCCGAGCACTTTTGTCTTGCGGAATTACGCGTGGTGTTTGTTTGTCTATGTTATTGCAGGACTTAGGTGACTCGAGGACCCGGAAGGCGATGTTTTGGACTATGAGACGTGTTCGTGGCCCGAATGTAGCATAAAAAGTGAAGAAAAGCCAAGTTTGGAGTGAAGACAAGCCAGACGGGCGTTTGCTATACTCCAGACGGGCGTCTGCCGTGAAGCTACATCAAGCGGGTATCGCACATCCTGCACGGGCGCCCACAAGATTGACACTTCATTCAGAAAGTTTGATTTTCAGCTGGACGGGCGTCCAAAAGACCCCCAGACGGGCGTTTAAGTAGGTTCACCCCGATTCAAAAAGCTCATACACCACAGACGGGCGTCCAGAGTTCCAGAAAAGCGTCCAGGGTTCAAAAAGCCTCAAGTCATGATTCACCAGAAGGGCGTTCAGAGGAATGCGAACGCCCGTCCACTGAAGACGAAACCCTAATATCTTCATATTTTCCAGGCGGACGGGCGTCTGACATGGACCAGACGGGCGTCCGGGACCGACAGCCTCAGATTTTCGACCTACTCTATAAATACACAGCTCATTCAGCCCCTACTCATGTTTTGCCGACTTTAGACTTTTCTTAGGCGATTTTAGCATAGATTAAACACCCTTTGATCCCTTGATTCCCTAGATAACTTCCTTTGATTCTACACATCTTTTATAGCTTAGTTTTGCATTACAAGATCAAAGATTCAACTTTTTGGGTGCAACTATTTCTTCATATTTTCTGGATCAGATTTTCAGCAGTTATATGGTAATGATTTTTCTTTCATTTATTGTCTTTAGTTCAATTTCCATTCTTTATTCTGTTATTAGCATAATTATGAGTAGCTAAATCCATGTGAAGTCGAATTATGTGAAAGCGAGCGAAAACCCTAAGGGGGGTGAGATAGGGAGTTGTGTAGTGCGTAAATTATTGTTTAAACGATTAATCCACGTCCTAAAACTTATTTTAACGTCTTTGAATTAGATTGATCACCTAGTTCACTGTCACACACATCGAACTTATAGATGTATTTTGCGGTGAGATGTGGGATAAGGGCTTTTAGGATCGTTGCGTAGATTCGGCCTAGTTGTTAGGTCCGAACCCAATACAGAGGTTTGTCATCGTTGTTCGAGCGACTCTAGAGCTTAATCATGTTAGGTTAATCGGTTATCTAAAGGGAAAATTAATTAACTTCACATAGGGTGGTTAGATCGAGTTGTTCAGTCTAATCGCTAGAATTAGGAGTTGGCACCCGTGGATGTCGTTAAACTACATTGGATCAGATTAGGTCAGTTAAGACACGCTCCCTGTTAAGTCCTTCCTTAGGGGTAAAAGTAGCTCATGGGATCATAGTTTGACTATACCCTTTAATACCTAGAAGTAAATTCATTAGTACATTATTTACTTTTGCATTAGTATAATACTCTCCACCATTATCTTGACCTGAACTAAGTTCTAAATCGACTTTGGTACTTGAACATTACTCCATATGGATTCGACCTTGAGACCACTATACTACCGTTGACCCGATACTCTGTCGGTTAAAGTTAGCGGTTAGTTATTTTGCTATCAAGGGTCGAATGCGCACGCATTCGTAGTTCAGGATGTTGGTTTCTTTTCCCAACAGGTGCAATGCGTACGTATTCAATGGAATGCGCACGCATTCTCGCTTTCGAGATGTTGAGTCGTTTCGTGATGAAACTTTCAAAGAAGTTTACGGTCGGTGAATACGCACGCATTCCAACCAATGTGCACGCATTGGACCCAGTTTTGGGAAAATGATGTTTTAAGCTATGTGTTGAGTTTTAAACCTTGGTTCTTGGTCTAATAACATTAATTAAACATAAACAAGCCTGCATAAAGTTTCTGATGCGTTTGGTTCCGGCACCCAATGTACTCTCCAAGGGAGTTGTTCGGGACCGTCGAAAGAGCATGATAGGCTTGTGTGTTAATGGTTTAGCACTCATTAATGTCTGTGTATGTGTTAGGATGTTGTGTCTAGCTGTCTAAGTGGGGGAGTAAGTCGGTTAAGGTGAGGCTTTCCTTGAAAACACTTAGGTGGTTAGTTAACGATTTATAAAATACATACTTGACTAGTTAAAGATTAAACGTCATGTCATTCTTGGATAGGCACCAGACAATATCGCGATGTGTGGGCGTTCTTGAAAGTGAATAACTCCGTAGGTTACTAAGACCCTAGGTACGGAGGGATTTCGCCGAACGTGTACACCCTCGGGTTTTCCCCCGTGGTTATTGGTGTGATCCACCAATATGTTGCAAGGTATATCCCACACGGATGTGCGTAGTGCCCTTGAGTGCGGATGTAACATAGATAAGTTAAGCAAGAAACGTATAGTCATAACATGTTGATGGACATGAAGTGAACACTAGATTGAGTCGGTCATATAAAGATAACTAAACAACTATGAATATTTTCTTTATAAATCTTAATTTATATCATAGTTTCTCTCTTTTATTAAGTACGTTGTACTTACCTCAAATGCATGTTTTTCTATGTGTTTAGGGATAAGAAGATGAACAGGTTGATCCGAGTTACGAGAAAGATTTTGATGACGACGTTTGATGACGCCTTCTTTGGAGCTTTACATTTGTTATTTCTTCATATGACTTTTTAGACTAGTCGTTTCTTTTGTCTTTTTGGAATACGTTACGGTTTCTTTGAGACGTCTGGTCTCTTTTACTTTTTGAAAGTTTCGTACGTTTTGAGTTTCGTTGGTTTTTTTCTCAATGTAATAAATGTTACATTTCTATCTTTAGTTCGAGTTTCCTATTCTTGCTTGTTTGAAAAAAAAATTACCCGAGTCTTTTGCTTCTCTTTTGCTTAACTCGATACGACGTATTAAAGGTTTACGTATAAAGCGAAATTTATATTATTTTATACGTGCCGAACGTTCCTTTTCTGAATGAGGATTCGGTGTCCGGGAACGGGGCGTTACAGATATACATATATTTAATTGCAATAAATAAAGGATGAAGTAATTAAGGGGCCGGGGACAATTAAAGGTAGGTAGGTAGGGGTTTACCTTGTTTATTGTCGAAGTACACCTTGGTAGGGGACTCCAGAACATGAGTAGTTTGCTTAACCTCGGAGGACATGTCGGAGTTGTCATAGGCATCCCTACTAGTACTGCTTAAAGAAGCTTCCTTTTCATCATAATCAGTATTAATAGTACCGTTAGCAGCTTCTTCCGTCGTCGTCACGTGTTGACGTGGAGTTCCAGTTACCTGCAGATCAGTTTCTTCAGGGGGTGCCTCCGCCTCCACCTCATCATGTTCATCAAAATTGTAATGATGATGATGATGATGATCAAGTAATGGTTTCTTAATATCAATTATTTCTTCTCTGTTGTGTTGCATTGCTACTACTTCCATTATAATTAACACTAACTAAATGACCTCGATCTTCTTTGAAATTAAGCAGCTAGCTGAAGCTGAGTTTTCAACAACACAGCTCTGCTTTTCAAATGAAATAAATGGTGGGGGGTTTTCGTTGTTTTACAACATTGTTAAATACACAGGCGTAGAAGAGCAAGTAGCTAGCTATAGATAGGCATGCATTGACTATATTAATTGTACAGAGAGTTTACAATTTATTAATCATTATAAAATTATGGTTGTGTGAAAAGACAGGAAATGCGAAAAACATGCATGGTGAATTAATGATTGAGAGAGGGGAGTTGTTAGGTGAAATTTTTGGGTAGTACGTACCTACGTAGATGTTGGAGAAAAATCCCTTTTGAAGGGTTGAATAGTCAACTTTAGCGCGATTTACGGATAGGCTCCGATGTATGTCATCGAGAGTTAATGATATCATTAAATACACCATACGGAGTAGTTGATGATGGGCTTTTGAATCACTCGATTCGGATATCGGGTGAATGAGAAATTAATGCCTAAAGTTGGTTGAAAATGTGTTGGAGATAAGAGTTGAAGGGAGTACCTCAACTCAATATCCCACATTGAAAAGATGGGAGACTTGAGCTCCATATATAAGAGCTAGTGTATGCTCTTATAAATGTACCCCAAGGGGCAAGGCACTTTTTTGCAGGAGGGAGGACTTAGATTATTCCACGCGCGCGTCCGTTCGGCTCGGCTCGGCTCGGTTCGGGTCGGGTGTTACTATTAATTTTTGGACAAAATTTCTTTATGAAATTTACCATAAATTAATCTTGGAATATTATTGTGTTATTCGACCAATCAGAATTCAGACGACACATCATCCGACCAATCAGAGGAGTTGATAATTTCGCCCCAATGACTTTTCTTGCGGGAAAAGTCGGCCATTACTTTTCCAAGGGGAAAAGTTTGATGATGTGTGTTAAGGCCATATTTATATGATTATTAAGGGTTTATTTCATTATTATTTTCCCCACATTTGCATAATTTACATGAGAATTAAGGGTTTAAGTGTAATTATTTAATAAGGATGATTTTAAGATGGTTGTATGCAAAATTGATGATTTTAAGCGTTGATTTAATGGAATTATTATTATTTGGATTTTATTACGTTTTTGCATTGTTTATTTATCATGTAGGAGTTAATTTTCGTGCATATAATGAGGATAAATGAAGCTCAAGTCGAATTATAAGAGATAGAGTTGGAATTGGCTTGAAGAAATTGGATGAAGATGAAGAGATCCGATCCTCGCCATTCAAACGGGCGTCTCATCGATCTTAAACGAAGCGCCCGAAGTGAAGCTGGCGCCCATGCGGCGTCGTAATCGTATTTTACATTGAGAGAGTTCGAGACGGAGGATGAGCAGCGTTTACTCAGCGTCCAGGCATTCGGGACGGGCGCCCCTGAGACCAGACGGGCGTTCAAGGCCGACTTAACCTAGCCGACATCAAATTCCTATAAATAAAGCGGCAGCCCCAACCCTAATTGATACCACATAATTGAGATCGCAATTTTACACCAAAAAGCTGCGGCGTAACCCTAATTCCATAGAGATGAACTTTCCAACCCAACAATCATCTTCAACATGATTGTTGGCTAACTTTCTGCGAGTGAGTCGACGGAGGAAGCCCATCATCAACACAACCAACTAGAGAGTTCGATGCTTTATGTTAGTGAGTTTAATTTATAGTTTTTCATCACTTTGGATCTTTGTTTTGTATTGATCACGTTTTGTTGGAATTAACGATTTGATGAAACGATTTATCTATATCTATATGCTTGGATCTATGTATGAAAATATATTGGTTTAAGTTTTATTTCGTTCAAGTGATGCAATTATTCGTGTTTTAAGAGATTATGCATGATTAGTTGAGTAAGAGTTTGGAAACAATCTCGTGATTTCGTGTTGATTGCATGTTTAGTTTGTTTGAAAAGATAAACGAAACCTAGAATTTGGTTGAAGAAATTTAATTGAATTCGTGAAAAATCACTACTAAAAACTACATCTTAGATCACCATCTAGTTGGGGTTGTTGGTTGATGGGTGGATTCGTTGCCTTCTTTGTGTTTTTCCTTTAATTGTTTTAATCAAAATCGTTTAGATTAAGTTTCGCTTAAGTTTAGTTTTTAAACCTTTAGATTCCTCGCAACTTTTCTCGCAATTTTTGCATTACGATTGTAGTTGGGACGCCGTCTCAATAATAACGCCCGTCCGATAGATTCGTTTTCAGGACGCTCGTTCACTTTAGTGAACGTTCATCCGCCTCTTCTGTTTTCTTATTTTACGCTTGTTTTTATTTCTGTTTTAGTTTTAATTCTTAGGTTTAGGTTTTAGTTAGTTTCACTTTAGTTTAGATAGATAATTGTGACATAATTGATATAGATTTATATTTGAATCCGATAAACATTCCACCACTCCCTAGGGCGACCCGTAAACACCCTATACTACGATCCTTATACTTGGGGTGTTTCGGTTTATAAATTATAAAACTAGTTTTACCGAACAAGTTTTTGGCGCCGTTGCCGGGAGTCGGTAACGGTTGTCGGATTCTATTTAGACGATTTTTCGTGTCAAAAGGATCGCTTTTAGCACGCAGATAGTATTTTGGCCGTAACTTTCGCTCGAGTGTCCGTTTGGAACGCAGGACCCCAATTCGAAAGCTCGTTCCGACGCCGACGACGTGGTGAACGGCCATAGGCCGTTCAGTTCGTTTTCGAGGTCAAAATCCACTGTTTTTTCCCTCCATTTTGGCCCTAGAAGGTTTCAACACGCTTTTTTTTTTTACCGTCTTAGTGTTTTTCTTGTTTTTAAACTTTTCGTAGGTAGGTTTCTTTTTCGCTTTCGTTTAATTTTAGGATTACATTTATTATTGTTTTATTTTATCTGATTTTCTTTCAATTATTTTCCTTACTTTTTTATAGCTTAGATCTGTTTCCGTAATTATAGATTTGTTTGATTTTATTTCCATAAGTCTTTCTCGCTTTTATTTTTATCTCGTTTTAATTTTCGTAACCTTAGTTTTTAGGTTTTCGTTTTACGAACAGCGTTCAACAACTTGAACGCCCGTCCACCTCAATTCTGTCCTCTGAACGAACGTTCATTCAACTGAACGAGCGTTCAGTTCTGAACGAACGTCCACTAACACTGGACGCCAGTTCAGTCTGTTCAATCATCACTTCTTTTCTTTCTTCTCTTTTCTTCTCTTTTCTTTTCTCCCTCTAAACCATCTAATCTTTTCTAAACCTGTTCTAATCAACCCCAAAGGGTTGATTTCTTCCTTTTCCTTTCTTCTGGTTTATGCAAACGAGAAGTAAGAAGGGACTTCTGATCTTTGATCCCGAGCCCGAACGATCTATCCTTAAAAAGGCTTCTCCCCGATTTGGACAAAATGGCGGATCAAGATCCACCAATTCCAAATCGACCCCAAGCTCGATTAAATTTACTCCTTCAACAAATGCAAGCTCTGCAAAGAATAGCGAGAATCGGCAAGTCGGGCATAAATCAACAACTTCAACAATTCCGCCAAAACCCGGCTTTAATCAGTTGAACCAGGACCCCTACACTCCATATCTAAATCAAGATTTTCTCGAAGGGCATAGACTTATTCGTCCTCCCGACATGGGAGGAGTGAACTTTGATCTAAAGAACGGAGTAGTTGCTCTAGTTCAGAATAGCTCTTTCCATGGTAATGCTCAGGAAGATCCACACGACTTCTTGTCCACATTCGTACAAATCTGTGAAGCAGGCCATTATCATGGTGTTGATTCTGAGATCGTAAAGTTGAAGCTATTTCCTTTTGCTTTAAAAGGTGAAGCAAGCAGATGGTTTAAGTCGTTAGCACATCATTCCCTCCATACATGGAATGATGTCAAAAGAGCCTTCGCTCTTAAGTGGGTTTCACCAGGCAAGATTATGGAGATGAAACGGGAAATAGCTACGTTTGAGCAGATGGAGGATGAGGCATTGGCAAGGCTTGGGAGAGATTAAATCTGTTGATGAGGAAGTGCCCCAATCACGGATATGATAGACATGAGTTGTTGGAACTATTCTACTGAGGTGTCTCTCAACCTAATAGAGACTATCTTGACTCACAAACTCATGGATCCTTCTAGGGGAGGTGATGAGGCGCCACTGAGTGGTCGAGACCATCGCCAAGAACAATATGTGGTCGACTCTCTAAGAAGACCAATATTGTTAAGAAAGAAGGCACGCAAGCAATCCCGATACACAACCGTTGGTTGCTCGGATGGAATTGATAAGCAAGCGGTGGCCAATCTTTCGACGCAGCCTTCTCTCCGATCCGGGAATGCGGTAGGAACGGAGATGACGGAAGAAGTAAACTTAATGGATAATCAAAACCAACCCTTCCAAACTTCAATCAAAGCCGTAACTATTCAGAATTCAACGACAAAACTTCAATCAAGCCAAGTTACCACCTGGCCCTTCAAATCGAATTCTTTCAACTCGAACTATCAAAGGCGATTCAGAACTCCCAAAGGCCTCAAGGGTGGTTGGAATCAAACTCAGAACAACAATCATACCACCTCATGTGTCCTCAACACAAATTCGATGAGTGGTAGACATGGTGAAGACTCGTCTACTAGTGTTAAAGCAATTGAGAGACAAGTCGGTCAAATGGCGAGACCCGGCAAGCAAGCGAGACCTCACGGTAAACTTCCGAGTTATACCGAGAGAAATCCCAAAAGTCGATGTGAATGTTTGCACCGCCATTACACCTCAAATGGGAGTATGGGCAAGAAGAGGAGTTGAATGAAGTAACGTTGAAGAAGTAAACAAGTTGGACCCGGCAAGATGTCGGAAGCGAGTAGCCCCTCCCGACGCCATGAGTTCAGGAGGGAAATCAGAAACCACATGCCGAAGAAAGCAACGATGAGGAGGAGCTTAGTGACAATTCTTGGAGGGCGACAATGATTACGATGAAGAGGAAAGGAAGGAGAGTCGGAGGTCTGTACACGACTAAGAAAAAGGAAGAAAAGTTCGTAAGATGGAAGGATAGGGAGGATGAGGCGATAAAGAATCAAGCTGAGGAATGATAAAGCCCTTCCTTATCCACCAAAAAAGGAAAGAGAAGGCCCTCACTAACGACAAGCGGTATCTTTGGAGTGAGGAGGATACTTAGGGACACTAAAGTGAGTATGCCCTTAGTGAGGTATTGTCTCGAAATGCCTAAATGTACTAAGTATCTTAAAGAATTCGGGAGCAAGAGAAAGCTTCAGGGATGGTGAAGAAGTGTTTGAGAAGATTGTGCAATGGTTTCTGAAAGTCATCATTAAGCGAGGTGACCCTGGCAGACCTTCAATATCCTGCGAGATTGAAGGCCATTTGTTCGAAAATGTCTTATGCGACTCAGGGGCCTCTATTAATGTGATGCCATTAAACGTATGCAAAAAGCTCGGGCTAGACAAAAGAATGCGAGAACGCCCATTTCTCTTGGATGGTAGACAAATCTAGTAAATGCTATGGCCGGTTGTGTAGCTAATGTTCTCCTTCAAGTTGAACATTTGGTCTTCCCTACCGACCGGGTTATCTAGATTATCCACCCGATAAGGAAATGCCTCTAATTCTAGGCCGAACCTTTTTAGACACTTCTAACGCTCTCATCGACTTCACGCAAAGAATGATTACTCTTAGAGTCGGTGACACATCTGTCACCTTCACACGAGGACACATCCCGAAAGAGCCGTAATTGATGAAATATCGTTTGTCGAAGCTATCTATGAGGACGAAAAAGATGCCTACTTTGAAGAAGGCGAGGAGTTGACAGAGATAGGTGTTTTTGAAGTCATGGACATTGAGGATCCGCCGATTGCGGACCACCTTCTAATTCATTTCAAGCCGTAGGCATTGACGAGTCATCTTCACTCGCCACACCGGGCCTGTTATTGAGTTAGAAGCATGGAGATGCCCAAACAACAAACGATGATTTCAAAGAATCGAGTCGGGAAGACTTCATCCCTGGTGAAGAAGAAGCTCGATGGGTAGTTGGGATGAGGTAGAGTTTTGGAGAGAAGCTACTCATTGGGAAGTAGATGATTGGGAGGGAGTGGCGAAGAGCTTAAAGATGAAGAGTTAAGAAAAATGATCGATCACAAGAAAAAGGAAGCAAGTGTTGACCGGAGGATTCCGATGGACGATTTGATCGAAGACTTTCCGGGGTAGAGCCTCGGGAAGATGAGTTATTCTTTAGTCAACCACTCCTAGCTCATAAAGAGAAAGGTGGCCCGTTAAAGTCTAGTATTGAGCAACCACTCTCGATTTAGAGCTCAAACCGCTTCAAACACCCAAGTATATCTTTCTTAAGGATGGAGATAAATTGCCTTTGATCATTTCTTCGAAACTCGACCAAGAGCAAGAAGCACAGCTGATAGAAGTGCTTAAGAAAAACATCCTCGCGTTCGGTTGGCAAGTGGGTGATATCCGAGGGATCAGCCCAGACATATGCATGCATAAAATCCGAACGGAGGAGGGAGCTAAAAGGTTAGACAACCTCCAGAGAAGACTAAATCCGCATATGCAGGAGGTTGTCAAGAAGGAGGTTATAAAGTGGCTCGACATGGGAATCATCTATGCAATCGCCGATAGCGAGTGGGTCACCCCTACTCAAGTTGTGCCAAAGAAAGGCGGAATCACAAATAAAAGAATGAAAAAGGGGAGGAAGTTGCCTTACGACTCGTGACAGGCTACAGAGTCTGTATTGACTATCGTAGACTTAATGAGGTTACTGCCAAGGACCACTTTCCCCTACCCTTCATTGACCAGCTTATTGAACGACTGAGTGGTCATAAGTATTATTGTTTCCTTGATGGCTATTCCGGCTACTTCCAGATAGCCATTGATCCTAATGACCAAGAGAAGACCATGTTTACGTGTCCATCTGGTACTTTTGCTTTTCGTAGAATGCCATTCGGTCTATGCAATGCACCCGTGACTTTTCAACGGTGTATGTTGGCCATTTTTGATGGACTTGTTGAGAAATGCATGGAGGTCTTCATGGATGACTTCTCAGTCTACGGCGATAGTTTTGATGAAATTTTAGAGAACCTAGATATGGTACTCCAACGTTGCGTTGAGAAGAATCTGGTGCTTAACTGGGAGAAATGCCATTTTCTAGTTGATGAAGGAATAGTTTTGGGACACAAGGTGTCCAATGCTGGTATTCAAGTTGATAAGGCTAAGGTCGAAGCCATTGAAAGGATGACGTACCCTAAGACAGTGAAAGAGGTACGAGGTTTTCTAGGCCATGTTGGCTTCTACAGGCGTTTCATTAAAGATTTTTCTACCATCGCCAAGCCTTTATCAAATCTTTTGAAAGATGATGTCGATTTCTTGTTCGATGCGAAGTGCAAGGAAGCTTTCAATTGTTTGAAAGATATGCTTATCAGTGCCCCTATTTTAGTTGCACCTGACTGGACCAAGCCTTTCGAGTTGATGTGCGATGCCTCTAATTACGCCGTAGGCGCAGTTTTAGGTCAAAGAGTTGATAAAAGGTTCAGGCCCATTTATTATGCGAGCCGCACCTTGAACCCGGCTCAATGCAATTACACCACAACTGAGAAGGAATTCTTAGTCGTTGTTTTTGCCATTGACAAGTTTAGAAGTTATCTTCAGGATCTCAAGTGATTGTATGGACAGATCATGCACTTTACGCTACCTTATGGACAAAGCGGATGCCAAACCAAGGTTACTTAGATGGATTTTAATTCTACAAGAGTTTGACCTTGTGATTAAAGATAAGAAAGGTAGTGAGAATATTGTGGGTGATCATTTATCTCGCTTAGTAAATGAGGGTGCTGAGAGAATCACAATGATATAGGCATTGATTTTCCGATCGAGCAATTGATGAAGCTTGAAACGGTTAGGCCGTGGTATGTCGACTCACGCCAACTATTTAGCGAGTGGTCATTTAGAGGATATGACGTATCAGGAGAAGAAAAGATCTTTTTCGATCTTAAATATCTCGTATGGGAAGATCCTTATTTGTTCAGAGTCCAGTAAAGACGGGTTGCTTCAAGGTGTGTTCCCGAGCATGATGAGTGGGATATCTTAGAACAATGCCATAAGCGAGTCTACCGGAGGTCACTATGGAACACCGAAAGACGGTTGCAAAGATTCTTCAAGCTGGATTCTCTCTTGGCCGACTCTTTTTAAGGACGCAGAAGCCTTTTGTAAAGGTTGTGATAGGTGCGAGAGAGCAGGAAGCGAGTAGTCGGATGGAAATGCCACTTAAGCCCATTCTTGAATGCGAAGTTTTCGATGTATGGGGCATAGATTTTATGGGACCCTTTCCATCCTCATGTGGTAATAAGTATATCCTCGCCTGTGTGGATTATGTTTCAAAGTGGGTCGAGGCCATAGCTACTCAAACTAATGATCACAAGGTTGTAAAGAAATTCTTGCAAAAGAATATCTTTACTAGATTAAGGTCGTCCGAGAGCACTCATTAGTGATGAAGGTACTCACTTTTGCAATGCGCCGCTTGACAAGATCCTTGAGAAGTATGGTGTCAAACATAAGATTGGTACACCATATCATCCTCAAACTAGTGGCCAAGTCGAGGTGAGCAACCAGAGCTTGAAAAGAATTTTAGAGAAGACCGTGAACAATAATCGATCTAATTGGAGTCTTAAGTTGGATGACGCGTTGTGGGCTTATCAATCGCATTCAAGACCCGATGGGCACGTCACCCTTCCAAATGGTCTATGGCAAAGCTTGTCATTTACTGTCGAACTTGAACATGAGCTTTCGGGCAATTAAATTCTTAAATTTTGATAGCCAACTCTGTGGGGAGAAACGATTGTTGCAATTGAACGAGCTCGACGAATTCAGACTCCGTGCATACGAGAATGCTAAGCTTAGCAAGGAAAGAACGAAGATGCTCCATGACGCTAAGATCAAGGACCGAGAATTCAAAGTTGGTGAAATGGCTTTACTCTATAATACTAGACTTCACTGCTTCCGGTAAACTCAAGTCTAGATGGTCTGGTCCCTTTGAGATTCTCGAGGTTAATCCAAGTGGAGTAATTACTTTGAACGGGTATGGTAATCAAGCTTTTAAAGTGAATGGCCATCGACTTAAGAAATATTTTGGGCAACCAAAGGAAAAGCCTGAGATTCTTTATTTCCAAAGAAGAGATGAGAGTACAGATGTCCTAGTTTGTGAGGAGATTCCATCTTATTTCTTTGAGTCAGATGATGATGACGTTCCTATATCCACCCGTAAGGTACCTTCTGTTGAGACTTCTGATCATACCACTATGTCTATGCCTATCATCCGCAAGAACAAGAAGAAGAGAGTCAGTGTAGTTTGGAGAGAAAAGTTTAATGAACTTATTGCGCACTTGACTTGTTGTTGTGGTGAAAATCATTTCCGCCCTAGTACTTCTAATTCTGATACTGAGGTGGCGGTAGTCAAACCAAAGTGGCCCGATCCGGGTTGATCTTTTGGAATCTGTGTCAAGCTATTGACATTAAAAGAGCGCTCCTAGGAGGCAACCTAGTTTTATTTGTTTTTTTTCTTAGGTTGTTTTATTGTTTTAGAAATAATACTTTAGTTGATTTTGTGTTGATGGTTATTCCTCCTACATTCATTGTAAGTGTTTTGTGTTATGTGTTGCTCATATACCCCGTGTACCCCGAGATTATATGGTATGTCGAGTGTTGCGATACTTTTGAGCAGAGTTTTCGAGTCACTATCTTGTCGTTGTTGCCTATTCAAGTTGCAAATGGTACATTCATGCTCCGGCCTCGACCTCCGCTAACTTTCATCCGACAACCACTTTGTTGAAACCAACTAAGTTTTCTTTTTCTTTTATTATTCGCACATTCGAGGACATAATGTGATTTAAGTGTGGGGGGGTGTTTGGGTATGTTTTTATGCTATATCCTTTGAAATATGAGTGAATGTTAAATTTTCATAAATTTTAAAATTTTTGTGAGTCTCGAGCATATAATTGGAACTAGATGCTTGCTAGTTGTAGTTTTCTAACGATGATGGTATGTGACTTAGTGAGATAATTATAGCATGTTTTACTTTTATGGAGATAGTTTCGTTTTTCACTCACTAAAGCCTTTGATTTTGAAGCATGACTTTTGAATTATATCCTTTCATTATTTTTAATGCTTTATCTTAGGAAGGTCGGTATAGTTACACCTAAGTTAGACCGTGTCATCGTGAATATCATAAAGTTTGAATGTGATAGGTGAGATGTAACTTATGACTTTGAAAAGTGAATGAATAAAGTGAGTGAGCAATTATTAATAAATACGTTTGTCGGAAGCTGGTTAATGATTTGAGTGAGGTAGGGTATACCTCGTATGTCCTATACCACTATGATGACCAATAGCTCACGATAGTCAGTTTATAGCTACCTTATGATTTGAGTAGGTAGGGGATTATCACTAAATGTCCTATTCTACTATGATGGGTAAGAGCTCATTCTGATATGCGTCAAATTTGAAAATTTTGGAAATGATGAGTAAAAATAGAGTAAAGTCATTGTTATCATGGATCTTATACCCAGTAGAACCGCATGATATCTTTGTAGGATTATCCTACTGAGTGCGTGGGAAGGCTTTGAGTGGAGCTATTATTTCTCATGCAGGATAGTCATTGGAATTTTTGAAAGGATATTTCTTTGAAAGGCTTGTTAAGATTGAGAATGGCTTGTCACACATACACCGAGTCTATCTCTGTGATGGTATTGTTTGCTATAGTTGTTGTATCTTTCGTTACGTGAGTTAGAGATCTATGTGGATTATTTATAAAGTTGAGCTATAGTTTTGATTGTTTTGTCCGAGGACGTACAAAAAGCTAAGTGTGGGGTGTTGTTAAGGCCATATTTATATGATTATTAAGGGTTTATTTCATTATTATTTTCCCCACATTTGCATAATTTACATGAGAATTAAGGGTTTAAGTGTAATTATTTAATAAGGATGATTTTAAGATGGTTGTATGCAAAATTGATGATTTTAAGCGTTGATTTAATGGAATTATTATTATTTGGATTTTATTACGTTTTTGCATTGTTTATTTATCATGTAGGAGTTAATTTTCGTGCATATAATGAGGATAAATGAAGCTCAAGTCGAATTATAAGAGATAGAGTTGGAATTGGCTTGAAGAAATTGGATGAAGATGAAGAGATCCGATCCTCAGCAGTTCAAACGGGCGTCTCATCGATCTTAAACAGCGGCCCGAAGTGAATCGGCGCCCATGCGGCGTCGTAATCGTATTTTACATTCAGAGAGTTCAGACGGAGGATGAACGAGCGTTTACTCAGCGTCCAGGCATTCTGGACGGGCGTCCACGAGACCAGACGGGCGTTCAAGGCCGACTTAACCCTAGCCGACATCAAATTCCTATAAATAAAGCGGCAGCCCCAACCCTAATTGATACCACATAATTGAGATCGCAATTTTACACCAAAAAGCTGCGGCCAGAACCCTAATTCCATAGAGATGAACTTCTCCAACCCAACAATCATCTTCAACATGATTGTTGGCTAAAAGCCTTGCAGTGAGTCGACGGAGGAAGCCCATCATCAACACAACCAACTAGAGAGTTCGATGCTTTATGTTAGTGAGTTTAATTTATAGTTTTTCATCACTTTGGATGCTGTTTTGTATTGATCACGTTTTGTTGGAATTAACGATTTGATGAAACGATTTATCTATATCTATATGCTTGGATCTATGTATGAAAATATATTGGTTTAAGTTTTATTTCGTTCAAGTGATGCAATTATTCGTGTTTTAAGAGATTATGCATGATTAGTTGAGTAAGAGTTTGGAAACAATCTCGTGATTTCGTGTTGATTGAATGTTTAGTTTGTTTGAAAAGATAAACGAAACCCTAGAATTTGGTTGAAGAAATTTAATTGAATTCGTGAAAAATCACTACTAAAAACTACATCTTAGATCACCATCTAGTTGGGGGTTGTTGGTTGATGGGTGGATTCGTTGCCTTGCTGTGTTTTTCCTTTAATTGTTTTAATCAAAATCGTTTAGATTAAGTTTCGCTTAAGTTTTAGTTTTTAAACCTTTAGATTCCCTGCAACTTTTCTGCAATTTTCTGTTCTGATCGTAGTTGGACGCTCGTCCTCAATAGCGAACGCCCGTCCGATAGATTTCGTTTCCAGACGCTCGTTCACTTTAGTGAACGTTCGTCCGTCTTTCTGTTTTCTTATTTTCTGCTTGTTTTTATTTCCTGTTTTAGTTTTAATTCTTAGGTTTAGGTTTTAGTTAGTTTCAGCTTTAGTTTAGATAGATAATTGTGACATAATTGATATAGATTTATATTTGAATCCGATAAACATTCCACTCCCTTAGGACGACCCGTAAACACCCTATACTACGATCCTTATACTTGGGGTGTTTCGGTTTATAAATTATAAAACTAGTTTTTACCGAACAATGTGTCTCGGCCAATCATATTTGAGCATTGGTTCCTCCTCTCCACTATATAAAGAACCTCATGGATGAGAGTTTAAGCATCGAATTTTCTCTTGTGTCTTTCCACCACAAAGAGTCAGTCATATAGATTTAGATATGAGTCGAAGAGAAGTTGGAGCACTATGTAAGTTAAGCCGGAGCTCGGATTTTTGAAGTGCCTCTAAATCCGAGACGTAAAGCCGTTGTATCTTGGGAGGCGATTGCTACTACCGTGGGCACCATACCGGAGCAATTTGTCTTAAGGAAAGAGTATCTACTCGCATCGGTTTGATCTCTAGTCCTTTATTTCAAACATCGTAATTTTCTTGCTCATTGTTTGAGTTAGATTTGCATTAGATTTGCACGTAATATTGAGATTGTTAGATCTGCTAGATAATATGAATTGTTCTATTCACATGATTTATTTTCTAGTTTAATATTCCGTAATTTAATCCGTAAATTACGGATCTGTTCCGTAAATCACTACACACACGATACACCTATCCCAACAAGCTTAAGACAAATTTTATTCGTTTGCGTTACAGTATCGTCGTGTAAACCAATTTGCAGATCTGTTAATTTCTTATCTATCTTGATTTACTTTGGTGCCGGATCCATTTAAGGTTTGATTATTATTCTTGTGCAACTAACCAGTTTATTTGCAGAACTGTTTTGTTTTGATTGGTTTGTGCCAATCTTGTCCTCATTAATTGATTATATATTTCTCGGACTGCAATTTGATCACTGGAAGATCGTAATTGTCGATCTCGATAGATTGTCGCTGTAGTAGCTACAATTAATCTCCTGTACTTGCATTGATTTGAGTATATATCTTCGTGTATCAAATCTCTTGGCTAATCCTCATGCAAGGTTGAGTTAATGATACCAATTTATTTTCTCGTTTTGAATATTGCTGGTTGCAAATCTGTTGATCGGACAATCTCAATTTGGTTGGGAATATCGATCTGTGTTCGTTGGGGAAAAAAAAAAAAAAAAAACACCGTTTGTTTATTTCTGTAACAGAACTTATAGAGTTAATAGTTAAATCATTGGGATAAGACTTTAGAAGTTCTGTGGTTTAGTGTTGATGAGTTTCGTTTGGGATCGAATCTCTATTGCATAAATAATCCAGTTCCATGCAAAATATGAACACACAATATTCTGGACGGTTTTTTGGGTGCCTTTATGTGAACATGTGTTGAAGGTTTAAGCTCTTCCCATCCCACTTAAACTTTCACAAAGATTTGAAATAAAGTTTCATGTTGCAGTATGAATACTCGATTTGACTTTATTGGTTAATATATGGTTATTTGCTCACATATAGTATATAGTATATGGTTTGAGAAACCTATGAGGTTCGAGAAGAAGGGAAAATATATACCATGATTTTGTTTGTTTGCACGACATATTTGATAAAAGTATATTGCAGGCCACAAACTTTATATTTGGTTGGAGCATTTTTCCTAAAGGGATGAGAAATTATAGAAAGATATACTAGGAGATATTTTTTCCTATAATTTCTAGATATCATTAAATGGTCAATCAATACAAATCCGTCGATTACGGTTTCGATTTTGAAGCATCATGTTTTAAGGTAATTGGAATTCAGTGGTACTCATGCTCACGTGATTGATGGTTAAATTCCGTATGTAATAAATGGAATTAGGATAATATATCATCTGGTTGTGTTTGTAACCAATTGCAACATATGCAATTGCGCTGATGTACTTGCAAAATTCGTTATTAGACTTAATTTAATTTTACAGAGTATGCTAATGTTCTGTTTCTTTGTGAAGCCCAATATGTTTGAATATATGGAGTCATTGACTCTGCTTAGTCAATATGCGATTGTATAAATTACTCTATATTGAACTTTTTGTGTTGGTATGACTAGTGCAATATTCATACACAATCCGTTTGTCTATTGCTACCATAGTGCTATTGTGGCTTATAATGTGATGGTAAATTGTTGATCTTCTGTACGCTGAACAGAAATGGTAGGAACCACTAAGGTGAGTCCTAATGTGGGTGTGTCTTTTGTGACACATGTCTACGTGCTTGCTGTAGCACTAGACGTAGCACTAGTGACCAGTTAATCTCATCCCGTGGATGGAGAAGTTCGGTGGTGCAACGAACAATGCTTGAATGATCAAACCAGATTGGTCAGTATAGTGACAGTGAAACTGTCTGTTGAGCACAAAGGTGAAGCTCAGTAAAGAGCCAGTGAGATTGGCTTTAAGTTCTGCTTACATGCTTGAGTCATCATTCTTGTGACACTTGACTAGGACTTGCAAATTTCAAATTCGTTCATCCATTGATGAACATGGTGTTGTTACCAAATTTGAAATATGATCCTAAGTTCAAGAGTCAAGTATGTGTTGAAGCCTTGTTGGCTAACTCACCATTTTCAACAGTAGAAAAGAACACAAAACCTCTAGATTTGTGTAACCTAGAGGTGATAAAAGTATAATGTTACTTTTATTGAGTATAGCACCGGAATGTTGTGATAAGGCTCGTGATGCGTTGTGGACTGTCAGAATGAACGTGCAAATAAACATAGCAAACGGATGAGATGTATCCGTAGTGATTGTAGAGGTGGATACGATGTATTGTTTCGTGAGTCTTGCTAAGGGCCCGGCATCATTCATCAAACAACTACACCATACACACCTTAGTCAACCGGTATTGCTAAAGGCAAGAACCTAACTCTTTCAGAGATGATGAATGCTATGTTGATAAGTTCGGGTTTACCTAAGAACTTGTGGGGGGAAACTGTCCTCTCAGCAAAATTCATTCTGATCGAGATCCCTTCGTAAAAGAAGGATGACACCCATATGAATTATGGAAAGACCGAGGTCTAGCTACAAATTCTTGGAAATGTGGCGGTGTTTGGCTAAGGTTGAAGTACCTAAAGCAAACCTAGTGGAAATAGGACCGAAAACGATTGATTGTATATTCATCGGATATACACTCAAGAGTATTGCCTATTAGTTTCTGGTGCATAAAACCTACATGGTGATGTTATCACCTAGTCTATGAATGTTGTGTTCTTTGAAGATCTCTTTCCATAGAAGGAAACAGATAAAAACAAGCATGAGTAAGCGGACGTATGAGTCTTTATTAGAGTATGAACCTCAAGAACTTGAGGAGCCTTATTGTAGTATAAGCGCTGGGACTTCCAAGTCCTTCGCTCCTTATTTATGCCCTATGTGGCAGAAAATGAACCCAGGACATATGCTGAGGCAATGTCAATTCCAGAAGCCCATTTCTGGAAAGAGGCTAAATCCATCATGCAAAACCACACTTGGAAGTTGGTTGGTATTCCAACAGGAAATAAACCACTCGAGTGCAAGTGGATCTTCAAGAAGAAGTTAAAAATTGATGGATTTATTATAAGGCGTTGTTGGTAGCCTGAGGGTATCGACAGAAAGTAGGCCTTGACTTCTTACTCACCAGTTATGAGAATTACTCGAGGCAATGTCAATTCCAGAAGCCCATTTCTGGAAAGAGGCTAAATCCATCATGCAAAACCACACTTGGAAGTTGGTTGGTATTCCAACAGGAAATAAACCACTCGAGTGCAAGTGGATCTTCAAGAAGAAGTTAAAAATTGATGGATTTATTATAAGGCGTTGTTGGTAGCCTGAGGTATCGACGATAAAGTAGGCCTTGACTTCTTACTCACCAGTTATGAGAATTACTTATATAAGGGTTCTCATCGATATAGCTGGAGACTATAACATGGAAATCCATCAAATGGATGTTTGTGGTGAGTTGAAGGAAGAGATGTACTTGGAACAACCCAATGGGTTCATAGTTCCAGGCTAAGAGAGTAAGGCGTGTAGACTTGTTAAGTCTCTCTGTGGCTCGAATAATAGCCAGAGCAACGGCATATCGAGTTTGACAATGTTATGTTGTCAAGTAGGTAGGACATATATATGTCTACATTGAAAACACACATTTGTGATAGTATGTCTATGGCATGCTGATAATGGGAAGTACTCATGAGAGTATCATGAATACGGTAAGGATGCTGGCAAGGAACTTCGATGTGAAGGACCTGGGAGTTGCCGATGTGATACTAAGGATTAAGACCTCTAGTGTATCTCTAGTGGACTTGTGTTGTCACAAACTCATTATATTGTGTCTGTTTTGAAAAGATTTAAAGTCTTTGATAAAAGTCCATTGAGCACTCCACTTGACCTAAGTATGCACTTAGTCAAGAACAGAGATGAACCTGTGGATCAATTAAGATATTCTCAAGTGATTGGAAGTCTGATGTACATCACCGGTTGTACACGACCAGACTTAGCATGTGCTGTGAATAAACTGAGTAGGTTCACGAGTAATCCAGACCATAATCATTGGAAATCCTTAAATAGGTTGTTGAGGTACATGAAGTACACTATGAGTCTGGGATTACGATTTACAAGATATCCAGCAGTATTAGAAGGATACCGTGATGCGAACTGGATATCAGACACGAAAGAGTCGAAGTCCACCAGTGGATACTTATTCACGATTGGTGGTGCTGCTGTGTCCTGGAAGTCTACAAGACAAACGTGCATAGCTCAATGGAAGATGAGTTTATAGCCTTGATAAAAATTTGTAGAAGAAGTTTGAATGGCTTTGGAATTTCTGGAGGATGTTCCATGCCGTTGGTCGCTATCGACATACAATCGCGAAATTGATCGGCTAAAGGAATGGCACAGTGTAGTGTGTATAATGGTAAGTCTCGACACATACGGCGTAGACAAAATACCATTAAATAAGTGATCTCTAATGGTTTGATTTCCGTCGATTATATACGATTGAAGGAGAATCTTGCGGATCCGCGTACAAAAGGTTTAGCTAGAGATCAAATGTCAATTTTGACAACCGGAATGGGACTCAAGCCTATTACGCATGTTTCCTTGTAGTAGCAACCCAACCATGTTGACTGGAGATCCCAAGATCATGGTTCAAAAGGGACAACTAAGCTATAAGAATGCACCCAAAGACTTACCCATTCTCGAGATAATAAAAGTGCTATTTGCGAGAGGTGTGAGGTTAAGCTTAGCTTTTAATGATTCCTATATCTTGATATTCAAGTGGGGTAGTAGGCGTAATACCCTTGATAGGAGGTTACCTATGTAAGTGCGGAAGTGGGGCCGCTTCATGAGAATTTTGAGGCTTGAATTTTCTAAAGCACTTTCTCGAAACCAAGTGTTGTCCAGGGCGAGACGGACACAACCATGAGAACCGAAAGGTGCTAGGGGAAATATTGTGTGAGTGCTATTGTCTTGGTTTACACTAAAGGTTGAAACGATTCAATACCTAGTTCAACGATTAGCGAGTAAATCCGATAGTACTTCACTAAGGCGAGTTCAAGGCCGAAGCTACCTCTCCCGATGCAATATTTTTCCGTCGACTTCTCTTCAGAGTCTGCATTTGTATTTGCATTAATTTTCATTCATGTGGGGGATTGTTGGAGAAAAAGCCCTTTTGAAGGGTTGAATGGTCAACTTTAGCGCGATTTACGGATAGGCTCCGATGTATGTCATCGAGAGTTAATGATATCATTAAATACACCATACGGAGTAGTTGATGATGGCCTTTTGAATCACTCGATTCGGATATCGGGTGAATGAGAAATTAATGCCTAAAGTTGGTTGAAAATGTGTTGGAGATAAGAGTTGAAGGGAGTACCTCAACTCAATATCCCACATTGGAAAGATGGGAGACTTGAGCTCCATATATAAGAGCTAGTGTATGCTCTTATAAATGTGCCCTGAAGGGCAAGGCACTTTGTGCGAGGAGGAGGACTTAGATTATTCCACACGCGCGCCGCTGCCGCCGCGCCGTCCGTCCGCTCGGCTCGTGCTCGAGCTCGGCTCGGTTCGGTTCGGTGTTATTGTTAATTTTGGACAAAATTTCTTTATGAAATTTACCATAAATTAATCTTGGAATATTATTGTGTTATTCGACCAATCGTAATTCATTGAGTCGTTCGACCAATCGTAATTCGAGACGACACATCATCCGACCAATCGAGAGGAGTTGATAATTTTGAAATTAATCATATTAATTTCGCTTCAATGACTTTTCTTGCGGGAAAAGTCGGACATTACTTTTCCAAGGAAAAGTTTGATGACGTGTCTCGCCAATCATATTTGAGCATTGGTTCCTCTCCTTCCACTATATAAAGAACCCCATGGATGAGAGTTTAAGCATCGAATTTTCTCTTGTGTCTTTCCACCACAAAGAGTCGAGTCATATAGATTTAGATATGAGTCGAAGAGAAGTTGGAGCACTATGTAAGTTCGTCGGAGCTCGGATTTTTGAAGTGCCTCAAATCCGAGACGTAAAGCCGTTGTATCTTGGGAGACAGTTGCTACTACCGTGGGCACCATACCGGAGCAATTTGTCTTAGGAAAAGAGTATCTACTCGCTTCGGTTTGATCTCTAGTCCTTTATTTCAAACATCGTAATTTTCTTGCTCATTGTTTGAGTTAGATTTGCATTAGATTTGCATGTAATATTGAGATTGTTAGATCTCGCTAGATAATATGAATTGTTTCTATTCACATGATTTATTTTCTAGTTTAATATTCGTAATTTAATCAGTAAATTACGGATCATTCAAATCACTCACACAATGTACGATACACCTATCCCAACAGTAGATACATGTAAGGTGGCACGATCAGAACCACACAGTTTAAGTGTAGAATGAAATCGTGTGGACAGAATGGTGCCACGTAATGTGTACCTACGTAGGTACACACTACGCAAAAACTTCCCGATTGTTAGGGTAATGCTACTGCCAGAGCATTTCTGCTCCGTGCAGAGCAATAGGCCGAAATTACCCCTGAATGAATGAACAGCTTTCTCGTACGGTAATGCAGAGCTATTGTTTTGTTTTTCCTTTTTTTTTTTTTGTTCTTTTTTCTTTTTTCAACTAGCAGCGCTCCTGTTACGTGGAACCTTTGTTTTTTTTTTTTTTTTTTTTTTTTTTTTTTTTTGAGGGTCTTTTTTGATTTTTTTTAGGTGAAGTCTGTATCTAGTTTTTGCCATTATCTAATGAATTGTACACCCACCTTCATGACTCCCAATAATATTATTTGAATTTATTTCGCTTGATAGAAAATAAATTTAATCTGTTATGTTTAAAATAGTATGAGCATATTTAAAATATATATATATATATATATATATAGTACGTAGTATGAGCATATATAGAATAATGGAGTAAAATTGAAATTATATTTGCTTATTTTTATCTTTGAGAAGAATCTCATAAAATTTTAAAAAACAATATATAAAGCCACTGCCTCGCATTTTTGTTTAAAAGTGTTTCGTCGAATTGAATTTTAATTTAATTAATTTTTTTTTTTTTTTTTTTTTTTGAGAATACATACTTATAAAAGAAATTAGGCTTTTATCGATTCAAGTAAATTTTTTTTGAGGTCTTTATCAATTCAAAAAAAAAATAACATATTATATTAGGTTGGATCAGATTGGATCTACACGAATGTTTTTTTTTTTATAATGAAATATGTAATTTTGGGCCTATGACCACCGTCTCTTCCGCTTTATTGGAGAGCCGGCCCCGACAATATATTAAAGATTTATAAAAGTAATTGTGTAACATGTCATTACATAGTCACTAATATTGAACTTATTTTGATTAATAACAAATTTTTCAATATTATCGTTGAACAATGGTGTTAAACATTTCATCTATCTATATTTTTTTTTTTCTAAAATGGAAAATAGTCTATTGTTAAGAGTCAATAAGATGGAGTTAAAATTAATTAATATCTTTTTTTGTTTGTTGTGTATTTATGTCTGCACATAATCAAACTAAATTTTTTAAAAATGAAGATAAGCAAGTCTCTACTTTAGGGTGTTTTCTTTTTAGGATACGAAATATACATCAGTACACTTTTTTTCTTCACTGAAACTTAAACCCAAAACTATCGCGTTCAAGGCATCACAAGTAATTAACATCGACCAATGAGCATTTCAGAATCGATGGTGTTCAAAAATAATTTATATAACGTATTTATAAATTATCAATGAACTGACAATATGTTTTACTCGTGTTGTGTTGTGTTTTTATTTTTTATATAGAAAGCGTGTTAATATTTTAAGTATTTTATGTATTTTTTAGATCAAATTTTGTAGAATTATCAATATTAATAAAACCGCAGTGTGTAGTTAATGTGAATAACTTGGAACTTTGGAGATTTTATTCATTATTCTATATAGAAATTTTGATAATTACTCACGCTTTTTATTTATTATTTTATACTTGGACGGTTGAATGCAAACTACGGAAAATTAAAGACATGTAAAATGTAATAAAA
>JAOBSW010000583.1:0-100081 GCA_026214975.1 Gentiana macrophylla
CCAACATTTGGCTTTTTTTTTTTTTTTTTTTGGGAAGTGAGCCTATAAGAAGATAGTGGGACCAACACTTGGTTTTTTTGTTTTTGTTTTTAATTGTGCCGGAAGCGGGGCTTGAACTTGGGAGCTCTAATCCGATACCATATGGGATCAATGACTATCGTCATTCTAAAACCAATTGGTGTTAAGTAAAGGTCTTCTTATATTTCCTTATATCGATGGGAAATGCTCCCAAAATAGATATGAAAGATTTTCCCAATTTTAGGGTTCTTGTCGAGCCTCCCTTTCCCCTTCGATTTCATGTTTTTCCACTAATTTCGTCACGATAAGCTTTAAGTTGTTTATCATCATCTCTCTGATGATATTTCCACTTCCGTTGTTAAGTTCATCTTTGTGTGTTAAGGGAATAGATTGGCTATAGCCATGTGCTGAGCAAATCAACCCCACGCTAAATAGCAAGGAAGAAAGGGACTGCTGGAACTACTATTTGATTTTTAGTTGGATAAATTGTATATCATCCAGTTATATGTATTACTTTCGAATGTTGCATATGGTTCCTTCTTATTTGTTATCGTATAGTTATCACCTTTTCCTCGGATCATATATTTGGGTGTTTATAGAAGGAGTATATTTCTCTATTCAGATATTGGTCAACAATGGAGTCTAATATTTCGGAGTAGTTATTATGGATTTCTATATTGGGTATACTCATATATTCTATGGAATTCGTCTATCATTATATTGGTATTATGGTGTTCCGGTATTTTGATTATTATCGGATATTCTAGACTCATGTTCTTTAATCATCAATTGATCGTTATATCTTATCGACGACGATCGATTATTCGGATTTGTGTATTAACACATATCCGGATATTCTATGGATTCATCTTATACGATATATGGAGATTTATTATTGGCCAACGCCCAACGGAGTCAATAATTTGTGATCTTGATCACCTTGTCTTATTTTTATTGTCACGTATCGTTGGCTAATATGAGGAAAAGTATCGAGGTAAAACTTTATTTTATTCAATTCAATTATTATGATCAATATGATTTTACAGTGATAGTATTATATATTGTACTTTATTAATTATTGATGAAAATGAAGATGTAATACCATTCCTTGCAGTGAATGTGTATAAACGGTTTAAATGCATCAAATTATATCGATTCGTTTCAGGGGTGAATGTGATTAGACTATATATTTAAGATGTGTCGGTTGACACAAATTTATTCCTAGAAGTGAATGAGATGAAATGAAATATTCGAGGTGTAACAATTACACGAGTCCATTCCTGAATCGAATGAGACGAAATAAAATATTCGATGTGATCGACTACCAAGTCCATTCCGTAAGTGAATAGGACAACTTAATGAAATATATAAGTTACATCGAATTTTGCAGCGAATGTGGCTAAATCATATATCCGAGATATATCGAATTACACGAGTCAATTTCCAGAAGTGAACGTGACCAAGTTATAAATATTATTAAAGATACATAAAATTATGTGGGCTCAATCCCGAAGTGAATGTGAGTATATTTAATATGGGTCGCGCTGTAATGAGATGAAATAAGATATAAAATAGGAAAAAATGACAAGAAAAAAAAATAGTGGTTGAGAAGGACAAACGCCGCATGTTACTACATGTTGCTACAATCACATGTAGAATACACATAGTAGTAAATGCTGGCGTTTTGTCCTTCTCAACCAATATCTTTTTCTTGTCCTTTTTTCCCATTTTAGATTAAAAGCAATTCTCCACAACCTTTAACTAATTTAATATTTATGATGTATCAAATTGCGCATGTCCATCCCAGAACTGGATGTGACTAGACTTGAAATTTATGAAATATTAGACATCTTTGTTCCTAGAAGTGAACGTGACATAATTAAATATTCTAAATGTATTGAGATAAACAAGTCTGTTCCCAGAAGTTAACGTGACAAAATCTAGATATTCTACACCGATATTTAAAGATGTATCGAATCACGTCAGTCAGTTCCCAGAAGTGAATGTGACATATATGAGACTGTGATTTTAAAATCGTCATACTAGATCTCACCAGAAGTGATTTGATGACAATAGTGTGAAAATGATATATCAGTAGAACCCGGTATACAGTGAGTTCGTTTTATATTTAATTATATATTATATATACATACATATATATTTATTTATGTATTTACTTTTGCATCGCTGATTGAATCCTGAAGACTGAGTTTAACATAAAAGATCATTTTGTCTTGTAGACAAATTTGATTAGAAGATTTGATCACCTGAAGATGATCATTTAATGATCATTCATTTAAAGTATATATAAATGGACTTGGAGTTCATCAGAATCACATGTATGCTTATAAAAGTGAATATGGGAATCACTGAAATAAAAACGGACTCGAAGTCCATATGAAATGGAATGATGTTCCAACGAATGACCTGAAGTCTAAAGATATGAAAATTAGTAAGAACATCGTGACATGATGAGAGTCAAATTGACTATCATTTACTATGTGATTATACCCCGTTTATACCTCGTTTTATATGTTTCCGGAGACATTTGGTTGTATTTTGATGTATTTACACATTGGTTATCATTTCGGGACCTGGGGACGTAAAGTCCGGGATTCTCGGTCTTTTCGGTGTAATTTACTATACATTCTCGGTCACCCTAGTGTCTGTAAGGATTATGTGTGGTATTTGTTGTGATTTTGTACAGGACTTAGGTGTTTGAGATGTCCGGAAGGCGATATACGAGGATTGGAACGTGTGCCCGGCTTAAACGTTCAAACGGATCAAAACGCGGTAGTACTACAACCATACCTTCCATTGATCTGCATTTTTATCTACCTTAGAGGCATTTTCTGGGCTGGACATCTTCATGAAAGTTGTATACAATTTCATTAGCTTTCCAACAGATTTTGAATCACTCAATTTGGAGGTATACACACAAAGTTATGGCTGTTTTTCTGATGGTGTGTCACCATAGGCGGCCGCCTGTCACCATAGGCGCTCGCCTGTGAAGCCCCTTTTCAAGCAAAAACTTGCTGAAACGTTTTCTTCATGGAATTTTTTTGACAGGCGCCCGCCTATGAGTCCAGATCTGGAAAAACACTATAAATCCCCCTCTTTTGATATAGATCGAGTCTCCTCTTTTAGATCGGTTTTGACAGCTTTTTTTCTGCGTTTTTTCTTCATCTCCCTTAGATTAGATTAGTTTATATGTATATTAGCTTAGATTAGTTGTAGATCGTTGTAATCCGGAGGATCTCGGTGATAGCTTGACGCATTATTGACGGGATTTCGCTCGGAGATTCGATTTTCTACGGCATAATATATTCGGTATTTCATTTTCATTTCTTGTTCTTGCTTTCAATCATGGTTTATGTTAACTATTATTGTTGATTTCTTGTTGTTTTTCTTGTTATGATGAGTAGCTAGTTTTTCCAATAGTCGAGATATGTGATAGCCTTCAAATCGAATCCTTAGCTCGTTGATTGAAGTGTTTTGATGTTATGATTGTTAGATTCTCGGTGTTGTTATCGTTTCTAGAACTTATTCTTAATGACTTTTATTGAACTCGCGACTCGATAATCATATTTCACGATCGCCTTTACATATGCATTTTTGCGAGAGGGTACGGAAAAAGGGTTCTAGGATCACCCTGCAGAACCGACCGAGTTGTTCAGACTCGGTTTTCAGTAATGTGAGGTTCATATCATTGTTAATGAGCATCTCATAGATCGTAGACTATGTCGGGTCGGTTCAATCCGGTCGGATTTGTTGAACTCGTAATAGGAGGGTAGATTATTGAATTGATGTCTATACTCGGAATTAGAGACGACACCCTTTGAGTGACAACGAGGCGGATATTGAACCTAACATAAGAGGGTAGATTATTGAATTAATGTTTATTTTCGAAGCAGAGACGACGACACCCTTCAACGATGCCGAGAACATTAGAGTTTGTGAAACACTTCCAAAACGAGTTAGGGTTAGAGAGTAGTTGGTTGGATCATAACTCGGCTATCTTGTTTTTCATAGTTTTAAACCCTTTTCTTTTGTGCATATTTAGTTTGTAGAACCGGTGATCTAACAAATCACCACGTTCAATTATTGTGTTGACTGAACTAGTGGGCGAGACCGACTTTGGTACTCGACTGATTCCTTGTGAGGATACGACCTTGACTCACCAATTCTAGGCTACTGATTGACCCGGTACCTTTGGCGGTGAGATTGGACACTTAGAAAAGGCCGATCAAGTTTTTTCTGGCGCCGTTGCCGGGAATCCGGTTGATATCTATGAGTTAGTGGAGTTATTAGATTAGGTCGCTTTCAGTTTTTCCTCAGTATAGTTTGTTTTATTGGATGTTGTTGTTGTGATCACACCACGTACTCCGGTAGTGGTAGTGATTAGATACCGTGATTGTGTTCGTGATGTTTCCCTGCTTTGCGATAATGGATCCATACGACACCGCGGCTCATTTCTTACTCGTATGGGGTTATGATTACGGTATTATGGATTACGGAATGCAACCTTTCAATCCGCACTCCACATGCACGTCACATGAAATCGAGTGGTGGAATACCCCAAGTTATGTTGAACAACAACTCGATACTCCTTCACCTCCGTAATCGGATCAACAAATGGCACTTGAACAAAAATTGAACAATTGTGTGAGATAGTTCAAAATGATGTCATAGAGTGTCGAGATGCATTCGCTTCGATTCAAGCTTCCTACGTAACTTGGAACTCCAAGTACAACGACTTATGGAGAGGATGTTGAAAGGAGAGAGTGTGAAAGAATCATTGAAGTCGCCCGGAAGAACACTACGAGGACGGTATGACTTTTGTATCTATTGAGTCACCTGTCTCCGTCTTCACTTAGCCCTAATGTTATATCTTCGGGGTGCATCCTATTGAGTATGTTGTTGATATTGAGCCTACATGTTATTACTTAGGGGTTGAGTCATTGTTGTTTGGGATATGTTTTAGTTCGGGAAAGTGAATTCGTTGTTACGTGCAAAGCAGATTCATCGAACCATTCATGGTGGTGGGGATTGAGCCCCGTTTTGATATTGTTTTATTTTCCGGGGTGCTCAATTCCTATGATTTTATGAAGGAGACGCAACGGTTTGCTCTCTTTTGGTATAGCTATCCTTGATATATATCGGGGTAGAGAGTCTAACTGAGGACTATAAACTCAGAATGTTTTTTTTTAATCGCTTTTCTTCCCCTAGTGTGTCATTGTGTTTCTTTAGTGTGTATTCGGGTAAATTTTGTTGTGATATAACCCGTGTAAGTGTGTATTATGGGGTTAGTGTGGTGTGTTTGGTTTTGATGAATCGTGGTTGTCCGTCTAGTTTCATTTCGTTATCTCCATACCTGTGTATCTCGTGTAGTTGTTGTTTCTGTTGATATTAGCACAGGTACCCTGGGAGGACTTTCTACGGATGTCACGTGATCGTACTCACACCATTTTCCGGTTATAAGCTAACTTTTCTACCATCATCCGTCGTGTTTCATTGTAAAGTAGGGGGTGGTTAGTTTAGCTTAAATGTCCCGTATTCATGTCGAATGAGTTATACTTAGTGATTGTTATCCCTTTAGTTTAAATGAGTCAGATTCTGAGAATTTTGATGGCTTTGACATTGATTTTGATACATCGAGCCTTCGGTATTGTTTTGGTAAACATCTAGTTATTGTATGGATGCATTTCATTCGAGTTGAGATCTTGTATTGAGAATCGAATAGTTCTATCACGTTAGCCGGCGTAATTTATCACCATGATTAGTGGGACGATTATAGTTGTCGTATGACCCGGTTACCTAGAACTTATATTAGTAACTTTGAGGCAAAATAGAAAGGTCTTCATTGTTAGTACGGGATGACGGTTTTGGCATTTCTTTTGACCCGATCGAGCCAAATTCCATCCTTAATGTTAATCCACGATTACCCTCTCTCACTTTTGTAGGGTGGTTAGACCGCCCGAGCCCGACCATTTTGTTACTAACCCGTATAATCGATGTCCTTAGCCTTATTTCGGTCACGTATCCTTGACTACCTTGCAATTGAGCTTTTATTTCCGCACATTTATACGATGTTGCGAGGTGTTGTGGTATGGGAGTGATGTTGTGACATTGTATTATTCGAGTTATCTGGTATCAGAGTGTGACAGTGTGTTGGCTCCGATTTTGTTCGGATATTTTGATACATATATGTTTGTGTATAAATAAGTAAATGAAAAAGAAAATGAAAAAAAAAATAAAATGAAAAAGAAAAAGAAAAAAATAAAATAAAATGTCAATATTTGGGATTTCCTTGTTATTGTGATGTTGGTGATTGGGAATTCTTCTAATCTAGTACGGAGAAGTAGATGTTGTTGTGTTCTGTAGCGGTTTGTTCCTGGTTGACGAGCTTAAGTACGGACTAGACCTGGATGTGACGTATGTCTCCGGCTTGTGGAATGATGTGGAGAAGTGGAAGGTTTGATGAATTATAGGTTGAGACTCGGTTGACGGTTTTCACTATTCCGCCGAGACTCCTTATGAGGAGTTGGATTTTCCATGCTACAAAGGGAAGAGCTTCGGTTTTAGTGTATGATGTTTGGTAAAGCTCACTTGCACTTTCTACTTTCTATTTTATCGTAAATATCCTTTCGTAGCCCTAACCCTAACCTAAACGATATAACCGTGCAAGTCCTGCCCGATCGTACTAGACGACGATAGACCTCGATTAGTGGAGATGTTTACGACGTATGAGCCTATGGTGTAACCTCGGTAAATTATACGTCTATAATCTAAACCGGTCATTGGTGATAAATGTTGAAAAAGCTATACACACACACACGTTCTTTTCTCAATACAAGGTAGAACTTAAATCTTATGCATTTATATCATTTACTTGTGTTTTACCATTTCAATTCTTATAGACTAGATGGATGATTGCAATGTTGACTCCATCTTTATTTTTGAATAGCTCATTTTTGCTCGAGGGCGAGCAAAAGCTAAGTAGGGGGTAGTTGATGAGAGTCAAATTGACTATCATTTACTATGTGATTATACCCGTTTATACCTCGTTTTATATGTTTCCGGAGACATTTGGTTGTATTTTGATGTATTTACACCTTGGTTATCATTTCGGGACCTAGGACGTAAAGTCCGGGATTCTCGGTCTTTTTCGGTGTAATTTACTATACATTCTCGGTCACCCTAGTGTCCTGTAGGGATTATGTGTGGTATTTGTTGTGATTTTGTACAGGACTTAGGTGTTTGAGATGTGCGGAAGGCGAGATACGAGGATTGGGCGTGTGTCGAAGCTTAAGCGTTCAAACGGATCAAAACGCATGGTACTACAACCATACCTTCCATTTATCTGCATTTTGATCTACCTTAGAGGAAATTTCTGGGCTGGACATCTTCATGAAAGTTGTAGACAATTTTATTAGATTTCCAACGGATTTTGAATCACTCGATTTGGAGGTCTACACACAAAGTTATGGCTGTTTTTCTGGTGGTGTGTCACCATAGGCGCGCCCTGTTGTCACCATAGGCGCCGCTGTGAAGCCCTTTTCAAGCAAAAACTTCTTTGAACCGTTTTCTTCATGGAATTTTTTTGACAGCGCCACTATGAGTCCAGATCTGGAAAAACACTATAAATCCCCCTCTTTGATCTAGATCGAGTCTCTCTTTTAGATCGGTTTTGGCAAAGACAGCATTTTTTCTGCGTTTTATTCTTCATCTCCCTTAGATTAGATTAGCTTAGATGTGTATTAGCTTAGATTAGTTGTAGATCGTTGTAATCCGGAGGATCTCGGTGATAGCTTGACGCGTTATTGACGGGATTTCGCTCGGAGATTCGATTTTCTACGGCATAATATATTCGGTATTTCATTTTCATTTCTTGTTCTTGCTTTCAATCATGGTTTATGTTAACTATTATTGTTGATTTCTTGTTGTTTTTCTTGTTATTATGAGTAGCTAGTTTTTCCAATAGTCGAGATATGTGATAGCCTTCGAAATCGAATCCTTAGCTCGTTGATTGAAGTGTTTTGATGTTATGATTGTTAGATTCTCGGTGTTGTTATCGTTCTAGAACTTATGATTGTTGGGAACTTTCACTCCTCTATATTCGAAATATGCCTTTCTAGGAGCATTGACGTAGAGCATCCTTCCGGATACCTTTTATACGAATAATAGATATATACGAGAGAGAGCGGGAAAGCCCGAATCCGGAGTGGAAGATAGGTACCCCGCACAGGTCTTTTACGTAAGACAAATCCCGTAGTGACACTCTTAGTATGTGAGAGGTAAGCCAGATAAGGAAGTGAGGATGACCAACGCAACCCAACCCCCATGTGAGGGCTCGGCTCCTTCGTTCGAGCATTAAATCCTCAAGCTTGTAAACATGACCTTAATGACTTTTATTGAACTCGCGACTCAATAATCATATTTCACGTATCGTCTTTACATATGTATTTTGCGAGAGGGTACGGGAAAAGGGGTTCTAGGATCACCCTCAGAACCGATCGAGTTGTTCGAGACTCGGGTTTCGTGTGTGAGGTTCATATCATTGTTAATGAGCATCTCATAGATCGTGAGACCATGTCGGGTCGGGATTCAATCCGGCCGGATTGTTGAACCCGTAATAGGAGGGTAGATTATTGAATTGATGTCTATACTCGGAATTAGGAGGCGACACCCTTTGAGTGACAACGAGGCGGATTTATGAACCTAACATAAGAGGGTAGATTATTGAATTAATGTTTATTTTCGTAAACAGAGACGACACCCTTCAACGATGCGAGAACATTAGAGTTTGTCGAAACACTTCCGGAAACGAGTTAGGGTTGTAGAGTAGTTGGTTGGATCATAGCTCGGATATCTTGTTTTTCATAGTTTAAACCCTTTTCTTTTGTGCATATTTAGTTTGTAGAACCGGTGATCTGACAAATCACCACGTTCAATTATTGTGTTGACCTGAACTAGGGACGAGACCGACTTTGGTACTCGACTGCATTCCTTGTGGGATACGACCTTGACTCACCAATTCTAGGCTACTGATTGACCGGTACATCGCGGTGAGATTGGACACTTAGAAAAGGCCGATCATGACACTTTTTTAATCCGCGCAAAAGAAAGTTATTCATTGCGATAATATGCCCCTGCAGTAGCAATATTGCAAGAAGTAGTTTATTTTCCCAAAATGATTTTCATAGAATAATCATGAAACGCGATCTATTTGGTTTAGTCCATTCCCTGAAATGAATGTCACTAAATTCATGATCTGAAAGGGATCAATGACTTTGAGTAGTAGTAGTAGTAGTATAAATCACTTATGCATTCTTTTTTATAATAGGATATAGATAGCTTTCGAGTAATAATTTTACTTTTGTCATTTAGTTTACTTCATAAACGTGTATGAATTCATTGACTAAATCGAGATCATTATATCCCTGATGGATATCACAAATGTTTGTCCTCTTGAATGAGAAGAATTGTCCACCAGAAGTGGAACAACAATGAAACTAAAATTCCAGAAAAATAATGAAAATCGATTTTCACGATGTGGCATTAAAAGGCCACAAGTCGCGTACTTGTCGTACAAGTACGGCGAAATATCTTGTTGAGAATAATAAAGTTTCAAAATTATAGTAAAGGCAATGTCATGACACAAATACTATATGTAGCGGTCATTCTGAAGATGATCCAGGTATGATAAACATTGTTTATCATTTTTCAAAGTCTCAAACGCGGTAAGTAGTGCGGATATCCCCTGATGTGGATATTAAATTGAGACATTGGAGGAATTTGAAAAGTTACAAATCTTTCGAAGAGATAATATACTTCTTCCTGATTGAGTATATCTCGTAATGTTTGTCGATACTCATATAAATGGATACACGTTGACATGTAGAATCCCACATAAGGATATCACATCGAAATGCTGAATCCCACATAGGGTTATTGTAATCTTACGTAGATATGGCTTGTAATGAAATGTTTTCCCAAGATTAGGGGGGAAAGTAAACTTAAAGTTTATGAATCTCGTGGAAAAACATTATATTAACGCACATTTTATCACTAGATGCATATAATTACTCTTGAAGAGTGAACAAATTACCAAATGATTTGGTTGGAATAAATGTCGCCGAAAGGTTTATCCTACGAGGATAATGTTTGTCCCAAAAGAGAAAGTAAGCATTTGCAAATGTTTTGGTTGGAATAAATGTCGTCGAAAAAGGTTTATCCTATGAGGATAATGTTTGTCCTAAAAAGAAAGTCCAAGAAGGACAGAGAATATGATACGTATCAAATTAATGAAAATGACGCTATAAGCCTTAAAGACCAATTGGCTCGATAATTAAAATTCCTCAAAAGAGGTTATGACTATAATATTTATGAGAACTCTCGAAGAGTAAGTATATGCTCGAGCAGAAAATAATATAGTCTACGAAGCTCCGGAAGAGTAATGAAATCATAAAGCCTTGACGAATATAAACTTTGCTTTAGGAAAAAATCAATAAGTGTAAAAACTAAATATAATATATGAAATTGGCACGAGGACAAAAAATTTAATAAATGAGTTTGGAATGACAAAAGAATATTTTCAGCGATTATAAAGGACAAAAATCACAATTATTACTTTAAAATTATTCTTCACGTGTTATCGTTCTTTATGTTTACAATCATTCTTCATATTTATTCTATTCCACATTTCATTACTTCATATTTATTCTTATAATGGTATTCTTTGTCTTAATAAATTCGCTTTTCTTTTATTAGATTTTTTGATAATTTTGTCCTTCTGGACAAAAATCTATATAATATAGGTGTGCTAAATAAGTGTCAAACAAATATTAATTTTCTAGCATTTTTTTACGTCGAAAAGGAAATTCATTATCACAGTTAAAATACATCAGAATTCACGGCTTGAATAACCCAACAAGCTAAAGAGGTAGTCCACATGACTTCATTATTTACAGACTTAACATAACGGGCTAATTCATGACTAGCAATATTTTTTTTCCCGGTTAACATGCAACACTTTTACTAGCAGGGCCCAAATGTCTTCGATTATAATGCTGAAATTCGACCCAGACAAGTTGATAGCATTCACCACAGCTTGGGAGTCTGAGAGAATTGTCAAATTTTCCCAACTTTTATCCTTGGCCCTTTGGAGAGCTGACCGTACCGCCATTGCTTCGACCATTACTTCCGACGAAGCTCCGGCAATAAAGGATCCTTTTGCTTCCACTATGTCATTCCCTTTGGCCGTGACCTGCCCTATTCCTCCGGTGTTTGAGGACCTGTCACATTTTATTTAATATTAATGGTATATAATGGTATTTCAGTAAATAATGTAAATTTTTTAGGAGAGGTAAGACTTTATGCGTGTCCGTCTATTGTACATTATCTCCAACGATATAAAAAAATGTTTTGGTGATTCATATGCATATGCATACGGCAGCATTGTCATTAAAAGGACAACGCTCGCACCCTGACAGTTTTACGGCCGATAAAAGACAAGGCTTGAAAACTTCATCAGAGCGGTGGTATGAAACATAAAAGCATCATGTCTACATAAGATCCACGTAATACTTCATTTGGATATTCTTATGCATATTATTCTCACATTTACCTTTTTATAAAGTAAAAAAGATTGTTTCTATAACAACTCGTTTTATAAATCCAAGTAATTTCGAAAGTCCAACCGCTCAGTAATGGCTTGAAATGGCATCCCGTGACACGTAGCCTCGCATCACAACACTCGTTGCAAAGCGGAACTTAAAAAGACAAATAAGAATTTCGGTCTACATATCAACAAATAAAAGTCTCTAGCTAAATTAGGAAACAAAACTCATTTAGGTACAGTAAATTTTAGTACCAAAAATCATCCACACAAAAGCCCCAGCCCCGCGTTGTACTACACCACCACCCCTGTTCTTGGACCCCCCTTCCAGCCCTCTCACCCTCAAGTTGTGGCATTTCGGTACCCCCTGCTTATTATTATGCGTCAAAGATAAAACACATTCAAGAGCCCCAATTAATTACTTAATGCCCTAAACACTAATATTAGCCCAATCACTGTGTTGTATGGCCATAAATGGATAAAATTAAAAATGCATTGAAACAAGGCACTTCAATCACTTTGAGGGTTCAGAAAACATAACTTCTAGTGGAATTATGTCTTGGTCTTTCTCCCTAGAATAAGGAAAGTAACATTACAATCATTAGGAAGTACTTGAAAGTTAAATATTCCCTAATCTTTCTTCCAGAACATGTTTTCTTAACATTCAACATTGTTGATGCAAACCTCCATAAGTATAGCTTGCGAATCACAAACTTATTTTCTTAACTAAATGCCACAGTTTTTGCTTAATCTTTAGGAATTCTGCATTTGGACAACGTGTAGGAAACGACAAAAGTTTTACCTTTCATTTCAAATCCAGCTTTTAAACAACTTCATGTTGGTGTAGCACCTCCAAAAGCAAGTTTGCTGTTTGAAAAGTAGAGAATAACTGCAGAAGCTGCAAGAATCCACAGAAAGAAACTCAGACATACCAGTACAAAAGCTCTCGAAAAGCTCTGTTCATTGAAGTGTTCTTTCTCCTCGGGAATTCCTTGGAAATCTTCGATAATGGTATTAACCAAAGCATCCAAAAGCCTCTTAGACTGCAAATCCATGTCACCGGCATTCAGGACTTGGCGTCGAGCTAACTTTAAGTGGTCTATGACCAACTCTGCCTCTATACATCTTGATTTCATAGGTGCAGATTGTGGAGTTTCCCAACCAATGTAACTTTTGTGTTCATCAGAAGTGGTTCTTGATAATGATGTAAGGCCAGAAGAAGCAACAGCTTCTGATGCAGGTGAAGATGTAGGACTTACCGAAGCAATCAAGTTCTATGGTAGGTGAAATGAAATAGTCAAATAAGAAGAATAAACATCAAGTAGTTAAATCAAAGCAACCAAAGATATAACTGCAATTACAATAGCAAAAGGAGATTGTTTCATAAATGTTCAATTCATATGCGCACAGATCAGTTCATTACATTCTTTATATCTAGGAGCAAAGATCATTGCCATTAAAGAACATAGTTCAATCATATCAATGGAACATCTCCAACAACTAGATTTACAGTATTTGAGAGTTGACGATTTCTTGAAGTTCGTAACTGACTTCAATTCCTAGCCTGATTAGATCAAGTGGATGACCAAGCATGCCACACCCATTAAGACATTAACACAAGAAATGGCATATAGGGATTCATTTATTTTGATCAATCCTAAAGAAACTCAAAACAAAAAAAAAATGCATATCTTCTGGAAATAAGCAAACCAAAGCCGTTTTTTGGCTTTTAAATCGTACTTAATCCAATCAATCTGATGCAAAATAGATGAATATGTAACAACTATACCGGTATGCTTTTCATTTACAGATTTCAATGTTTGAAACTCAATCATAAAATACTTGGCATATTGCAATTAACAGTGATAAATATGGAAATATAGCGAAAGTATAAACACACTAACGACTAGGAGACGACTAACACAGATAATCTGATTATATTGAATTAAAATAGAACCGTATTTTCTTCACTTACAAATTTTAAGCTCAGAAATTCGAATTGCAATACTGGACCTGGTAAAAATAACAACGAGAAATGGAAAGATCTAAAAAAGGTAACGAAATGCAAAGATCGAGAGACGGTTGTTTTACAAGTACCTCAGCCGATTCCATGAGTTGAGTTTCGTCGGACAACTCCGAAAGTGATGGAAAATCTACGGAATCCTTGGGTGAATTGAGTGCCGACTCATCTTCTACAACAGCTGAGAATTCGGAAATCAAGCTCTTCTTACCAACCTAATCAATTCATTAACCGAGAGAATCAAACTTCAAATTGCAAACTCTAAAACAAAATTACAATCGTCGATACATATGCATGTGAGCATTCAGAATCAATCGAAATGTGAGGAGGCGTTACCTTTTTCAGCTTCTTTTGATGATCGGCGGCAGATTTCAGCCGGCGGTTTGCGATTGAGAGATCTTTCTGCGGCGTTTGAAAGTGAACGTCTCTCATCTCTGTTCGACGGTTGGCGCCAATGAAATTTTTGATTTTAGATTAAAAAGCGTTGGTGTGTACCGATAATGATATTTATACATGCGCTTGTTGGGCCTGTCGTTCATAAAAACAAAGAAGAAAAAGATCCAATGGACGTTGGGCTTACTATGCGCTGGACCATGTGGATGAATCGAAAGTCTATAAACTCCATACCGTTTTATAAGATTGGTTCTATTGGGCGCTCCTAATTATTCCGACATTAAAATACATATAATTTTTTACATATAAATATAATGCCGAAAATAATTAGAATTGTCACACCAACAATATGTGATTTGGCCGCTCTGTTTTCGTTTTTAATGATGCGTGGATCTCTCGGCCTCCTTCATTTCGCATTGCACATGCCTCCGATGTACTGCCAACGAACCTGCAGGTGCATGATATTTTGGGGCTTATGGGCGGCATTGGAATCTTCCTCTAATCCAGCAGTCTTTCCATCCTTGGGAGATTGATGCGATCCTCCATACTCCTATAGCTGGGCCTTCTCACCTGGACAAGCGTATTTGGCATTATGAAAGGAGGGGGCGTTACACGGTTAAGTCTGGGTATTTCTTATTGTTGCAGTTGCATGGAGGTCTGTATTCTGCGGCGGGCACGGCATCCTCGGTCGGTCCGGACAAGGTATGGCGTGAAGTTTGGACTTTGGAGGGAGGATGTTCTGCCACGTGTGCAGCACTTTCTCTGGCGGTGTTTGTAATTGTAAGAATGTCTGCCGGTTAGGGAGAATCTCCTCAAGCGACAAGTCGGGGATGGTGTTTGTTTGGCATGTGGTAGGGGAGGGAGTCATGCGCCACGCTCGTTTGGATCGCGTGGATTGTGCAAGGCAATTTGGAAAGTGTCTTCCTTCGCCAGACAGATAGATCGGCACGCATCTGGGTTTCGGAAGCTTTTTGGGGAACTTGTGGTTCTATTATCTGGCCGAGGCTATGTCTCGGTTCTGCATGAGTTTGTGGTATCTCTGGAAGGTGCGTTGCAGTGCGGTTTTTGAGAGAGTACCGATCTATGCTTCCCGAGTGGCCTCTGCCTCGGAGACATTGGCGTTGGAGTATGTTCAAGTGATGGCCGCTCGGGAGGCTAGTGAGGGGATTTTGTATCTGGTTGCTTGGTGTGCCCCACTCTTAAGGACCTGGATGCTTCAATTTCAGAGGTAGGCTCGGGTATGGGGTGATCTTGAGGATTCGGTCGCGGGCTATTCTTTGCGGCATTTTCTTTTCACATTGACCCGGATGACACCTCTGAACTTTTAGAAATGCGTGTGATTTTATTGGCTTTAACTGAAGCAGATCGGCTGGGATTTTCGACAATGATCTTTGAGAGTGATTGTCTTTCGTGCATACAGGCTTTGTCTCGTTCATCGGAGGATCTTTCTATCTTGGGTTGCTTAGCTCGTGATTATCTTTCAGCTTCGGCGTCCTTTGAGTCCTGTCAGTTTTTTTTTGTTAAACGATCTGGTAATGTTCCGGCGCACCTTCTCGCTAGACATGGTGTTGCGGTTGTGTGTTTTATTTCTTGTGGTGTTTATCCCCCGTATGATGTAATCTCTATCTCTTTGGCAGATTTTTGCCTTAATAATATAAGTTAGGTTTCCTATAAATAAATTTTAAAAAAAAACAATATGTGAGTATTTAAAATTGTTTTTTAATCCATCCATGAGTCCTTTTCAAAATGGGTAGTTACCGTCCTCAAGGATCGATCCTATCATCAAGCCTTCTTCACCCCTTCTCACAACAACCCAACCACCAACCCTTCTACGTTGGATTTCTTCATTCTCAACCACCATTCAGCGTTAAAATTTACATACAAAAAGAACGAAAGAAAAGCATTGAGATAGATTAGATTCTCTATAAAAAAATCATCAAGTGAAATGTTGGATCAATTCTCTGGGGTGTTGTAGCATCTTTGGAGTAAACTGTGCATATCAAAGATATAAGTTAAATCATCATGCACATTATAACAACACACGCTTCCAGCCTCTTGTTGTGATATACGAGAACAACCATTAGAATCCTCGAAAGACTGCTACGAAGGAAGTTTTGTTGTTAAACAGACCTTTTTTTTAATCTCTTTATAAGACTCTTCAATAACTCACCCATTTTGTTACAGAAGAGCTCTCCCGGGACACTCCTTATTCTCGAAGAAGTGACCCAACTTGGGCCCAAATCCGGCGCATAAAGGTACAATCCTGGGTTCATCATTTTTTGTGGTAATGCGGGCAATATTGTCTTCCACATGCTCTCAATCTAAGTAAAAGAGAGATTAAGTCGAAAATGCGACCTTTAAGGTGGAGGTCTAGAAGACTTGCACGATTGTCTTTTTGACTGTACTCTAGCGCGAGATGTTTGGAAAACGGTAGATATATGTATTCGGTCCCTACTGTGAGCATCTTCTTTTTTGGATTTTCTGGCTAATGCATTACGCTTGAAGAATGACTACGCCATGGCTTTCATTGTTTTACTTCTTTGGGGAATATCGAGAGTGAGATGTTGCTCGGTTTTCAAAGAAACAACTCATTAACTAAATATGATTGACAACAGGTTTCGTATCCGTTAATGAGTTCTCTATCACTTCGAGTTGATCTGCTGAGACAGGGGCACGCACCCTACAACTTGGATTCCACCACCTAGCAACAGGGGCAGACCCAGCATGGTAGGGGTGGGGTGCATGGACCCCACTCAAATTTTCGAGCGAAGTTATTAATATACCCCTCTAATAATATTAAAACTGTGTATGTATATTATTTCAGACAATTCTTAATGTAATTCTTCACTTAGCTCAATTGGTTGGGAGCTTGAATATATATCTTAAGGTTATGGGTTCAAAACTTGGCTTGTACATCTTCTTGCAACCTTTTTTTTTTTTTAATTTGGCTCCCATTGAAAAAAAAATTCAGGTCCATGCCAACGCCTAGCAATACTTTGAAGTGTAATGTGGATGTATCTTGTAAAATGCTTTGGCAAAGAAATGAATCATCTTTCGAACTTCAACGGGAGCTTAAGGCGGAGCCTCCACAATTAATATAGGGGCATGTCATGATCCACTTGTTGCAAAGTTCTTAGCCTTATACGTACCATGGGTGCATTGTTGAAGATATTAAAAGTCTAGCTTCTGTCTTTGATCTTGTTAGTCGGTCATTTGTTAAACGTACCAAAAATTTTCCCACACATTTTCGTGCAAAAGTCGTTTCTAGCTCAGAGGATAGACATGTATGGGACTCCACCCTCCTACCATTCTTTCCGCCTGTTTAGTGGATATTTCTTAATAAAATGTTTGCCTTTTTCCCATTAAATTAAAAAAAAGGGTAATATTATACGGACAACCACAACCCTCGACTGTAACATCCCGACTTTTCGTTAAAGGGCAAAATAGTCAGTGGGTGTATTTACTACGACCTAACTATTATTTGTCTCATTTATTTAATTAAAAATGAATTAATTAAAAGGATTTAGTTATTTAATTAAGGGATTTAATTAAATAGCTATAAAAGGAAATAATCCCCAAATTTATTCATTAGTTTGGAACGCTGTTTCTGAAAAGAAAGTAAGAAGGAACGGCTGCAATGAAGAGACAAACGCAGAAGAAAAGACGAAATAAAAGGGAGAACGTAAACTTCAACCGTGTGATCAATCCGTTCATCTGATCAAGATGCCGCATGAGAGAAAAGTGATCAGCGCGAGGAAACTCTCTGTTTTGCTGGCAATTAAGGTAAAAGGTTCTTCCTAATGAATAATTATAGTTGTATTATGTTAGGTTGAGTATTGGAATGGATTGGTGATTAGAAATCATCCTTATGTGTGGTTGATGTCTATGTTAAGCTATGACATATTTTGAACGTGTTTCCTTGTTGGTTTTTTTGAGTTTTTTTAATGGTAAACATGTTTGGTTTGGGTTAGAAATCATTAAGTGCAGAAAATCATGCTTTTAGGATTGTTGCAGAGGGAATGCGCACGCATTCACTGGACGCATCCCTGTTACAGGATCTATGGTCTTAGTTGCAGAAGGTGGAATGCGCACGCATTCGTGGTTCAGGATGGTTAGAAGCAGCTTCAGCATAGGTAATGCGCACGCATTGAGTTTTACGAGAACAGATTAATTATTTTACTAGGATCAATGCGCACGCATTGTTTGAGCAGAGTATTTCAGCAGTGTTTAGCCGTTGAATGTGCACGCATTCCATAAGGGATGCGCACGCATTACCCCCAGTTTTTAATTAAATGTTGTTTAAGCCTTTTAATCAGATGTTAAATGTTGTTTCATGATCTAAAAATATAATTAAACATGAGCAAGCCTTGATTGAGTTTATGATTCGTTCAGTTAAAACACCGAATGTACTCTTAAACGGAGTTGAAGTTCGGATCCGTCGGAAGGGCATGAAAGGGCTTGGCTTTGATGAACTAGAGTTCATCAATGTCGTGTATTTGCTAGGACTTGTCCGTGTCTCAGTGGTTCTAGAAAGAGAGTAGTGTATGTGAGGAGCTTACCTGAAAACACTTAGGTGGCTAGATAATTCACAGTAATAATTACATACGTGTAGTAAAATATAAAACGTCACTTATTCTCGGTTAGGCACTATTTCATATCGGCGATGTGATACGTTCATAAAAGGTGAACAACGATGCTGGCCTATAAACGGCTGAATGGAAGCGGAGGAAATTCATCGGACGTATACGCATACCGGGGAGACCCCGGAGCTAATAGGTGCTAATCACCGTTAGTTAGCAAGTATACCTTCAGGCTGATGAACGCCATGCGTAGTGTCCTTGAGTGGTGACGTAACCAAGATAAGCTAAGCTAGAAACGTTTAGTCATGACATGTCGATGGACATGGAATTGAACCATAGATTGAGTCGGTCTCATAAATAAAATTTAATAATAATAATAATAATAATAACCCTTCGTTGTATAACTTAGTTATTCTTTAGCATCTCACTTTTACAAAGTACTTTGTACTTACCTCGTTTGTATTTTTTTGTATGCATTGTGGGGTGAGAAGGCGAACAGGTTGTCCAAGCGTGAGACGATGACTTTGAAGACATTGAAGTCTTGGAGAAGCTTTTAGTTTATTTCCTTATAAAGGTTGTCTTGTACTAGTTGTATTTCTTTTCTTAGACTTGTTATACTTCTACTTTTAAGACTTCGTATTGTATAAGTTCTTGGGTTTTTCGTCGTTGTAATTTAACTTTCCATCTTTAGTATGGTTTTATCTATTCTTAGTAGCATTTATGTTTTTACCCGAGTCCTTTTAGCTTCCGTTTGTTTTTATTTGATACGACGACGTAGAGACTTGCGTATAATATTAGATTTATTTAATGCTATACGCGCCGAACGTTTCTCTTCCGGATAAGGGCTCGGTATCCGGGAGTGGGGCGTTACATCGACAATGTCCACTCATTGCTATCTACCTACCCGGGAAATATTTAGGTGGTGTATCTGTTTGGCACGGATACACTTATTTTAACTTAAAACATCCGTATTTTAAGTGTACATAGTCTAAAATGAAAAACACTTTGAAAATAACAAAATAGACATATCCGCATCGTACGAATACACCACCCAAAAATTTCCCTAACTACAATAACCATCCATCATTTCTCACGGGAAATACTTGTGTGGTGTCTCCATTTGTGTGGAGACACCGTGACCATTATGCTTATCGTTGTGAAATGCGCGCGTGATTAATTAACACACATGGCACACGAATGAAAACACCACACAAGAACCTCCCATTTCTCAACCTCCATCGTGAATACTCCCTAGACTCGTCATCACCTAATATATCTATGTCACGTGACATAAATTTAAACACATTTATTTTATTCCACTCGCGAATCATGTGACATACACATAATCGAGTCCCTAATATTTCATTCCATTTTCTAAAACTCAATTAATTATTTTCCAAAAAAAAAAATAAAATTAATTCAACTGAATTTGAAATTATTATTATTATTATTATTATTATTATTATTATTATTTTTTGTTGAGAACAATTCAACTTGATTCTAGAACTTTTGTCACAAATTTTTTTTTTTTTTTTGAAGGGCAAATAAATTTTGAGTTTTCCAATAGGACCCCCCGCTTCTTTTCCATTGTTTTGGCGCCAAACTTTCTTCTCAGCCATTCTGTCTGCAGAGGAGATTGTTGAAACACAAGAGATAATTTGAGTGCAGAATCAATGGATTCTGGTTCAGGAGAAGGAAACGCATTTCCCATGTCGGACGATTATGAATCCATGTTGTCGATGACGGAGATTGAGCCGCTAAAACGCGCTTGGAGAAACGAGAAAGCTGCTCCTCAGATTCTTCAATTCGATGCCGATCTGGTCCAGAGGACTCGTCAGCTTGTTCAATTAATGGTAATACCGACAATTCCTTTCTCTTTTTATTATTATCAGAATCGTTTTCTTCGAATTCCATACTAATGCACCTGCTTTACCAGATCTAGATAGCAATTTGATGTGATTGTGCTATTGTTATTTGATGTGATTGTGCTATTTTTAAGAAAATGTCATATAACTCCAGTGAAATATAGGAGCATGTGATATTGATAGAGTTCTTACGTTTGCATAGCGCCTAGGCGTCGCTTTAACAACTATACAAGGAAAATACCAACTTATTTTCATAAAAAATATTTAAGACGAAAGTGTGAGGCTAGCACCTTAAAACTGATTTCATATGTTTTCTGTCTTGGAAATGATTTTATTTGATAAGACAAGTAAGTAAACAAAATATATGTGATAAATCTGTGATTGAATTGTCAAAAGTTTAAACTATTCTGCTTTACGCTACATCACCTCCAAATTGAATCATTGGGATAAACATTATAGAGGTGTGATAAGGAAGATATCTTAGAAAGCCTATTGGAGAAGGCATTTAAATTTTAGTTGTACTTGTATGGGAGCTGGATGACTGATTAATCTTCAACTTGAAAGAAATAATTAACCATTCATTCATCTTTTTGATGATAAAAGTGTGTTTGTTAATTGTTATTCACTCATGTAACTAGTTTATTATTGTTTCATTCTTCTATAATACGTCTTTTTTTTTTGTGTTCGTGATGTTTGCTGCGACCCGCCTAGAGTGCCAGGCGTCGAGACCACCTAGGCTTTAACTATTTTCCTTGCTAGTGTACTTCATTCGTGGAACTATCTTATTTATATAGCCACTTCTTTCACCAAGTGTTCCGGTGTGCTATATGTGTTGCCTACCTTTAATTCTGTTTGTGCTGTCATTTCCTTAAGTTGCAAAGATGGTGGACCAGTTATTTTTGTATTTCTTAGACCACATGTAACAATATAAGAACTTTTGCAAACATGTTATTACATTCTTACTATAGAAGTATGGTATTCAAGAATTACATCTAAAGTGACTTTCCAGGACCCTGAAAAAGCATTGAAGGAAAAGGATGAACTTGCAGCTCATCTAAATGTTGCATAAATTGTTGGGAATCTGGGTTAAAACCTTGTCCCTGGAAATGGCTTGTCTGTCTATTTTTTGCAACTGAAGACTATACTTTTCCTGGCTGATCTACATGAAATATTTGATCCGATACTACGTTCATTTATCAATTCTCTAATTTGCTTTGATAACACAAACTTTACTACTTGTGATCTCCCTGAATTGTTTAAATCTGGCTTTTTGTGGGACTGAAACATGCTATTACTGATCTAATATTTTATGGAAGAAGTTGCCTTTTCCTGGTAGTATTGACTCTGTTACTGAGATTTGATTTTCTGACATAAATAAAGATATTGCAATAGAATACAGAGGAACAGTTAATCTTTCTTACATTATCCCTCCATTTTGTGCTCATTGTCTTTTCTAGTATGTAAACAGTACTTAATTGTGTCATTTTACCTTTTCCCTTAGATTTATTCTTTCTAGATGTTTTGTAAGAGGTCTCACGTTATTTGAAAATTTAAAAAGACATGTTCTTTACTAGCGTATGAACTTTATAACACCATGAACTGTAGAATATTGCTGAGGTTTTTAGGTATGGATCTAATTATTTTGGATAGCATGTATTTGTCTAGACTCGTGGTCACAATTGCACTTTGTACACATGCAGTCCATGCATCATGGCATTCTCCATTCTGTGCAAATTTTGTTGGATAGCATGTGTTTATACAGATGTTAAATTACCACTCTCCAAAAAACTTAAGTTGTTGAAGGTCTGAGTAAGGGACATTTACTGACTTGATCAACTCAGAAACACTTATCGCATCAAAAGCATGTCTTTCCTAGTAATCCATGTGTGTACATTCTGTAGTGCTCATAAATTGGGAAGGGTTAAGGATTTTCCAGGTGTGGCTTGCAGCATATGGCTTCCTTATTATTTGTAGGGAAATAATAATTGTGCCGCACATTTTAAATTGTTAAATCAACGGTGAAAAGTTGAAGTAAATTTGCAAATCGACTGTGAATAGATAAAAAAGGAGTGAAGTAAATAACCAAATGGGGAGTTTGGATATCGATTCTCTATTATTATTGTACTTCAGCTCAAGACGAGCGGAAGAGGCAAGCTCAACTTGTGGAGTAAAGTGATATGTGCTCCACTGTAGTCCACCTCTCGCCCTGGCTAGTACCATACATAGCATTGTGGGAAAAGAACTATGTTGTGTCGTGTTGCTCTTTGTTTCTCTTGATTCAGCTCGGAAGTTGTTAGAAGCTGGTTATCTTTCTTTAGCACAAGAACAAAATATTGGGTGCAATGGTGTTACCTACAGAAAGATCAACTATATAATGAAAATTCTTGGTTTTTGGATTCACTATGTTTATGAAAACGATTACCATGTATTGCAGGAGGAGACGGTAGAGGAGTTCACTAGTAGCGGTAAAGACCCCATGACAGTGTCTCTTTACCAAATGGACTTGGATAGAACACTCTTCCTCTTAAGATCATATATGCGGACCCGTCTGCAGAAGGTACCAAAGACTTTAGTTGTGGTTTCTTATCTGAGTGCCAATGTTACTTTTTAATTGTCTAAGTGTTCAAGTTTGAGCTTATAGAACCCTTGGCGTTGTTAATGTATTGAATTTTATTTCTCTTAGCCTGTGTAAAAGCTAGAACTGGTAGGAGCAAGATTTTCTCTTCTGCAATATAACCTAGCTCTCATAAATTTGCTCTTTTTTGGTGACCTTTTCATGTAGATCGAGAAGTACATGTTCCACATTAAAAAGACTACTGAATTGTGGAATCGGCTCTCCCGGGAAGAACAAAAGTTTGCAGAAAGGTGAGGTGTTTTCTATTACGGGATAATTGGTGGCACCATACTACTGCGGCACTATGCACTTCTGACCTTTTAAAAGTCGATTTTGTGCCAATTAATAAAAAATCGACCGTTTAATTCGATTTTGTGATAAATGACCTTTTAGAAGTCGATTATAGGCCATGTAATCGACTTTTGAAAATTCGAATGTATGGTGTCGTAATACATTCAACATGGTGTTGATTATGGACTATACAATCTACTTTTGGAAGGTTGAATGTGTGCCACAGTAAGTTTTGTGTGGTGTGATAAAGGGTCTCTTTTTCACTTATTCTAATAGTGTGGTAAGATGTGATTTGGTACTCTTTTTCACATGTGTGTTTGAGTGCCAGGTGTATTGAGGACATGGAACAGCATTTAGACCAATCTATTCTTTCGAAATTGCCTAGCAGTTACAAGTCAATACTGAAACAATCTTCAAGTAGCGAAGAGGACGACATGGGTAAAATCTAGCACACTTTTAAAGATGAAATGCCATTTTTTTTTTAAATTTGCATCAATGATTCAGAGAATATTATGCTCTCATTTGATGAGGGAAAAGTACATGAAATCGTGTTCTAAACAATTAGTACCGAACTTCTCATTGAACAATCTGATAACCTTTTTCAGTAATTACTATATAACAGATCAACGAACTTATCTTGTTCCACTACGTGTTCTTGATGTTTTGGTTAACATATTTAACAGCTTGGTGTAAATTTTGTTCATGTTATGTGTTCCTTGTTCTGATACGTGTGTCTTTGATGATCATACAGTTCCTGAACCGCAGCTCGGTGCTTATGTTATCTGTAGAAGCAAGAGATTTTTGGGATCGTTCCAGCTTGATGACAGGCAATTACTGATTTTTTTCCCCCTCTCCATATATTATCTTCAGAAAACCGTTCTATTTTATTGCTATTTACTAATAATCGGGTGTTTTCACAGTGGGGAAGAACCTGTCAACATTGAAGCAGACGATTTGTATGCTTTACCTTATAAGTCAATAAAGGCACTGGTGGAAACTGGCCAAATTGATCTGGTGTGATCCCAGAATTTCAGCAGTCTCAAAGACCCCTCTATCCAACATCGAAAAGTGCGTTTTTTTTTTCATTTTCTTTCCTTTGAGCTTTTCTATATAATTGTGCAGACCATATCATTTTCAATGCATTTTCGGTATACTAAATTCGGTGCATGTATAACATAAGTAAACAAAATCTGGGCCAGATGAATCTGTTGTGATATGAGAGTTGTTTCAGCAAAGCTCTAAAGTAAACATAAGATAAGCCTCCTGATGGTATATTTCAGATCTTGACAACCCTTTAGTTTTAGTACAACAATTTTATTTTTTTTTTGTTTATCTATGCGTATCTATACATGTACCTGCAGATTAAATTTTGAATGAATATAGGAATGCATTGGAATTTTTCTTAAACTTGGTATGGATTCTGTGTCTTTTTTATTTATTTAATTTTTCTTGGTGCAATTGATTAGATGAGTTATTTACAGATCACACTCAGCAACTACACTCACTTGCACTGATAACATTAGTTTACTGGATTTTAAATAGCTGTAAAAAAAAGGTAGAACATAACTAATGTGTGAATCTTGAAGCTGATTTATAACCTTCGATGAAACGTTAATTAAAATCTATTATTTTTTATTCTAAAAAAAAAATCTATTATTTTTTATTTTCTAATTATCATCTAATTAAAATAGAAATAAACGAAAAGTTATGGTGGGGGGAGTGATTTTTGAGTGATACCAAGTGGAGGGTTGTGATTAATCCATGTTACACCTACATGCATCTACTATGTGAGAGATTGTGTGAGAATTAATCATACTCCTTCACTTGGTATCACTCTAAAATCACTCACCCACCAGAACTTTTCTAATGTGGTAGCACTACTAATTAGTCGTATTCGTATCGTATGAAAGAGGGAAAATTACAAAATTGGTTCCGTAACTTTGAGGAGGTATCAATTTTGGTCCCATACGATTTTTGTTGATCGATTTTGGTCCCGTAACTCAAAAAAACACAACAGTTTCAGGACACTTGTAATTTGCGACGACTTTTTTAAACTTTCCGACTTGTTTGCCACGTGTGCTGCTGATTGGACAATGCTAACTTGGACAAGATTGCCACGTCGACAGACGGGAAAAAAAAATTAATTAATACTTATATCCTTTTATCGACACTTCTATTTCAGCATTCTGCCTCGTTCTTTCTCCTTAATCACGCCCCCTTTCCATGGAATAATTCTCCAAAATCTGCAAAACCTCATGCCCCTCTCCACGAAATCAAAGTAGATTCTTTCATCATCAAATCCTTTTCCACAAATTCAGAGAGAATGTGCCATTCTTTTCACCATCCTCGAGCTATATATTGCTACTATAACAATTACAAAAACAAAAACAAAAAAGTCTTCTCATAAGCTCATCAAATTAATTAAGCTCTCTTCTTATAATAAAAATGGCTTCTTTGTTATCAAAATCAAGAAGAATCATCAATTCTCCAGAAACAAAATGCATATTCTTTACCGGAAAACACAGATGCAGAGTGGATCGTATTTGTATTCGTATCCGTATTCTTCTTCGGAGTATTGTTTTCACACAAACAGGATGATGATGATAAATACTACTGTTTCATCAGAATTCAGAGAACCCAATATTAGGTTTTGCAGATTTTGGAGAAGTATATCATGGAAAGGGCGACGTGATTCAGAAGAAAGAACGAGGAAGAACGCTGAAATAGAATTGTCGATACAAGGATATAAGTGTTAATTAATGTTTTTCGTCTGTGGACGTGGCAAAATTGTCCAATCAGCAGCACACGTGGCAAATTGGTCGGGAAATTTAAAAAAAGTAGCCGGAAATTACAATTGTCCTGAAAATAATGTGTATTTTTTAAGTTACCGGACCAAAATCGATCAATAAGAAACGTATGAGAGCAATTGATACATATCCAAAATTACGGGACCAATTTTGCAATTTCCCCGTATGAAAGAAGGGACTAGATTTTTTTATTGTTATATAGTATTATTGTTTGTGCTCCAGATTCAAGAGCAATGAACCTTGACACAAATGCGTACATATTCTTCCAATGTACATGATAAAGAAAAACAAATATGTTTTTAGTTTTTTCTTAGAATGAAATACATATATATACTCATAAGGGCGTTTATTTATTTGCAACTCATTGTGTCTATTGATATATCAATATCACAGGAGAATCGATTTTGTGTAAGTCGGTTTTAGAGTCAAAAACCAGCTTCACGTATGTGTATCGTGACTCGTGAGAATCGACTTTGTGAAATTCAGTTTTGAAGTCAAAAACCAACTTATCATACCGGTGTACCACATAGAATCGACTTTATGAAAATTGCTTTTGGATCGAATCAACTTTGTGAAAATTGGTTTTGGAGCGAAAACCAACTTCCTTCCCGTGTAAATGCATGGAGAGAATTAATCTTATGAAGGTCGATTTTGAAACCGAAAACGATACGATACACCGATAAGTGTGATGCAACGATAAAACGAGTAGGTTTAAATAATAAACCCCTTCCCATAACTAATATTTCAGTAGACATGAAGCCATTTTTTTCATAATATTCTTAGCCCCTTTTTATCTTTTGGGTGTAAATGACAAATTAAGCCACTTCAATTATGTCTTTTAAAGCTTCACACTGATAAAATTTACTAATTTAACTGCATAAAATTTCGGCAATAAAAATCAAAACGTCATTGCACAACAAATTGGTGCCTGTTTTTGTAACCTATATAGAATTGAAAAACAAAATGGCCCTGTAAACATTTTCAGTAATTCGAAAAGAAAAGGAAAAAAAAAAAATTTACATAAACATCATTAGTTGGGATAATTAATTAATTGATACTGTGATACAAAATTAATTTTCAGTAATTCGAAAAGAAAAGGAAAAAAAAAAAATTTACATAAACATCATTAGTTGGGATAATTAATTAATTGATACTGTGATACAAAATTAATTAATTGATACTAAAGCTAATGATGCCCACAACCATTATGCAAAACTCAAACAATAGCTACTTTTGGAAAACACTTTTCGTCGTCGTCGGAATCTTCAAACCCGGCATTATTTTCTGCTATCCATCAACTCCGGCCATCGCCGGAATCTTTTAAACCGGCAGGATATTGAGCAATCCATCAAAGCTAACACCGCCGTCTACATCACCTCCGGCCAATCTAATCATAGCTTTAACATCATCATCGCTCACCTCAAAACCAGCCCAGCTAAGATAGCTTTTCAAATCATCATGCCCTACTTTACCATCCCCATCTTTATCCATCACCTTAAACGCATCCTCCATCAAATTCGACAACCTCCCATCGCCACCGCCACCGCCGCCGCCGTTCCTCTTCTTAGAATCTAAAACCTTCTCGAATTCATCGTATTCAACATACCCATCGTTATTGAAATCCGCCATTGAAATCATTGATCCGATTACGTCGTCATCCTCCGACGACGAAGAAGACGGTTGAAGGTGACCGCTGTAGAATGTGCGGAGATCGTCGTGGCTGATTTTGCCGTCGTGGTCGACGTCTAGAACGTCGAAGGCTGAACGGAGATCGGAATTGCTCGTCATTTGTCGACCCGATTCCCTTCCTGTTGGACACATGGTTAGGCCAAAAAAACGAAATGGAAAATGGAAACCTCTTTTCTTTTTTTCAAGAAAGAGGCTTTAAGAAAATTTATTTGAGAGAAATGAATAAAAAGAGGGATTTAATTTATAGAGATGGAGTTCCAGGGTTTCGGTGTCGTTTTCGATAAGCTTCTCTGGTTTTTTTTTTTTTTTTTTTTTGGAGGGTAACTCTGGTTTTTTTAAAGTTTAATTTTAATTTTCCGTCTCTGAAAGAAAATAAATAAAAAGTTATTATAATAATTTAATTTCCTAACTTGGAATAATAATAAATTATAAAAAAGAGGTAACGACAGTTTAGTGATGCGTATGTGAGGACGTCATTGGTGGAGTATGCACTTGGAAATTATGTCCAGTTTTTCTTTCTGTTCTTTTTTATTTTTTGTCATCAATTTCCTCTATTTTTAATTTCATGAATAAATCCTTTAAAAAGAATTACGTAAGCAATGAAATTGTGACAGAAATATTAGATGGATATTGGTTGATTATACAGGGGTAAGTCATTTCTAGTCGTTACATATTTGTGGGGGTGATTACGGAGCATAATCTGAACCATTGTTTCAATGAATCTTATACTGTGTGGTTCAGATTATAACATACAATCAATCCAAAAATGTAGGCCACAAATATTGAGTGACCACACAAGATTTGCCCCATTATACAATGTACATGGAGCATGTAAATATATGTATAGGTTTTTGAAATGGATGGTGATTTAGGTACAGATTTTTGAACAGTAAATTATACTGAGAAGCACCATGTACCACACTTTGTTATTTTTTAAAAATTAAAAAGAAAAAACAGTAAAATATACACCACATAATAGGAAAATCGGGGATTGTGTGTACAAGTGGGAGTGTCTTAATCATATTTTGTTTTGAAATAGTATGAAAAAGTGATTCATGTATCTATCTATACTTCTAAAAGGAATTCGTGTCACTGCTTTTTAGATGGACTCAACCGTCTTATTTTCCTTACTACTATGAACTATTATTTTATTATAATTTCTATTACCAATTACTTCATCATTAATAAATAAAATGATGTTAATCAATTCATTTTATTTATCCAATACATTATTTAATCATTGCTTTATCAATATAATACTTCATCAAAATTTCTCTCACCAATAATTATTTTATCTACATAAATTTCAATACAAGATTTTTTTTTGAGAAACCAATACAAGATTTTAACTTTATAATCATTATTTCACTTTATTTTATTTCATCAAAATTTCTCTTATAAATCAATTCTTCATCTACACAAATTTCAATACAATATTTAAACTTTATAATCATTATTTTATTTTATTTTCCCTCTTTTGAATCTATTCAACTCCAATCTAACCTGAAAGGTCGCTCCACACATGATTGGTGATCATCATGGGTTGGTTTGAATTGGTTCAGTTTGGTTTTAAACACTCCGATCGGTTTGGGGTGCCACAATTTTTCCCCAAACTAAAACCAAAACGAAGTCATCCCTAATGGTTTTGTTCGAATTGACTTCGATTTGGATTTGGTTGGTTTGGGTTTAACAACTTAATCTTAAAAATGTGGCAAAACCAGCTATTTTTTTTTTTTTTTTTACATAAACTCTAAATAGCTACATCCACACTAAAATAAATTACAAACCAAAGGTTTGGATAACATATTTTATATTAATGGTAAAAGAACATTGAATTCTACATTCAGCCTTGTTAATACACTGCTATCATTGATACCCCCTCCGTTCCTATTTAACTCGCAGTAGCCAAAAACAAAAATTTCTTTTTATCTGTCGTAATAACATTTTTCAAAACATTATTTAATATATTTTTCTACATCTACCATTATTTATTAAGGGTGAAAGATTTAAAACAACACTACATTAATTATATTAAATGTGTGTTATTGTCAATTGATATTAAATCAAAGATTAACTACTACTCTTCCGAGTCTTCTTTAATGCAAGTTGATAACTACTGACGATTAATTAAAACGGAGAGAGTAGTTCCATACCTCAATTACATACTTTAATTACAACAAAATGATAAAAAAAAAAAACAAAAAAAAAAACCTAACAACACATTTGAACTAGCCTTGTCAATACGGTGCCATAATTGATAGTTCCATACTTTTTTTTTTGAGGGGGATAGTTCCATACTTCAATGACATAAATTAATTACAACAAAATGATAAATAAAAAACACTTAAAACACCTCACAACACATTACATAGTTCATCTATAATCAATCTTGGTTTGGTTTGGTTTGCTCTGGTTTTTACGGTTTTTTTAGAAAAAAAAAATTGAAACCAAATTGTTTATAACGATTTTGTTTTAAACGAACATGAAACCGACCTAATAACCAAAGTTTATTCTTATCCGATTTAGTTCAGTACGGTTTGGCCGATTGGTTTCGTTTCTAAGAAAATTGTTCTCCCCAAAATAGATTATTACATTATACATAATGGGTTATATTGGATTGATTGGGTATATTATATTTTATGTATAAAAAATTCAGTTTGAGTTCGGGTTGGATTGAGTGTAATTAAAAATATCAGAAACCAATCTAATGGAATTCATTTGGTTTTTATTGGTTTGGTTAGTTTCGGATTGATTCGAGTTGGTTTACGGATTTGTTTGGTTTACGGATTTGTTTGGTTTTCTGATTATTTTGCTCAACCGTGATTAAAGCACCGAAATTCTTTAACCAGTGAGTTATTCTTTCCTAAACAAATGATGCATGTGAAAGCACATACGAAGGAAACAAAAAAAAAAAGGTATATTCTTTATTTAATTATTATTCCCCAACTAACTTGCTCCCCACGGTCCTGAAGGGGAGAAAAAAAAAAGGGTTAGATTCGTGTTTGACTGTGGCTGATTCGATTTATGTGCTTTGTATTTATACTCTTAATTTATATATTACTTTTAGTTTTTAGTTTTTAGTTTTTAGTTTTTAGTTTTTTTGTTTTTTGGTTTTTAAAAAAACAACGAGCATCGTTTTCTTTCATAGCAAATGAGACCAAGTACATCAACATTCAACAGTTTCAGAGAAAGAAATACAATAAAAACTATGAAGATAATTAAAGCCTAAGAATTACAGATGTTAGTTTTGTGACTTGATCTCTAAAACTGGTGGAACTATCTGGAAATTAAATCGATCGCTTTTTTTTTTTTGCCTCGAAAAGACGAAAAGCTTTATTATAACCGAATAAACAAAGCTTTTACAAATGGTGGCCAAAGTCAGATTACAACGCAAACCAAACGCCGCACTAACAATGTCAATCAAGGCTATCAAGACCTAAAGTCTCTATGAGACAAAGCTGATAAAAGGGTGAAAAGTTTCAAGAGAGAGCCGAGAGCTTCACCCCACAACAAAAAAACTAAAATCTAGAATAAATCGAACAAACTACAAAACGCGTAAAGAACGGAATTGAAGCCAAGGGAGGAGCAATGAACCAAATCATCCACCGGCAAACCGCCGCACGCTCGCCACCTCCAAGCGGAGAGAGAAGCCCGAAAGAAAGACTAACACCTCCGAAGAAAGAGTGACTGCCATAAACGCTGCCTAAGAGCCCGGAGCCTTAGTGGGAATATGAGAGGCACACGTCGCCGAACGCCGCCGCGACACCACCCACAACCACTTGGTAGAAATCCACCACCACAGACGAGAACACCACTAGGCGACTGGAGCACAGATCAAGGCGGGGATGAGCGAGATCTGTAAATCCAGCCGCAACACAAAGAAATCCGGCCAATGCCACCGACGATACGGGATTTCACCCTCCACGTGGAATTATCTAATTGGGTCGGTGGCATGTGGAAAAGTCCAAGTATATTACCCACATCGGGTCGAATACGAGACGAATCGCTGATCACCACCGCCGCCAGATCTTGCAAGTGTGTCAACTCGAGCACCCATGTCGGTGTCATACGAGTCGATATCGAGCTCCACCAGGTTCCTGTGCCCAATAATCTAGAGGGTTGCTTGGGCGAGAGCAAGGCCCATTAAAGGCAATTATGTCAATAGACCAAACCGCCTCAGGATTAGAGGCGGAAGAAGGGCATGTGCCTATAAATACATCATTCCGGGAACTACGTAAGGCTTGATTCCCGGACAATACATGTGAGGATACGTAGGCAATCCAAGATACATTCTTGGACTCGGCCCATAGAACCCTAAAATCACCCCCAAAATCATCTTTGATTCTATCATCCCTAGATTAAATTGGCCTCAAATTATACATGACAAAATCCGGCATCGTCATTGGCGCTAGAAGGAGGGGCTTCTATCGGTGATGGATCAAGGAGTGGTGGTTCGTGATCAATTTAATGCCAAAACGCAGTCAGATCCGAGGTTGATTTCCGGAAATTGAACCGTTGAAACAAGATTTCCACCGTTCAGATTCAAGGATAAGGAGGGACGAACAATACCTCCAAATTTCGTGATGATCGGAGTCCGTTTAGATAGCCGATCGTCGCCGGAAAGTTTCTCAGAATAATGTGATAAACGCAAAGACACCAAAAATGCAGCGAGATCGGGCGGCTGATTTATGGAGTTTGAACCGTTGGAATGAAAATCCCACCGTTCAGAGTGAATAATATCGAGGGACGAACAAACCCTCAAAATTTCGTGCCGATCGGAGTCCGTTACATGCCCGGCCGTCGCCAGAAGTTGTTCGCCAGATCAAAATGCAGACCCAAAAAGCGGTCGGATAGATGGATTATTTCGGAGTTTCAACCGGTGGAATAAGATTTCCACCGTTCAGATCCAAGGATTAGGAGAGACGAACAAGACCTCCAAATTTCATACCGATCGGAGTTGTTTTGAGTGCCCGATCGTCTCAAAGATTGCTGCGGCCGCATAAAAACGCAGCAGTAACCCTAATTGGGAGCGCATAAGTCGGTGAATATTCCCGACAATTGAACCGTTGGAACAAGATTTCGGGCGCCACAAGCAGTTGTCTTTCCGGTGGCAATCGGACTCAAACGGATTCCGATCGGCACTAAATTTGGAGGATCGTTCTTCCTTCACTTTCCTTCGATGTGACCGTGGAAATTTTCTTCGATGGCTCAATCTCCGGGAATAAGCCGCCGATCTGGCAACCGCTTTGTCGTAATCCCGCTGCGTTTCGTGCTCGCAGAACTTCCTTTCCACGATCGAATTCTCGCTGCGTTTTCGTCTTGCCTCGTCGGGCTTCGACATTGTCGAATTGAAAAATCCCTACTGATCGCCGCACTTCGTGGTGCTTCGAACCGGTCGAATAGGGTATCCATCGGGATCTTCCAACCGCTTAGCATCGTGGCTTCTCGGGCGGTCGGGAGTGATATAAGCTCTGTCGCTGACTTGGCTTTTTCATGTTTTATTTTATTGCATCGTGTCGAGGTGATATAAGCACTGTCAGTGACTTGGCTTTATTCACCCCTCCACGTGGAATTATCTAATTGGTCCAGCTGGCATGTGGAAAAGTCCAAGTATATTACCCACATCGGGTCGAATACGAGACGAATCGATGATCACCACCGCCGCCAGTGAGATCTTGCAAAGTGTGTCAACTCGAGCACCCATGTCGGTGTCATACGAGTCGATATCGAGCTCAAACCAGTTCCCGTGCCCAATAATCTAGAGGTTGCTTTGGGCGAGAGCAAAGGCCCATTAAAGGCAATTATGTCAATAGACCAAACCGCCTCAGATTTAAGGCGGAAGAAGGCATGTGCCTATAAATACATCATTCCGGGGAACTACGTAAGGCGCTGATTCCCTGGACAATACATGAGATACGTGAAGCAATCCAAGATACATTCTTGACTCAAACCATAACCCTAAAATCACCCCCAAAATCATCTTTGATTCTATCATCCCTAGATTAAATTGGCCTCAAATTATACATGACAAAATCCGGCATCGTCAGCCGCCAATCACCAGCAGCCCAAGCATCAAACCTGCACCATCCGCAACAACGAAAGCTCCAAGAGAGCTTGAGAATGGAGAGATCCATGCCTACTGCCAGAAATCAGAAGACGAAGGCAGGAGGAACACAGAGAAGGAAAAAACAAGAGGAGGCGAAATAAATGGTACTATTTACGGAGGCCGGACACCGGCAGCCTAGCGCCGCCGGCGCCGGAAGGCTTGGGGCTGAAGTGGGAACGGGAGGTGGAGAAATGGAAAAAAATAAGGTTCTGTTTGCTAAGTAATTTTCTTTTTTCACGAGGTTTGAAATATTTTTTTATAAATAAAATGTGGAGTTTTTTTTTTTTTTTTTTTTTTTTTAGCAGGATCCGCAGACCCCGTTATGAATAAGCTGTGTCCGTTTCTGTCTACACAACCGTTACACATAAAATTTCTCGATTACAAAGCCCTACTTTGTTGACCTCAAATTTGGCATTCCCCTGTACAGGCTGGTGGGAATAAACAGATACCCAATATATATATTCGGCTCCAAATAAATCGCGTGGACTATAACGATCCATCCAATGAACACATGTTCAATTCCATTTGGAATATGGTTGGCTACTGTTTGTTTGATACTGCAAATAGAACCTTATTTTTTTATATTTATTTATACCCAAATTGCCGACTTCTTTGGATACGATTACAGCGATGATACCCGTGACCGAACCGGTTTCGGTAAGCTAGTGAATTATATTTATATGGTTGAGTGGACCGGGATAAAATAACTGATTGTGTTAGACTGAATTATATAGATTTTTTATGTAATATCCCGATTTTTGTAAAATGACATCTTTGTCTTTTCACGAAAAATCTGAATATTTGGTTTTGTTTTAAAGGATTAAAAGAAAAGTGAAAAGAAAAGAAAAATGATTAATTGGATTTAATTAATAAGGAATAATTAGATTTAATTGGGATTATAAAAGGAAAATTAATCCTAAATTAACCTAGTTGTTGTTTTACGTAAAAAGAAAAATAATCTTCTTAAGGGGCGCAAGTTTGGAGAAAAAAAGAAGAGAAGAGGCTTTCAAATTTCTGCCTAAACCGCCTTTTTCAACAGACATATCAAGAGGAAAATACTCTACGGAGGAAGAGGATCGTTTTGATACCAACAATCCTCTAAACTGTTAACGTAAGTTTTTCCTCATCGTTCTTGATATTAGGGTTTATTCATCGTCGTTGTTAAGATGTGTTTTCTGAGTTTAAACATCACAGTGATCGTCTTTGGATTGATTGTTTATAGGTATGGAGTTAAAGGTTAAACTTTTGACGGGTTGAAGCTTTGGATCGTTGTACCACGCAATTTAAGGTAACGCGGTGTTCTTATCGTATGATTAAGGTGTCATAAGGTTATAGAGCAATTTGTATGCTTATGTTCGTGGTTTTGAGTCCGCTTTTGGTTGGAGTTTGGGTTGGATTTGGGTTGGAAATCGCGTTTTGAAGGTTGCAGATTTCTGGGCAAAAACCCAGGCAAACGAAAGTTTGCAGGCGCGGCAAACGGGCGTTTGCGATGGCGGCAGACAAACGGGCGTTTGGGTATTGCGAACGGGCGTTTGAGGGTCTCGTTTAGATACATGATGTGGTCGATTTTCACGGACGGGCGTTTGGGGTTTGTGGACGCCGCTCAGGGCGACGGCGTTTACGCGGGGTCAAACGGCGTTATCGGGGTCAAACGGGCGTTTGACCTGTTTATTCTGTTTTTTACTGTTTTATCGTGTCAGCTTGGTTTCAGGCTTCATAAACATGTTTTTACTGCTTAACCTTATGTGACAAAGCCTTGAATTAGCTTTTGATGCGTTTAGTTTCGCACCATATGGATTCCTAAAAGATGAAGTGTGGGACCGTCGAAAGCTTTGATTTGCCTTGTGCTTCGATGTTTAGGGTTTATCGATGTCGTGGTATGTGCTAGGTTATGTTAGAGTCTAGTGGTCTTAAGAAGAGGAGTAGACTCGATAGGTGAGCCTTTTATGTGAATCAACTTAGGTGGCTAGTTAAACATCTAATCAAACGATGTGCTAGATTAATAATCTTAAACATCATGCAATGCTTGGTAAGGCATAGTACAATATCACGATGTGTTCTCTCGACTGCACAAAGTAGATCGCACTCCACGCAGTCAATCGATTGGCTAGATAAAGCTTCGGTGCACTCGCCGGTCATCACACTATCGGGACTCAGATATTCCCGGGCTACTGTAGAGCGTGTCTCTAAGTAGGTTGCACCCAGGTTGTCCTAGTACATCCTATTACCAGCGTAGTGCCCTTGTTATTCATGATGTAACAAACTTGAGCTAAGCTAGATACCTTTGGAATCTCATGTTGTGCTATGAACATAATATGATAGTTAGCTAGGGTTAATAACGGAATGAATTAATAAAAGACGGCGTTGCTTTTATTTCTTTATGAGACCGACGTTATACGATCTTCTACGCGTTACTAAGTACTTATGTACTTACCCCGTTACTTTGTGTTTGTCTTTCTCTTTCCCCAAAGAAGATGAACAGGTTGTTAATAATGATGAGTTCTTCAACGAGGACGTGTGAGATGGAGCTCGTGAAGACTTAGTTTCGTTAGTTTGTTTCTTTCAATAATGTTTTTGATTCAAGTTCAAACAATGTTGTCGTTCTTTTGGATTAGTTCCGTTCGAATTCTTTTGGATTTAATGTTGGATGTTTTAGTTCTCTTTATTGGGTTTAGTTTTACAGCATTGAAAACCGTGTGTTCGATCTTTTGTTTTCCCGAGTCGTTTTATCTTCGCGCGTTTCGATTCGATGTGTGACGTAAGGCTTACATATATTATTGAATTTTATTTGATAATATTTGTGCCGAGCGCTCTTTCCGGATAAGGACTCGGTGTCCGGGAACGGGGCGTTACATTTTAATTTGCTGACAATAAAAACCGGATGATGTGTGCCCACACTAGCTACCCCTAGATGCGTCCTTGGATGCTACTGCAATAATGGTACAGAACGTGTCATGTGAGATGCATCATTCTTTTTTGGACATCAGATAAAATTATGGCAAACCTACATTATAATCAATGTATCTTACATCCTGATTGACGATACGATTTTGATGTGTCACTCATATTAGTTTATTGTTGTGGTAAAAATAACATTTCCCTACGATTATATTCTCATTTTGTGTGACACCCCTTTCTCGATTACCGAGTCTTTATCTGGAGAAAAGACAATCCTAGCACGTATATATATATTAAATATTATATACCTAATCTTTTACGTCATCATCATCAGAATAAAAAGCAGAAGATTTTGAAGACTGACCCGTGAATGTTAAAAGACAAACACTATGATCGAGCCAGTTCCAATTTAAACTTAAATAAAACAAACCATAAACAAACATTGAGGTTTGATGATGTTACAACCATATTGAAACTAAGGAACGTAAACACAAGTAACTACTTAAAAGGTAACCAAATAGTTTTAGAGAAGAGTTATAGTGTAACAGTGTTTTATGAGTTATACCAAGTGAAGGGATGAGGTCGTTTCAAATCACTCTTACGCATCACTATTATGTGAGAGAGAATGAATAAAAATGCATCTCAACCCTTCACTTGGTATAACCCATAAATCACTGCTGCACCATAACTTTTCTCTTAGTTTTAAGGATTACATTTAGTAAAGGTAACAACATCACTTCGCTTTATCCAAAGCTCAAACATCCGCATCATCAAAGCTATCATCATTTACCTGCCAATCTTCTCAGAGAGGACATACACAATAAGAGGTAAGTACAATTGTATTCAGTAAGAGATATGAGGATCGGATTACCATATAATTACAAGTATAAATTGAACTACAACCGCCACCACATATGTTATGAAGCGCTCACTCCCTCTACTTGTCCAACTAGTAAAATCTCGATCATTTAAGGATTTGTTAAATTATGATGCAATGACACTTGGCTTGGTGATGGTATGGACCAAGAAAAATTCAATACCTCATATGGTATGGACTGTTCTGTGACTGTTCCATAAAGCGAAATGAAAACATGCATCACCAAGAATCACAAGGTATGTTCGTTATGTAATTATCTAACCACATATATTCATTCACATAAAAAGGCTTCCCAGAGACAATTAGTCATATACCATTCTATTAACTACTCATCATATAGACATAGGTAATGATGACTATTAAGTCAACGTCCTGCATAACCTAGACAACCCTATTTCGATAATCCCACGTTTCTTCCCGCACATGGTCTCAATCATGGTACGGAGCCGAGGCTACCGGAAACCTATTGCTGGACTTTGTCAAGTTCCAGTTAATGTCACCAAGGGACATACGCTTCACAACATTCATACCCAAAAAATTAAATTTCACAAGATTATAGGCCAGGCGCATGCTTCGTAGGTCAAACGCACACCCCTGACTTCTGAAGCATTATGTTTCCGAAATTCTCAACACATGCGGACGCTCGGCCTCACAGGTGAACGTCCCTGATTTAATGAGCGTTCTGTCTAAAGTTTACAAGGCACAAGCGCACGCCTCTGCACTTTCTTGTGAAAACTGCAAACAACACACGTACGAATTCTTAACCTTTTTGAGAATTCATCACAAGAAAGTACCAAATCATCATAAAACAATCCTTACAAACCTGCAAAAATTACAAATAATAAACCTTTAAAAAAATCCATAAAAGTGAGGCTATGAACCGGTTAGTGCAGGTAAAGCGGTTTTTTTATTTTATTGTTTTTTTTTCCTTCTATATCCTAATCATATTCATTCCAATGGTGGTGAACCTTTAGAAAATGTTTATAAACTTTTTTGTCTCCTACCATCAGTGATAATAGTCGGTAGAAAAAACGGTGCCGTATCAGTACCCAAAAAGATAACGTATATATCACTGCCAAGTTGGTGAATAGTAATAATAAAGAGATAGTAATACAGGTAGCATATAAAAAATCATTACAAAATTTACACATATAATAAAGTAGTATTAATTAATTTACGTGTGACATAAGAACATATACAACAATTAGGATGATGAGTCATAACAGTAAACAATTTGGTTAACACATGTGGCTTTGATAAATATGTCATAACATCAATTAAGGAGCATATATTATAGAATAATAATCTAGTAACAAAAGCCATACAATGACATTAGTTAATAAATAGTACTCGTCTTTTAATAGAATCATAGTTGTACAACACTTACTACAAACTTATAACATAATTAATATTGTATGATATATAAATATGACATGTATCATTTCGGCTTAATGTCTTTATATTGCCAATGCCTAAAACAAAGAAAGTGAGTCAACGTGGCTGGGGATGAAAAGCATAAATCCACCAAGCAACATATTCTTCTGCCACCAAAGGTGATGCGTGGCTCATATTCTATATATATATATATATATATATATATATATATATATATATATATATATATATATACACTAGTGTTGTGAACGTGCTCCGCACGTTTAGGCCCTTGTTATGGTTCTGGTTTCGTTTATATGAAAGCGGTTTATGTAGAGATATTTTGGCCTGCCTGAATTGTATTTACATTGCCTTAGCTATTGTGTCTGTTACGCAAAAGCTGTTATAGCTACATTAGTTAATTTGTATAAAATATTGCCAAGTTTGTCATAGGCTATGGAATTTACGAGGCAGGGTCAAAAAACAGGTTTCCCTGTTTATGGAACAAGCAAAAGAGGGCATTTTCTAGCTGAACTGTCGTTGAAGCAAGAGCAGGTGCTGCTTAGTCCCTTTCTGGTTATTTGAGGTCCAGTTTCTTCATCGGGGTGGTGTTCGTTGCGGAGGGTAAGGTGGCGCCGGTGGTGGAGGTAGTCCTTGGCTTCTTGCTTGGGCTGTCATCTACGCTGGTGGTACGTGTGGTGTGTGAAGCATCTTCTTTGTTAGTGGATTCAGTTGCGTGTGCCTGTGTTTAGCTCGTCAGGGGTTCTGCTATGCCTGCACGTTTTTAGTATTTTAGGGCAGATGAATTTTTAGCCTCATGTAGGGGCGAAGTGTACGGTTTAGTGAGACAAATTTGTACAGCTACCTGTGCTGGGAGATGCAGATGGAGTCAGGTTCATTTGCTTGTTTTCTACCCAGTCTTGGACAGTGCAGCGCGTGACTTTGCCGTTGAATTTTTTTTTCACACATCGTACTTTTGCAATGATTTCCTGGGTTCCTAGTTGCTTGTTCAGTTCATCCAAGTGTGTGGCCATTTTCTGCAGTTTGTGAGGTGGCCATGTAGTGAATTATGGTTGTGGGGTAGTGCATTAAAGCAGAAAAAAAAAATAGGGTGGAAGGGAGTTACCTGTTTGTCCATTATGTGCATTTCTTTTGGTGTAAGGCCTAGTAGTTGGTCGGCGCAGTGGTCGAATAAAGTTGCATCGACGTTGCCGGGGTCATCATTTAGTTGTACCACGACCTTGCAACTGTGTGAAAAGAAAGCGTGACAAGAAAACAAAATTCCTAACTATATATCTCACCCAGAAAAGGTCTAGCACCAGGTAATCTACACACTTTAAAAATAAAGTAAAAAATTATACATTACGTAGTCCAGGTAGTACAAGTGTGCTTAAGTAAACTAATTAAGCTGAAAACAGACACAATTCAGCAACTTGCCAGACTCTGGTGCAAGATTTTGTACCCTACACAGCTAGCTCAACCTTCTTCCACAATTGTAATGAAACGGTAAGTTATTTATAAGTTACATTCTTCCGTAATAACTTAAGCATTTGAAAAATAACTTAAGTTGTTTCATTACAATTGTGGAAGAAGGTTTAGCTTAAATTACATTCCGTAATAACATGTCTGTAGTTACCCTATGTCTGCAGACATTCTTCCATCATGTTCCCTTATTAAAAGTACATTACTAATGTTGCTACTTTGCCATAACATGTGTGCAGTTACCTTGTGTCGACAAGCTTACATGTACGAGATGTGTTAGATATATAAATACATAAGTTACACTTCTTAATACATTAAGGGTGTCTTTGGATATGTGATTTTCCTATTCAGTGACCAAAGAAATTCCAATGAGTCATTACTGGCTACATTGAATTTTTTTAATTTATTTGCAGAGTATGTTGGTAATTATGCATTGTGAGGAGCAGGTAAGAGAGAATATCATTTTTCAGACACACCCTAAGCTTTTAGGAGATATTCAATTCGACAGAAACAAAAGAACAATTCAAGTTCCTGGTAGGGAATATGGATCCATGTGAAGTTTATCAATGAAATTTCTTATAGCTACTACCTCCTCCATGTTAAATTTTACTTACCGTGCGTCTGCAAGTTGTTCCTCTTTGCACGTGTGACATGGGAAAGTTTCATCGAAGAGGGCTTTTTGCGTTTGCTTTCATTTTGGGCATGTGGTGTATGCTACTTTCTGGTGGATGTTGGGTATTAGCATAGTAACTTTGACGTGCCCAGCCTGTTGCAGTGATTAAGTTTACGTCATGTAAGTGCATATGTAGTTATTTGGTTCTGTAGATCAGATACATTTTTTAGTGGAGTTATTGTTACTTACCTGAGAGTCTGGAAAAATATCTTTCAGCTTCGTAATTTTAATTGTTCTATGTTCACGAGCTGCCATGTGCAAGTAACTTTTTGCTGGTTTGTCGGCATGTTTCTGCACATCATCCAGATGGCTGTCTAAAATGTTCAATGAGTTGGAAGGAAACTGGCTTATGCAATGTCAAGGTACGTAGGAGTTATATTGGTTGGTCAGCGACAATGAAGTACAAAAGTAGTGCGATTTGGTGCCGCATTGTATGCTACAAATTTGCAGGTCTGTTTAGCCTTGTTCACGACAAACATTGTGTCTGGACGCAATTAGAGGGAATGAGGGACGTTCAACTGTTGCGTCGTAAGTTTGGAGTAAAAAGACGTGGCACAAGAATTCGTTGTCATTTACCGAATTATATGACATCAGTTAGTTCCTTACCATTCACGAAGGCAAGCGACCTCAGGGATCTGTGGCTTCAACGCGACGAATGAAAAAGGCACCGTGGACAGTGATAAACATGTAAAAATAGAATGTTGTGGGTATCAGATAGAGTTAAAGGTTAGGTTTCGCGTTACCCTAATGTTTCGATAATGCACGAACCTGTGAATGAAGTAGCTCTGAGGCCTTTACATAGTATGATAGGCCTTTCGTTCCTTAGTGCAAAGAGTTCAGCACCTTGTTGATTCACAAAATCTCCCCATAGTGTGAGCATGATGGGGTGCAATCTGTGATTTAAGCCATTTTTTTTTCCTGTTAACGGCAAGTATTGTTGGAAATTTACATGTGAGGTGGTATCAGGGAACTTACTCGTTTTGCACAATAGTGCATTCTCGTATTGGTGTTAATTTGCCCTTGGCATCGACGAGCCTTGGTTCCTTCACATTCAAAGACAACAAAGAACAATGTCTCAGAAATGCATATCAAAATTCTGATTATTTGCTCTGTACATATAGCAAGCAGAGTTTGGATCAAATGTACATAGTCAATTTGCTTAAAGATAACTAATTAGTATATGCAAATGTAGGCGAAGGAGGAGGATTTTATAATAAAAAAAAGGTATGTAACAAATCCCAATTTGCAGCGTAAAAGTGGTTCATGTGCGGTTTAGGTTGTCTTTGCAAGTGTGTATCGTAAATTTGGTGCAGTGTTTAAGCTTTCTGAGCAGAAAAATTAACTAAAGCGCAGTATGTAAGCTTTTTTGATACGAAGAATCAAACCAAAATGCATCTTGAAGCTTACTGAGCAGATGAATTTGCCACAATTACAGTGTTTAAGTGATTTAAGAAATAGAAATTCATAAGAATCAAAGTGCAGTCTTTAAGCTTTCGGAGCAGAAAAAATAACTGAAAAGTTGAATATTTGTGCCAACGGGGTCAGAAACGTAACCAAAATACGGAGCATTTTAGCTTGCAGAGAACAAAAAGCAACTAGAATTCTGTCCCCAGGTTTTCTATTGTGAATAATCAAACAGAAAAAATGTAACATTGGAGCTTACTGAGGTGTAAAATTTACTATATTCACAGTGATTAAGCATTTTAAGCTATGTTTTGGTTATAATCTGAATGTAGTTGTTAAGTGTGTTTTGTACCTATCATGGTCCCGGAGTCGGCAAGCGACCGAATTTCTCCAAATGGAACTTCTTTGAACCGGAGGGTAGGGTAGCTTGTGTATATCGTCGGTTCTTTGGGCGTATGAATGTTACCCGAGACATAACCCTTTGCATTTTTATGCCTGGAGGGCGATCTTGGAATCCAGGTTTGACAAAGTGGACTTGTGCCCCTCCAATGATGTAGGTTGAGAAGGGCTTTAGGCTTCCTTCTAGTACATTGATGTTATTACCCCATAGCATGCCTTCAACTTTGCTACCCTGTATGTTTCATCATGGTAATGTCATGTGTAATAACGACATATGCCCACAAGAAGTTTGTAAAAGGAAGGTAGTGTAAATGGATTTCAAATTTGTGACCAACCTGTTCATCCAGAGCAAAGATTTTTGGAATCTTATTCGCGTTCATTAGTGTAAATGTTGCTTTTTCAAAGAACCAAAACTTTTACTCTTGAGTCTTCCGACTTCTCTATTATGTCATTAATAAACTGTGTGGTGGCCATCATTTCTATACACTGCTTATAACACATCAACTGTGTGGTTAGATATACTACTACGGAGAAGGTAGGCAATGTACATGTGAGATAATTAACTCTGTAAATTAAATGAAATGAGATCGAGATTTCGAGAGGTTGTGGGGAAGAGGAAAGTGTGCGAAAGATAACTAATTAGTATATGCAAATGTAGGCGAAGGAGGAGGAGTTTATAAAAAATAGGTATGTACAAAAAGAAAAGCGAACGTACAAAAGAAGTTATTGGCTGTATTAACAAAAAATTATGCTGCTATTTGCGTAGTTCTCTGTCAGGCCGTGGGTGAGCTACGTATTACCGAGGAAGTAACTGTCCATTTTGCACCCTGTCGAGTATTTCTCGATAAACAATGTTCTTCGTTTTGTTGGTGGAGAAAGTGTCAGTGAATGTTGGCGGCACAATAAGCACCCTGATTGACGAGGATTTTCTTGCCCTAGACAATGCAACATACAATTGGCCGTGGGAAAATACCGGCTCTCGTAAATAAACACCAACGCGTTCCAGTGTTTGCCTCTGAGCTCTGTTAATTGTCATGGCAAAGCACAAGCGTACAGGAAATTGGTAACGTTTGAAGGGTATTGGACATTTGTCTTCGTTTGAGCATTCTAGGGGGATCCTGTGTAAAATGGTGGTGTTACCTGCGTACGGACCGCTTGAAATCTCAAAGAACAATGGTGCGAGCTCGAGTTCCCTACAAATTAACCTAGTACCATTGCATAAACCTTGGACAGGGCTCAAGTTGCGGAGTAACATGAGGGGCAAATTGGGATTTAGTGTTAGTTCATGTGGTGGCAGGCTGCTTGGGTTCAACGAGTTGAGAAAGTCGTCGTAATCTCCGTGGTGCTGGAGATCGTTAGCAAGGTCGTTACTTATGTAGGTTTTTGCGGTCCCTGGCATATTACGCAGCATAGCTTCGTTGATGTCATCTACGCAATCATTTGTAGGTGCGAGTAAAGCTCATGTCCATGGTCGACCTCGCGTCGCTTGTAAAATCATTTATGTCCGGGCAGACGAAGTCTATGAGTTCTTGCAACGATGTTTCTCGGTCAACAAAGGGATAACCATATTTGCCGGCAAAGTAATGTTGCCGTTTAGTCCCTCAAGTTCCGTACCGTCACCAATGCGTAGGAGAAATTCAGTGAAGTGAGGCTCAGACCGCTCGTATATTTTTCGTCGCCTTTAGTTTTTCGAGGATCGCCATAGGCGTGAGTGAACAATGTTGCGCCGATTCTGTCGTTGTTTTGTAGCATTTGTCACTACGGGAAGTACTTGTCTGAAATCACCTCCAAATAGCACAACCTTATTACCGAAAGGCTCGTCAACGTCGGTTATGTCTTTAAACATCTCTGAAAATGCCTCAATTGAGTCTTTGTGTGCCATTGGAGCTTCGTCCCAAATTATGACCTTGGCGTCTCGCAGTTAGCTTTCGATGTGGGGATCGCTTGTCGACACTGGCAATTTTCCTCTCATCGTCGTGCAAAGGCAGTTTGAAACGTGAATGCACAGTTCTTCCTCCGGGTAAAACACATGCTGCGACACCAGACGTGGCTGTAGCTAAAGCAATGTATTGTTGAGACCTAAGTGTGGCTAAAATAGCCTTGTACAAGTACGTCTTCCCTGTTCCGCCCGGGCCGTCAATAAAAAACGCACACGGTTCATTTTGCATAACTTTCTCCATTATAACATCATATGCGCGTTGTTGTTGTTCATTAAGTGTATGGACATTGAGCAGATCACTGTCGTCAACAACGATACTCCTTTCGTACGCGATTTCTTTGGAGACATGATCTCTGTGTGATATTAAGTCTGCCTCTGGACCTAAGTCGTAATCGATATCTGTTTTCCCATGTCATCCAAAGAACAAAGATAGGTCTTCCAATGCTTTCAGCGAATTTCAAACGGCTCAAGGGTAGGCCAAGCATGTGCCCTTGTATAATCCTCGCAAAGTGAATCGGCGTATTTCTCCCAAAGCTTATGTGGATCGGATGGGAGAGCAGAACACAAGGATAGATGCTGAAGAGGTGGCGAATTGTCTTGGCATTTGATACATTGTTGCTTCCTCTGGCAGAATCAAGGTCGATGTCTCAGAGCTAACTAATTCCTTGCTAAAGCAAACTTCTCGAAGGTTGCGTGTAAGTAACCATTTACCGTGAGAAGGTCGCCGTAGGATTGGGGGCATGGTACGTGATTTAGTAGCAAGCGAAGATAGTACCTTTCACCTCCTCGGGTCTGGTGATACAATCGCGACCAACAACTTTACCTTTTTTCCAGTCTGTCCATGTGCGCTTGCTTGAGTCCCAAACGAAATATTTAGGAAAGTTCTTGTATAGTGTGCAGAGGCGAGCGGCTCGCTCATTAATTCGGTTCATCTCGAAAAACTGCATGAGCATTGTTCTGGCTAGGAAGTTATTAGTAGCAATGTTGTTAAGATCTTGGTCGGCTGTGAAGGAAACGAGGTAGTTGTCTGGCAGGTTCAACTGGAGGACAACAACTGCTGGTTGCATATCAAACAAGTCGAAACCGTACATACGCCAGGAAGCCTCTGCTGGCCTCGACCCATCTTCCTTTTTGGTACTGTTTTATTTCATCGTCGGAAGTTGGCAATGCTAATTGGTAGGCAATTTTGTCTGGACCCTTGTAAATATACTTATATATGTATTTTACAAGTTTAATAGTGGAGAATATTTCGACGTTAATGTGGCAATCGTACTTTGCCAGCAAGTATGGATTGTAAGGAACAATCCAACGATTGTCAATTACGTGTCCACGCATACACGCAGCGTAAATGCGATGTCGCGTCGCTGTGAATGCGGTAATCGTTGCATCCATGTGTGGTATATTCAAGGAAGTGCTTCGAAACTTGTTCTTGCATTTTTGTCTCGCATACATGGGCATTTTGATTGAGGAGGCCACAGGGGCCGTGGACCATGTGTCGCGGGACAAGTTCATGCAAACGCTGGTGCAATGAAGCGGTCGCAATTCGTATTGATGAAATCGTCATAAGCCTCGGGATTCAAGGGCTTGGAATCCACATCCATAATGAGCAAACAAATGAGCATGGGGTAAACCACGCTCGGAACTCAATGGAGTACACGCAAGCAATTGGGATGCCGAAAACATGGTCTTTAACGAGATCCTTTTTCAAGATTTCCACTTTGCCTCGAAAACACGCGCGCAAGCAAATCGGGTCTATTTTGTGGAAATTCATCGGGGAGCAGGTGCTTAGCAATGTCTGGCCAAGCGGGGTTGCATGTCATGGTCAAGAAAAAGTCTGGTTTCCCAAAATTCTGTACCAAACACATGGCATCCATGTAGCGTTTTTTCATGTCTCGAGGTCCACCTACAATGGAAGGGGGCAAAATAACTCGTCGACCAACCGCAGAACCAGCGGTATTGCCACATGCGATACTGTCAAGTACTCCTCGCAAACATTCTGTGCGTATCTCCTTTTGTTGTTTGTAAACATACTCAAGCCTTAAGGTCTCAACCTTGACGAACATGTCGACAATAAACTGCTGAAGTAACCTGCCTGTATGCAAAAGCATCGACCTATCTTTGTCCCGCATCTGCAACTTATAGCAGTAATACTGGCGGCACGATACGGTGTTGCGTTTCCGAACACCATCTTGGAACACTGTGTAGGAGATGAAGAACTTAGCAGTCAACCTCTACAAGAGTATAACATTGCTAGTATCATAGGGAAGTGATGATTACCTAGCCTTTCCTGGCACAGAAGCTCATCAGCATCACATGCAAAGGCATTCGTGCTAGACAATGGGTCACGGCACCTGTAACCTCGCTTTTGTTTATTAGGAGGAAGTTTTTCTATGCCACAATGCCATCCAACCTCTCCGTGTGGGAAAAGTAAAGGATACTGTAAAGGGTCATAGCAACCAAAGTTGTGGCATATTCTGTATGGAGCTGCATTCCTAAAGTAGATTTGAATATGGCATTCAGGGTTGAAAGCATTTTCTCCATCTGTGGAGACTATAGCAGAGACATCATTACATGTTGGCTCATTGTAGACCCATTGGTCAAGCTTAGGGTTGCTAACAAGGTATAATTTGTAGGCATCCAAAAATGGGAGATCCCTAACCTGGCGCAAGAACCGGGCATACGGGTTGCCAGACATCAGATGCATCAGCTGCACCATCAAATTTCTCGAAAACTTTGAGGAGGCACTGAGCCTTTCCTGAAGCTCGGCCTCAGGATCATAGAAATAGAATTGCAAACCAGTTGGGCTATCAGTGTCCCCTGTTAGACACGCTAGATAATGGTGTACCTTGCCCTGGACCTTGAAAGTGTAGATGCCCTGTGATAAGCGGATTTTCTAGGTCCGGTCGATCAAGTAAAAACTCGAAACCTTAGCAAAATCTACTTTCTAACCGGCAGTGGACCGGGTCGATTGCAGGATAGTGCTTGAGGAGTCCGAGGTCGAACCCACAGAGATTGGTTTTGAATACCACAGTTGACTTAGTGCTCAGTTCAGGTCAAACAGATAGATATGAAGTTATACTATTGTATAAAAGAAAGATTACACTACTCTGAATTCTAACAATTAAAAGAGGTATGGCGAACCACGTTTTGGATTACTTTACCTCGTAAAGATTGCCCGGAATGTGCCTTACTCTGCCCCGCCGTCTAACGATAACTCATAGAACAAACCCCGTATTGGAATTGGACTTGATGACTGGGCGCCAATCTAGTACACGGTTAGGTGTCAAGCTACCTTTCAAGCTCAAAACTTCTACGGTCTCGAACCCCGTTCCCACACGCCGCAACATACATTTATAAGCTAAGTGTGTGCAATGGTGAACTAGGTGATCAATCTAGCTCAAAACGATTCAAACAAGTTTTGAGATATGGATTATTAATTAGAACGTTTATTTACGCACTACACTACCTCCCGGTTCATCAATCTAACGGCGTTTCACCCGCCTTCACATAGTTCAACCATACAAGGAATTTAGCTACTCATAATCGAATCTAAGCAATGAAAACGGAAGAAAAACATCACAACAACACCAAAATAACAAAAGAACATACTTACTTTACTAAACTTGAAGGAGGTGCCAAATGTGCTTACAAAAGATCGAATTTTTGTCAAGTGAAAAGTTACGGATCGAAGCTAAAAGTTAGTAGATCAAAGAGGGGATTGAAAGAGGATTCTAATGATATATAACACTTAGTCTAACTCTAAAAGACGAAGAAAATCGCCCAAAATCTCCAAAACTATCTAATATTATCGCCCCTTCTTTTTCTACTTGGCTGCTGTGAGAAAATGAGCAGCTTTATATAGAAAGTAAGCTGTCCGTACGGATGTCCTCAATGTCCGGCCGGACTGTTCTTGATTCTCCAGGTGTCCGGACGGATGCATAGATGTCCGTCCGGATGGCATGCTCTTGTCCGTCCGGATGCTTTTTCATCCGCCCGTCGGATGGGTTCTTCATCACAATCTTCCAAAAAACGGTGAGTTAGCCGTCCGGACACAACACCTTGTCCGTCCGGATGCCCATTTTGCAGCCCAAATCTTCATTTTTTCACCTCCAACCTCCGTGTTTCGCCTCAAGGCACGTCTAAACTCATACTTCGCCTTTCGGGCTCTCGAGACACCCTAGTCCTGCATCCATATGAAAACAACAAACAAACGCATAACCCCGCAAACTACGGGCGCTCGGGAAAAAACGAGTATAAAATGCTAAAATAAGGTCGAGTTTACGGAAAACCGACAGTCACTCACCGTACAATAAAACCTCATTTAATACTCAAAATAGGGTCTAAACTCACCCAAAACATGCCAGAAATGTGATAATCGTGTGCTGAACTGTACAGAAATGTACTGTAAAGTTGGTTCCTATCACCCTGCTTATTTTTCAGGAGCTCGTTGGTTAAAGCAAGGTTGTTGTTGTAGGTCCGTGCATACTTCCTAAACTTCACACATTCAGGATCAGAGGCCGTGAATAGTCGTACAAGATCAGGAGGCATCTCTGGGGAGGCGATACTTATCTCACCCTCAGAACAACAAAAACCACGAGGCTCACTGAAAAAACGTTTAGCTAGGCAATACGTGCAGTCAGCTGCCATGAGTAATAGATTGGAGCATAGCTCAGGTCGTAAGGCCCGAGCTGCAGAAGTGGAAGGAGAACATGATGCAGGTCTGTTAGGGGGATAAATAGTGTGATCTATGTGACCACGTCGAGACAATGCATTTGCAGATAGGAGCGGGTCGCTCACCAAAATTCGATTCAGCCAGAGTGGGGTAGGTAGGGTTGAGCATAGCAGCTGAAGGTACGTTGGCTTCCAAAATCGCAGGAGCAATCTCAGAAATGCGGGACTGGCCAAGTTGGCAAAGTTGAGCAGGCGCAACCTGGATCGTCGAAGTGGAGGCATGGTTATCTCGATTTCTTAAGGGCATACCGAGGCGGCGTTGCTTAGGAAGTCCGCTCTTATTAGCATCCATCTCGGAGTATGCTTTTCTCCGCTCTCATTTCTCTCAACACGTTTATCCTCATCCATTCTAGTGGCACACAATGGAAGCACAGGAATAGAGTATAAGGCAGTAAACACTAATCTAAACCTAGCCGAAGTACGTACACTGAAGCAATCAGCCGACAAATATGCCAAAGATTTATTCTAACACACTAATTTGAGGCAAGATGGAAAGTCGTACCTGCGTAAACTCGCATAATGCAGACAAGGTAGGGGATAAGAGCAACAATTACAAAGTGCAATTGCCTGTGCAATAAACAGGAAAACAGCGTATCACAAGCAGAGTACAATTGAACACGAAGAAAGAAATCCTAGCCACATAACAAAGCAGCAGAATCCGTGGTAGACATAGCACTCTTAACCACATCAGAAACAAAGGCTTACACAAAGCAGGAGTGAAAAGGCAAAACTTTGTAGTCAGATTCATCATTAATGAGTACTACAAAGTGATACAATAGTTTTCACGAGAAATTACCTTACATAATTTAAATAAAAAAATTATGAGATAACAAACAACAGAAAATACAAAAGGTAAGAGATTCATCACATGTTTTTTACTTACATAATTTTTTTTACTTAAATCAGAAGTAAGATGTGGTGAGGGGGATTCATCACATGTTGGATAATAGTTTTCCACACTCCTCACCAGAAAAAGTGCACGAATCTTACTACAAAGCGGCATGCGTAGGCAGAAAAAGAGGGACACACTCAACTAACAGAGCAATAAAGCAAGAGCAGGAAAAGGACACGTAACTTAGGTAAGCGTGAGCAACAATCCAACCAAGTAACTGAACGTACAGCAAAAGGCCGGGGAAAAAAGGAAAAATGGAATATCCAGTATAGTGTGGATATGAAATCACGAAGTATTTATGCTCAACTTTTACGTCTTAACCATAGTCCACATCCACCAACACTACTCTAGACCTAGTATGGAAGCCTTACCGAGCAAGTACAGAAAACCACAGGCGAAGGGGAAAACAAAGTAGGCAATAGCGGAAGGACCATATACGTAACACGTAGACTACAATCGCATCGCAAAAGTAGTTCCAAAGATACATCCAGATTCAAGAGCACGGGATTTAGGAAAAGAAGGAAGCAGTTAGTATTTAACACTATGATTTCACCTCTTTAGGACCGAAACCTAGCTTTTATTTTAGTCTTAAATCTTGGTAATTCTTTATTTAGGATCGAAATTCTGTGGTTGACTACCTAAAGGCTGCACCTGGTTGACTTCTTGGAATAATTTTGAGGTAAAAATATTTGTCTATCAAAAGGCTATTTTCATACACTCATGTTCTTCTTTCATATGTTTGATAAATTGCATTGCACATTTTGACAAGGTTGGGAATGTTTGCATCTACATGTGATTTTTCAGAAATTTATCAAGTGGGTAGGCATGTTTTGTTGGTTAATCAAGTATAATTAGCACATGATGGGGCTAATCTTATGAGTATGTGTTTTTGTACTATTGGATGGGTTAATTTCTGTGTTGTATCATTTTGAAAGTTCAGGTTTCAAAGTCAATATGGTTCAGGTTTTGAACTGCACTTGGCAACTACAGTCAAGGTTTTCTTATGACTTGTACCTTTTATTTTAAATAGTGTAATTTACATGTCTGAAAGAGAATTACAAACATATTTAGGGTTATATGGCGGTTTCCTACATGCAACACACATTTATGTGTAATCAAGATAGCACAACCCATACTCCGAAAGAGGAGCAAATTCAATCACAGTCAACGATAGAGAAACACAAAACCTTTAATGGGAGTAGAACTCTCATGTTTGTCTAGCTACTACTGGTGAGGTTAGCTATGAAAAAAAATAAGAGTTGTTCTTGTTGTATGTAACTGTACGAGTCAATTATTAAAGGTTGAACAACAGATTGAAAACTTACACCTTCCTCAACAGATAAGCTTTTCCGTGTTTGCACTGCAACTCCTGAAAGAAATAGCAGACGGAAATAAACGAGTCAGCTTCCATTATGCCTACAACCCTCAAAGTTGTAAAGATTGAAACTTGAATACAGAACTGGAAAAAGCGAAATGCTTAGAACCATCAAAACAAACCAAGAAATTCATTTTAGCTACCGAAATCACTTGAAGTATTTCAATCAAACAAAAGCACCTTTTTGTTTAAGGAGTACTTATTTCCATCACCCCAAACTTAACACGGCATCACACCTAATCCACCTTTGGAACGCCCATTATTTAGCCTACAATCGCCTTTCAAAAAGTCAATCCTCACCGTCAACCTTGTAGAAGTCGATTATGGACTGTAAAAGTGATTTGGTGTCTAATATCCCAAAAAAACACCGGCAACGCCACAAGGATCTCGATCAGCTTACTCGTGAATCTGTGTGTAAGTCTGTAATTTTTTTTTTCCCTTTTTTGTTTTGGTTTTGGTCCTTGTAGTGTAGGACTATGGATTATTTTTTTCTCCGGATTATTCGGAAACTTTTAGATTTAGAAGTTGGTTTTATTGAATACAACATGTTTGATAATATTCCTCAAAAAACTTTTTTCAAATACATGAATTTGTGGAAATCAGAGACGGTGACTAAACTGATTCACGCGATTCTAGTAGATAATAAGAACAAAGAACACAAATTTAATCAAAATAATCTATGAAGATGAACTAAAAATGCAAAGGAACTTGAGAGAATTCATGAATGAGTAATCGCTTTTTTTCGTGTGAGCGAGACTAAAAGAGCTTAAAGTCATCAACAAAGTGCCAAATATTGTCAATCGAATAACTAACAATTAAATATATGCATTATAATCAGATCAATTCTCTAAAAGGGCTCAAATTGAAGCAGCTTTACAATCGGTTGCTCCGGAAAAAAAAACCAAATCTACAGAACTATCCACACCCATTCACCACAACTATCCACACCCATCCACCATAGCCAACTCGGCCCTCAGACAACATGCATTAGAAAAAACCAGAACTTGAGAAAGGAGAGACCAAATTCACCACCTGGACGCAATGGAGTGGATATTGGTTAAATTAATTGTGGAGAAAAGAAGAAGAGCCTAACACAAGTTTTGAGCCTAACACAAATCAATTCACACCCACTCAAAGATACCCAATTCAATTTCACGCAACATGCAATCCCAAAATACATGAAATTGACAAAGGAGAAACCCAAGCCACCATTTTGGTGCAATCAAGAAACCCACCACACAGACAACTAAAGGAGACAATCAACAACAAAGACAACAAGAAACATAGCGTGCATCTTGAAAAGTGGTCGAGCCTCAAAATCGCGACGCAATCACAAGGTAACAAACTGCGCAGAATCGAATTAACAAAGCATGATCATTACAAGAACAATCACATCAACAATTTGAAGGATGGGAAAGCAGAGCTAAGAAACGGAGAAGACGGTGCCTAACCAAAGATCGAAATCAACACCGATGCAAGCGCAAAAGCTCCATCGCCGACCGAGAACTCCTATTTATAACCAACGAGGCGAGGAGGTGCAAAAGCAGTTAGTGGGTTATTCGACATGTTCGTAGGCGTGCAAGGTGATTATTGGAGAAAGCGGAGGTGGGGAGATGAAAAATCGGAGGAGAAAATTGAGGGGTGGAGGGGAAAAGAAAGAAATAGAGAGGGATTAAAAAGAAAAAAAAATACGGTAAATGACAAAAAGGACGACGAAAGATGCAACTTTAAAAGTTACTATATATATATATTTGTTTTTTTTTTGCTGAGTTCAGGACATTACGGTTCTCCCCATTTAAATTGAAAATCGTTCTTAAATTAACTTCAGGATAAGCTGATATGCTTGTTACATCATATTGTAACCCCCCGTTCCCGGACACCGAGTCCTTATCCGGAAAAGGAACGTTCGGCACGTATAAAATAAAAACAAATTCACTTTATACGTAAGCCTCAACTACGTCGTATCAAAAATAAGCAAACGGAAGCAAAAGACTCGGGTATGAAAAATTCCAAACATCCAAGAATAGAAACATGAAATCTAAAGATGGAAATGTAACTTATTACATTCAAGGAAAAAAAATACGAAATCCAAAAGAAACGTACGATATTCTCAAAAGAAACGTAAAAGTACTACAAGTCTCGAAAGACCAAAAATGTAACACAGTCTAAAGAAGAATAGTTAAAGAATAAAGGTAAAGTCTTCAATGAGGCGTCTTCAAACGTCATCATCGAACTCCTCCTCGTAAACATTATCGACCTGTTCGTCTTCTCTTCCCCAAACACATAGAAAACATGCATTTGAGGTAAGTACAACGTACTTAATAAGAAAGAGAAGCTATGACAACAATTATAATTTATAAAGAAAAGATATTTAGAAGTTTAGTTGTTTATATGTGACCGACTCAATCTGGAGTTCATTTCATGTCCATCAACATGAATTGACTAAACGTTTCTACTTAACTTATCTATGTTACAACCGCACTCTAAGGGCACTACGCGTATCCACTTTTGGGACACTCTTGGCAACATATTAGTGGATCACACCAATATCCACGAAGTCTAGAATAGGTAGACTCCGATAGTACGCGCGTCTCAGTGAAGTCACCCGAACTTGTGGTTTTTTTTACCTACGGGTTCTTCCACCTTCAGAGGTAGCACACACATCGCGATATAGACTGGTGCATATCCAAGAGAGACATGTTGTTTAATCTTTTACTAGTCAAGACGTATTTATTAGGATGATTAACTAACCACCTAAGTGTTTTCAATTAATCTCCTCACCTTGACTACTCTCTTCCTAGACCACTGACATGCACAAAGCCTAGAAATTATCTGAGACATTGATGAATGCTAATTCATCAAAGCACAAGCCTATCATGCTCTTCCGACGGATCCGAACTTCAACTCCCTTTAAGAGTACATTCGGTGTTTTAACTGAACGAATCAGAAGTTCAATCGAAGCTTGTTCATGTTTAATTAATGTTAACATATCATGATTAAGGGTTTAAAACAGTGAAAACACGATTATGAAGCCGAAAACCAAGCTGAAATGCCAAAACAGTAAGAACAAGGTAAAACAGGTCAAACGCCCGTTTGACATCCTATGAACGCCCGTTCGACATCGAACGCCCGTCCACTAACCCCAAACGCCCGTCCGTCAGAAAAGGCTACATCCTTAATCAAAAGTCTAACCTCAAACGCCCGTCTGCCTTGTGCAAACGCCCGTTTGAGCTGCTATGATCGCAAACGCCCGTTTGCCTGGGTTTTTCCCAAAACGCTAAAATCTTCAAAATGCGATTTCTAAACCGTTTCTAACCTAATTAACATCGATTTCAACACAGTAAAACGTAGAAAAACAAATCTAAACATTCCAAAACGTCTATGATCCTTTGATCAACGAAAAACACATCTTTCTTGCATCTACGCATCTTAAAACATGATCTAAACTTTACGAATCATAATCGAGATCATAGGAAGAGTCTCTTACCTATTTGCAGCCAAAAAACCAGATTCAAAGCCTCTGAAAATCTGCTGCACTTCCCACCAACTGATATCCAAACGCTGCCCTTCTCACAACGATTCCAAATCTCTCGTCTAATCTGAAAACGGTTAAGCTTTGCCTCAGAAATTGCGAAAACCATCCAAGCCCTATTTCTTCCTCTCAAAAATTGCGCAGAGAAGGAGAAGCGTGAAACTGATTTCTGAATTTGTGTTTAGGTTTTGGGAATAATCCGATTTAATTTTCCTTAAATACCAATTCCCAATTAATCCCCTTTTCCTTAATTGCCCTTAATTACCAAATAATCAGATTTTTCCCTTAATCATATATATATACATATAACTCGAATATATATATATATATATATATATATATATATATATATATATATATATATATATATAAAATCAATTAAATACTTAACTCCCATAAAAGAAAAGAAATAATAATATTTCGTTTTGCCAAAATGACACGTCTCTGCCTTTCCCGAAAATCGGAATATTACACATATGTTTTTGAATCACGATAGGATTTAAAGGATACAAATGGGCTCATATATAGTATTCAAGTGGTGACTCCCACTGCACGGCTCTTAGTTCTAAAGGTTCGAGCCGTGTCGATCTCCCACGATATAATACTTTGTTTCGCACACCTCTTGTCTCCTAATACCTACTAAAGACAATGGATATTGCTCTCAAATTGTATGTTAAGCCATGCTATCAAGAATCTCTTTCCCTAAAAAAAAATAAAAATTTAAGGACGATGAATAGTGCATCTTATATTATTCACGTCTTTAAACATTTTTAAATGTTTAAATTTGTAGAGATAATGATAACAATAATATATAATGAATATTTGATGTGTGTAGATTGAGATGTAAAGCAAGAATGTGTTTAATTTTGTATTATTAATGATTTGTAGGTATAATGAAAATGATAAAAACATCGTTGGAGATCATATCGTATAGAGCTACTGTAAAATGAAGATATGCTTATTTAAAGATCATTTGATCTAAGCTGTTTTGCATAAGATATTCTTACGATTTCTTTCTTATACAATTCCATGTACTATATTTTCTAGTTTATAAAAACTCTATCAAAGGTGAAATGTATTAGATTCTCTATTTTATACTTCTAACGACCTTTGTTTATAGATTTTGGATGAATGTTCTAACTGTGAATTTTTTTCCTTCAGAAAATCAATATTATAAATGAAGAAATAAAGTATTTGTCTTTTTTGGGGGGAGGGGGTGAAATAAAGTATTTGTTACAATGCTATTTTTCATAAAATTTTTGTCTAATAATTTGATACAATATCTAGGGACCTTTATCCCCTCCAATATACTTGATTGTCAAGTGCAACATTACACATAAAACGATATCGTTTTGCATATTTTTTTGTTAGGTGTAGTGCCAGAAAGACAATTTGTGTAATTGTTTTTAATAATGAATAGTAATTTATCTCACCTTATTACTTGCTTTGTGCTTGTAAAGTAATACATCGCCGCAAACCCTAAGTATATCTCAGATGTAATTCACTTAACTCGGTGTATGGATTACACGTGAGGATTGAGTTAGTGGTGATATACTTAAATCTGTTAGTCCGTGGTGAACTTAATCGAGTTTAGGGTCTCTTGATTAAAACACCAATAATGCGCCTGAACACCTTAGGGTGTGATAGTCTTATCCGGATTGTCGGTAGAGGGTACCTACGTGGGGCATTTATATATGATGGCATTCATATAGGATTGGACCGATTTAATCAATTTCTCGGTATAATTTCCGTAATCGAGGAATCTTATTAAATCATTAGATGATCATATATGGATCAACCTTAATCTGAGGTGATCACGAGGATCTTCGCTTGTCCGGGGTAGTGTTTGATGTGTTAGTTACGGTTCACTTAAATATGTGTTCCAAGCCACTTCTCATTGGCACTATCTCCGGATGAGTGAGTAGTTCGATTTTCACAGACATGGAATCCATTCCTTCCTCGGGAAGTAGAGAGACAGATCCCCTTGTTTGTTAGCCCTAAGAAAGTGATCGATCCCGGAGTTCACATTTGACTAATTAGCTACTAGTCGAGATATGTGTGCTAATTGATCATTAGGGGGTTATTGGTAAATAAGGATAAGATATTCTGAGTCGGGTTCACGGAGACTTCCCACTCAGAATGGACAGTCTATGGAGGGTTAATCCGTATGTAGTGATTATATCAATGGACGCTTATTAACTCTATGGGTTGAGTATAAGTATACATCTATAATCGGTAGAGTTCAGTTTCGGGTTTATGGTGGCGTAATCCCGGAATTAATAATTAATGTACTTATTCTGTTAGATGAATAATTAATTATTGAACTACTACTTGGTTATAGGTCCATGGTCCCCGATGTGCTTACGTAATTCGGACTAGTAATCTTGTTACTTGGGCCTCAGTGATAATTAATTGTCAGGCTAATTAATTGATATGCATGGATATTATTTAGTTAATTTAAATAATATAATACACATAAAAGACATTTTATGTGGGCTTTTTGACCCTTAATGGTGGCGCCATAATTAGTTTTCTTGGATAATTATTTGACATGTGATTTATCTTTTATTTGTTAATTGATAATTCATGGAATATGAGATAATAATATGATTTATCCTAATTTGTTTGGGATAATCATTTTATTTATCTTTTATTTGGAATAAAGGATTAATGTAATAATTATCTCTTAATTATTTAATCCTTGGAGGACAAGGATTACTCTCCTATATAAAGAGAGTTCTCCCAAGCCTTATTTGAATGGCAAATTTCGACCACTATAGCAAAAAAAAAAAGAAGAAATAATTAGTTTTCTTGTCTAGGGTTTTAGAAGAAGAAAAACTCTAAGTTTTTCTTGGTGTTGCATATCGAGGAGGTTCGTGTATCAAGAAGGGTGTCCACCAACCGCCGTTTGGAGAACACATCGGAAGATCAAGGCGACTCTTCCCGTTATTGGTAACATAATCTTAAACCCCCTTGTAGTAGTTTAAGTCCTTTAATTATGTGTTTTGATATATAAATCGTGATCCATCCGGCGCGCGTAGATCTAACTCGTTTAGATCTAAGAACCTCGCATCCTTCATGTGGTATCGAGACAGGTTCCACGATTTATATATAGTCATAATCGTAATTAAACGATTTAAAGGAGTGGAATTGCATGTAGGTGATATTTTACTTATTATTATGCATTAATAATTTTTAAATTGCTATGGTTGAAGAGATGGACTGGGGTTGGCACCGTTTTCCCGTTAGATCTATTGTAAACTCATATAAACGATGAAAATCCGTTCATATGAGTATAGGAAATTATGTAATTTATGTATTATTGCAATTTTAATTTCCAGAAAATAGATCTGTACATTAGCTGTTTAGTCTTTTCGTTTTTTCCGTTGTTTGAGCCGTTAAAACGAAGATCCCTCCGGTCAGAATCATGATTGGAAGTTGATGAACAATCCCATAAATTTTGGTGTCGATCAGAGTCCGTTTGGGTTTCCGTTCGTTGCTGCGAAGTGGCTGCTGTAACAGAAAAACGCAGGATTCACAGAAACTTACTGTGACTTCTTCGATTTTCTGGGAACAATTGGACCGTTCAAATTAAAATCCGACCGGTCAGATCCATAATCATGGAGTTTTGGACGTGATATAAAATTTTCAGGACGATCGGGATTCATCTTCATCCCCGATCGATCTCGGGAAGTATATGATGCGCTGCTGTGAGAGTCTGTTTCAGCAGCAAGTTGGGCGGCTCACTGAGGAAGATTGACAAGTCAAAGCTCCGATCCGACCGTCCATCTTGAAGTCCGAAGAATAAAGATCAGATCTGGAAAGTTTCGTCTCGATCCGAGTTTGTTTGATATGCCGATCATTGAAGATTCTAATCAGCTGCAGATTAGGGTTTTAATTTATTTTCGAATAGATTAGTTACGGGGGTGCCAACGGTCCATCTCGGTGTTTATTTTCCGCACTAGTATACATGTGTAGATTGTATGAGTAGAACCGGAAAATTGCCATGACATGCATCATATCATGAATTCCACTCCATATGCATACATGTAGAAATTAATTCGAGGAATTAGTTAGGCATGTATAAAACACACGACTAGTTTTAATTAATTGTTTGATATTAATTAGAAACTAATTAGGTAAAACCGAGGAACACGGGTTTTTTCAATCGTCGAGGTTGGGTGATGGATTCTCGGTGAATCCCACTCTGCGAAAGCATAAGGAGTAAAATTCCGAAACCTCGTGGTTAAGGTGTTGGATTCTCGGTGAATTCCACCTTACCTAAGACGAGATTACGTTTTTGTTCCGTAGTGTCTACGTGAAAGTTTGATGTTTAAGGACTGGATAATCACGGGCAAACAGGTTCGAAAGTGGTTTAACCACGGTTGGGTGGTCAACAGCAGCCTACGGCTCAATCGACTTCACCTCCACGTGTGGCGTTTGCACGGGTGCGGCAATATCGAGCCATCCGAAGAGCTACTACGGCTCAACGGACCTCTCCTAGCCTTGTCCCGTCCGACGGCCACATATGTTCTAACGAATAGGTCGGGTGGGCTAGCCCACATAACCGACAACATTCGGGCCTATGATTTATTGTTCCTTAATGTAACATCAAGTCCAAAAGCGTGATCAAGAAACCCACCACTTTTTCAAAATATTGAGTGGGAGCGGGAGAGGCGACGGCCGACCCCACGGCTCTCATTGTTGACACAAGCAACGTGAGAGAATGGTGACGCCTCGTGCCGGCTTTGATTTCGCCCCTAAGGAAGGCCTTCACCGCTATCAAAATTCAAGGCTTGGTCTCCGAAAGGATAGGATTTTGGGTACTTGTCGGGTCACCGACCGACCCTAAGCGGCACACTCGGGGTCTACCTAAAAATGCGAGACAGAGGTCACACTCATAAAGGGTATTTTTGGTAGTACCTTGCATTTGAAAAAGGAAAGGTGATTGACGATCACAAATGAGATGTTCGATTCTCAATCGATCTTCAATATTAATCGAAACCTCTTTGACCTACCCTAAGGCGGCAATCGAGGCATTAGATTAAATCCTTGGAACGGTAGGATAGACTATAAGTACTTAGTTTATGTTCTAAAATTTTAGTAGTGTATGATTTGGATTTATTTTCTGTCAATTTTATTTACAACTGTTATACATATCTCTCTATGGTACTAGACTGCTAGTGTAAAATTGACTAGTAATGGCTTCGTTAAAAAGTGGTAAGTAACTAGAACGTTGTACTTATTGATCTTACATGCGATTAATTTTTCGGAAGAGATATTTCTCTGGAGCCTTCAAGACTTAAGTGACGTAAATAAGGCATGTCACTGCTGTCACTCGTGCAGAACGAGAGACAACCGTAGTTAGTTTGAAAGATGATTGGGACGACAAAATTCTTCTAGTGAATTTTAATTGTGTAGTGTCTACACGAGAAATTTTCTAATAGAAAAATTGGAGAATCATAAATTTAAGTGTCGCTAGTTAGACGGCATTTGGAACCGATAAACTAGTGGGAGCTTTTATCTTATGTTTTTCGAATTTATTAGAAAATTAGTCCCCACTGGTAACGCTTTTATTAGACATCCCACAGTTCACGAGTAGTAGTGTCTACTCAATTGAACTGCTAGTTCAAGACTATTTCCTTTTAAGGAAAGTTGAGAATGGGAAAGAATGTCTATAAGTGTTAATCATCTTAACTAAAGTTTTGAGGCTAAACCGAAACATTAATTAAAGAAAGTATAGGATAAGGAAAGTGATTTGAGTAACTTGACTCGGTAGCTTAGTTCTTTGGAAGAACAAGGAAGCTGTGCATTAACGATTAATAGAGTAACAACGGGCGTAAATTCACTATAATAGTGGGAGTGATATAAGGAAATGAATTTCGGATTCTATCCTTGAATATCACAGAAAAATTTATTTTTCTGTTTACAGATTCGTTGAAACAAATGGATTCACTTTCATCTCGATACTACAGTTGCCTCAAACAAAGTGAAGATGACATTTGTAGTACGAATCTATGACTCGGACTTTTGTTTGATAAAGACAGAACCACTAAGAAAAGCTGAATAGGTATGTGTAACACGTCTAAAACTATTAAAGGTAAAAGGTTTCCGTATTAAGATAAACAACCCTTCAATATCTATTAATTAGTGCATATATCCTAGAGATAAGACCGACGATCGGCTAAGGGTGATTCCTATCTCGGTCTAGAACACTATCTCAAAGGAACAATGACTAAGTTTCCTTTCAATCGGGAGAGGGTAATAGATTTGAAGGGTAACATAGCTTGTTCATCATGACCTTTCGGGTCTAGTGAGAGATACAAGCTAGTGGGAGATTTTGAGTGGTGACATTCTGTCTGATAACTACTCAAAACACTTGTTGGTTTATCGAAAGAATACGAGGAGGTGTCTCTGATTTTAACAGAGAATAGAGTATTCCATGCTCAGAAATAGGCTATCGCATAGTCTTGGGACTATTGCTCGGCCTGCCTCCTAGTGGAATGTTTCTCACTGAGGAAGAAACCATAGACTTGCCTGATATAGTTATTAATGTTCTACAATACACTGTTAAACTCGATTAAGATAATTGGTTGCAAAATAACGGTTAACATTATTATGTAAACCGAGAAGTCTACCTAGAAGATGCCAGAGAATTTATGGATAATGAGTGAATTCGGTTCACACCACTTCCATAAATGTAGGCATTTAGCATTTAATGCTTGAAGGTAGGACTGGAGATTTTGCGCATACGTTCAGATTGTGACTGTTTGTGAAATATCTTAATGAGACGAGTGAAGGTTGATTATAAGATTCTTGAGATCAGAAAGTGACGGTTGAACTGTCACAAGCCTTTCGATAGAATCTATAAGTAACAACCTTAAACCTGGAGTACGGTTACCCAAAGGTAGTTACTATTTGATTTAATCGGACCACGCCCAACATCGGTTGTTGGTGATTACACCGATAAATACTACTAGATCGAATATCAATACACCCAAAACACGGTGGGAGTATGGTTTAACCGTTGACCCATTGTGGTTTTGTGGTTTTGTGGACTTTATAGTCTCTTTGGGGTGATTGATAACCTATGGCTCTTGGTGGGTGTATAGATTCGATTATAGAGGTTGGTTTGAAAACCTTAACCCTGTGAAAGGAGTTTTGGTACTCAGTTTTGTTTCACCTCTTGTAGAACCACCTGAGTGTCTCAGCCCAGTGGGAGCAATTGGATCTACACGGAAAAGAGTCGAATGAATAGGAAAGTTTAAACTTTCAAAGCGCAAAGTTGAGTGGTATAGGGGTGATTCACGACAAGTAGAGAGTTAACCGGACCTTGAACTCTCTCACCACTCGGTCTTGCTAGATTTCGTTAAAGCGTAAAATGGGGTGATTCCCCGAGACTTTCTTGCCGAACAACGGAATCGAATTCATTCGAAATGTAAGGGTTTTAGCTAAGAATGAATAACGGATTCGTTACAAAGCGGAAGATAGGGGGTGATTCCCAAGACCTTTTTTGCGAGACTAACGATATCTTAATTCATTCGAAAGAACCTTTTGGTAGGAGGCTCCGCCATGGCTTATATCCTTTGTGGATTTAAGAGAACCTCTCGGTCATTTAAAAGTCACATGTTTTAAAATATGTGGACTTAACCAAAATATTGATAAGTTTTTTCGTAGACTAGATATCAATATTGGTAAAGTAGTAGCATTAGTGTTCATAAATGATAACACTAAAACGGTTGGAAACAACATGGGTGTGCTATCTGAAGTCGGAAACTGACACGCCAAGATTCTCCAGATGAGAGAATTGGACTATATTCTAAGAATTTGATTCGGTCAAATTCACGAGAATTAGTCATTGGCTATCCCACCTATTTTATTGTATAAGATGATTATGCATATACGGTTGCAACATTCATCGAGAGTAGTCCTACCCTAACTCTCAGGAATGATTCTCTAAATCTTCGGATAAAGAGAAAATGGGATAGAATCTCTCTTGGATAATGGCAAGTCAGGTTATCACAAGTCAATAGTAATCGAATCTCGGATTCAAGCATTGAATAGCGGTTTTAGTACGTCCTCAAGTATCTTTAGAGAACGAGGAATCATATGCTTGTATATTCAGGTGCAAACTTGTATATGGTTGACTACACTGATTCTGACTTGTAGTCAGATTAAGGATGATCATTAAGTTGATCTCGGGCTCAGTGTTTACTCATAGTGGGAGATAAGCCGATATCACTTCATCGTGAAAATAGTGAAGAGATAGCTTAGAAGGATCTTCTCAGTCATTAGAAGTCATAAGCATATTGAGAGAGAGTACCGCCTGATTGGAAGGACCGGCAACGTTTCAATCCTAAAGATCGTCTCGAGTCGACAACCTAACTAATCAGTGTACCAAGTCGAGTGCTTGGAGGGTACGGCATTAATGGACATGTCTCATATGCTTTTAGAGCAAGTGGGAGAGTGTTGTGAATAAGATGAGAAAAGGTGTGCTCTAAAACAATCGTTGCTTGTCATTTCGTGCAAGTGGGAGATTGTTAGGTGTAGTGCCGAAAGACAATTTGTGTAATTGTTTTTAATAATGAATGACCGAATTTATCTCACCTTATTACTTGCTTTGTGCTTGTAAAGTAATACATCGCCTTGCAAACCCTAAGTATATTCAGATGTAACCACTTAACTCAATGTATGGATTACACGTGAGGATTGAGTTAATGGTGATATACTTAAATGTTAGTCCGTGGTGAACTTAATCGAGTTTAGGGTCTCTTGATTAAAACACCAATAATGCGCCTCTAACACACCTAGGGTGTGATAGTCTTATCCGGACTTTGTCGGCAGAGGTACTCACGTGGGGCATTTATATATGATGACATTCATATAGATGGACCGATTTAATCTGAATTTCTCGGTATAATTCCGTAATCGAGGAATCTTATTAAATCATTAGATGATCATATATGGATCAACCTTAATCCCGAGGTGATCACATGATGTCGCTTGTCCCGGGGTAGTGTTTGATGTGTTAGTTACGGTTCACTTAAATATGTGTTCCAAGCCACTTCTCATTGGCACTATCTCCGGATTTGAGTGAGTAGTTCGATTTTCACGCAGACATGGAATCCATTCCTTCATGCGGGAAGAAGAGAGACAAATTCCCTTGTTTGTTAGCCCTAAGAAAGTGATCGATCCCGGAGTTCACATTTGACTAATTAGCTACTAGTCGATATGTGTGCTAATTGATCATTAGGGGTTAATGGTAAATAAGGATAAGATATTTCGAGTCGGGTTCATGGAGACTTCCCACCGTAATGGACATTCTATGGAGAGGTTAATCCGTATGTAGTGATTATATCAATGGACGCTTATTAACTCTATGTGTTGAGTATAAGTATACATCTATAATCGGTAGAGTTGGGCCGGGTTTATGGTGGCGTAATCTCGGAATTAATAATTAATGTACTTATTCGTTAGATGAATAATTAATTATTGGAGCTCTACTGTTATAGTCCGTGGTCCCCGATGTGGCTTACGTAATTCGGACTAGTAATCTTGTTACTTGGGCCTCAGTGATAATTAATTGGTGGGATAATTAATTGATATGCATGGATATTATTTAGTTGAAATTTAAATAATATAATACACATAAAAGACATTTTATGTGGCTTTTTGACCCTTAATGGTGGCGCCATATATGTCATTTAATTAGAGAGAAATTAATTTTCTTGGATAATTATTTGACATGTGATTTATATTTTATTTGTTAATTGATAATTCATGGAATATGAGATAATAATATGATTTATCCTAATTTGTTTGGGATAATCATTTTATTTATCTTTTATTTGGAATAAAGGATTAATGTAATAATTATCTCTTAATTATTTAATCTCTTGGAGACAAGGATTACTCTCCTATATAAAGAGAGTTCTCCTGCCCTTTATTTGAATGGCAAATTTCACCACTATAGCAAAAAAAAAAAAAGAGAAATAATTAGTTTTCTTGTCTAGGGTTTTAGAAGGTTAAAACTCTAAGTTTTTCTTGGTGTTGCATATCGAGGAGGTTCGTGTATCAAGAAGGGTGTCCACCAACCGCCGTTTGGAGAACACATCGGAAGATCAGGCGACTCTTCCCGTTATTAGTAACATAATCTTAAACCCCCTTGTAGTAGTTTAAGTCCTTTAATTATGTGTTTTGATATATAAATCGTGATCCATCCGCTGCGCGTAGATCTAACTCGTTTAGATCTAAGAACCTGCATCCTTCATTTTTTTCACTTGATGGTCAAATGCATTGTAGGGCATATTTTTTTCCAATATGTAGTGCAAGTGTTTAGGTAAGAGATTTTGGGCTTTTGGGGAGGTTGTATTTCCTTAATGACCCTAACGAACTCATATTGGGCTGAGAATGGAGCCCAAAATGAATAATCTGTCAACTGTTAAGGGGTCTATGGTCATTTCATTCATCTTCCTAAAACCCTAAACCGCTGTCAGCCTCTCGGATATATAAATCCCTGCTAATATAATTTCTTCAATATTAGGTTTTCTGAATTTTTCCCCTATATACTTGATATCAATATACACATATTTGGAGGCATTTCTTTTACTAATCTATTGTTTATTCTCCTATATATTTGATTAATAATAAATACTGGGTATTGCCTCATTATTGGGATTATTTCATGGAATTATGGTGAAGTTTTATCCCAAAGATTTATATATTCGGTGAGGCAGAGATTAATTGCAGAAAGTTGAGTTGCTTCGCCTGTGTTTTACTCGGGTGCAGCTAATAAATCTCTGCTAAACTATTTTCTTTTTTTTTTTTTTTTTTTTTTTTTGGGTTATGTAATTAATTTTTGGTTTTTGGAAAAAAAAAAAAGTCTTTTGGACATGGATTCCTATGATGGCATGAAATCTTTGAGACCTGATTGTCAATTTGATGACAACTATAAGCAAATTCTTCTGAGGATCCCATTTTTGAATTTTATTTTTAATATTTATGTGAATAATTTGGTGAAAAGAGATGATGATCGCACTGGGCTCTGAGCAACTTGAAAAAAACTTGCTAAATTTGATGCATAAAACTGCAGCCTAGAAAACTACTTCTGATCTTTTCATTCAAACCTAGTTTTCTTAGTTTATTTTCTGTGTTTGATATAAACTTTTTGTTACTAGGCTCATAAATTTGTGTAAGAACAAACAACTTTTTGTAACTAGGCTCATACTTGCTTATGATTGACTAATATTCTGTTTTGCAGTTTCAACTCAGAGATACTTTATATATTTAAATTATTTACAGTGCTCCTGCTGCTTGAGAAGTTGTATCGTCTGGATGAATCTCGACTACATAGTTTGAATTTACGGTCAAACTATGTGGTCTATTTCATCCAAACGTTTCACTCTACAAATCTACAAATAGAGTCACTAGGAAAGAATTTCGTTATTGATAGTGTATGGGCTTATTAGGTTGCTTGAGAGTTTAGTACTCATAAGAGTATATATATATGTATATATGCAAGTTTAAGATTGTGCTCTAGTTTCACAAAAGTACTCATATGAGTGTGTGTGTGTGTATATATATATATATATATATATATGTGTATATATGCAAGTTTAGGATTGGCAAGTATAAGTTTTTTTGACTATCTAACATGTATCCCTTGTTTAATTTTCTTGATTTGCAACACCAGAAACAAGTTCAACTCTCTTAATTAAGATATTTCAAATTCATATTTGCATGAAGCTTTCAAAATCTTAATAAGGATATATTATTTGAGCCAAAGATTATTACATCAACATAGATTTGAACAAATAGAATATCATATTTAGATCTTTTAATAAATAGAGGACTCTGTTCGGATGCTGTGAACCCTTCGGCAATACCATAGGTTTTCGTGGAACTGTTATTTATGGCACAGCAAGTTTTGTTTTAAACTATGTACAAACTTTTATGAGTTTATAAACATAATATTACATCTTGAAAACCAGGAGGGGGACTTCCTTTTTGATAAAATATTTAAAAGAAACACATTTGACACCTATTTGAAAATGTTTGAAATCATAAATTCATGAAACATATATGAGCAATCTAATAACCTTTAGCCCAATAACTTTAGGGAACATCCCTTAATACAACACCCACTGTTCTGACCTTAGATAAGGTTTATTATTCTGACAGACCCGATACCGGTAAAAGGTTTTATTATTTTGACTGACTCGATACCGGTCAGAAAGTTTATTTCATATATTCTGACCTATATTTAAACATAAAAAATTCAACATAGAAGCTAAAATTGTGTCAGAATATGTATATGCGAAAAATTTGAAAGATAAAATTGGAAAAAAAAAATGTGTGAAAAGACGTTCACTTTCTTTATAATCTATGCCTTGTATTATATTCATTCAATTTGTTTCTAAGAACCCGTGTGGTGCCTATGATGGTCTTTCTAGCATTTTTAGGGACTAACAACCAATACATCATTTATCTTGAACTGGTTAAGTTCACCATGCATTAGTATTTATTGCATTGTTAATGGTACCACATCCAATATACTCGGACACCACACCTGTGTAAAATTCGATTTTACAGGGGTCGAAATACCACATTTCGTTTTTGTGGGGTTACAATAACACATTTCAATCCATGTAAAGTTGAATTTTGCAAGCCTGAGTATATTGGATGTGGTGCCATTAACAATGCCGTATCCAATATCGGTTAAAGCATCATGCACAACACAAGGTGAAACAAGTGCATGTAAATTAGCAAGATTGGATATAAAAAGTGACCGCTTTTTTGTTTATGCACCACCTTATGGATCCTAATGATCAATTCACATGTGTTACTTCTATTCAATTTTGTTTGTTGTTTGACTTCTTGTTAGTGTAATTTTTTTCTGCTTTTTTCTTGGAAATACGAAAGCTTTTATTAAACGACAGTAAACGCAGATACAAAGCCGGTCAAAGCTGGAACAAACCGAACTAACAAACAACAAAAGAAACTATAGACAACAACAATTTTGTAAATTTTTGGCTCCGAATGATGTCACGAACACGTAATCACCTCCGCAATGGATCACCGAACAGTTAACGATCTTGATAGTATACACTCGAACAGGTAACGGTCTTCATAACGAACAAGTAATGGTCTTCATAGTGGATTGATGATAATAACCAACCGATCAAATACTCGAGTCGTGTCAAACGACATCATCGTCTAGCGACTTATTTCGAAGGTGAATCGAAATGCCCCACTATGATAAAACGAAGTCTTCCTCCAAAGAGGGAATCGAGAATCGTAATACCATTTACATATGTTTATCCTCAAAGAATATGTATATAAAAATAGTATTAAAGCTTTCTCCATAATTAAAGCTTGAACCCCTTTTCTATATACCCATTTCTCTCTGTGTACCATATATATATATATATATATAGTCCGAACTCACTGAACCAATAGCTAAAATTGAGAGAAAGAAAACAAACTAATGTGCTCCTAAAATCTCGGCCCACTATTAGAAAAATCTTAACCAACAAATGAGAACTAGTCAAACAGATAAAAGTAGGAATAAACGCGCTTTAATAAAGTCAAAATATACATTTGTAACATATATAAATTAGAATTAAATATCACACATGTCTAAAATAATTTTAGCACGTAACAAAATATTTGTTTTATAATAAACTCAAAATAACTTTTGAAATAACTTCAAAATATTTCAAATATTTCCAACAATCCCCACATATTTCAAAAGATAATTGTATAACATAACATAACATATATACTTTCTTTGGATATTTCACATGGTGGCATATAAACGCATCAACCCAAGTGTCTTTTGAGCTATGAACCAGATTTAGAAAAATAAAACATTATCTCACAGAGTTAAAGGTGAAGCAAGTTTCTATGAACCAATAAACCCTTTTGTAAGACAGAGGATTTACAATCACATTTATGCCTTTGATATTACTTGATCAACGCGCTTTTTGCGCCTTAGGCCATGCGGCGTGCCTAGTTATTCATAAGTGCTCTAGAGACTTAGCCAAGATCGCCTCATAGGAGCGCCTCACTCCTCCACACTCATATAGGTGAATTCATCAAGTGTATTCTTCGCTCAATGCACCACCCTTAAGGGTTATGAATTCATTAAGAGCTTTTACTCATCCTCAAAATTAAATGCATCTATGAGCACTATTCACACATCATAGGAGACATATTTTATTATAGTGCTTCAAGGTCTAACAGAGACTTCGTTATTACCCATATGAACCTAATTCATGGGATCTCCAATCACATAGGTTGGGTTTCCATCTCCATCGACATATGATTGGCATAATAGTCTCATCCCCTCAATGTTTAGAAATATCACATCTCATCACGCGTGGTTAAATCGTAACCTTGGCCAAAATTTCTTAGCAATTGCTTTTGAGCTCAAGACATAATATCATGTCTTAGTCATTGTTCACAATAAATATTGTCCTATGACAAGCATAAGACACACCAATGATACTGAAATCCCTTCCAACGATACTCTCACAAAGTATCATTCAGGTCTAGAGTTAAAACTCTGACATCAATCATATCACCCCCACAGTGGGGTAATATATATAAGTCTTGTGGATTTTATCTCAATTAAATCCACGATTCAATTATCACCAATGTATTCTTCTTGCACACTGGAAAACACAACTTATGATATCATTGAGCTGCGTGACCTATGTACTTGGTTAAAATCATGAGTACATGTACTCGGTTTACCAAAAACTACATACGCAATGTTGACATTGCAATATGTCTATCGCATCAGAAATTTGGTAGTCTGGATACATCTAGACTAGGTCACCAAAGCAGACGCAATTATCATTGTATCATACATTCCAGTGCATTGATTCTCAATTGTACTATTTCTCTTGGTGAGAAATTGATAAATCTGCAAGTTGAGTCCTAAATACTCAACAGATAAACGTGTTAACAGCACGGGAAAAATACTTATGGCAATGACATACATGGTGGATATATAATAAATAGCATTTAACGCAGTCTCAAATTTATTTTCACCAAACCACCTTCACATTCACATCATCGCACAAAGAATGTACTTCGATTAAAGAAACACCATTTTCCCCTTATGCATGAATAGTTTGATATATGTTGCTATCCCTACAGTATACCCCCAGTAATCCGTAGCTTTAATGCAAATATTTTCGCTACACTAGCATGCACCAATAGATAAAATTATAGGTCAATCTTCTTCACGTTGAATCAATTTCAACACAATACGCATGCAGGCTATTATGTACATGATCAGCAAGAAGGAAAAGCATATTCATTATCCATAACAAAATATAAATAACACAAGGTTATGGTGACCTTCTTTCATAAAATTTGGTAATGCTTTGTCATAATCAAAACCACTTTAACCCCCACATTTGTTGAAAGAGCGAGGGATGCCAAAAATAATTTTAATATCCGGAATATGTAGCACATCACTCAAGATTTTTAAGTCTTTGAGTTTCTAGGATAGACAATATAGTCATGCTCTTCAAATCAACAAAGCCTTAAATTGACATTCACATATCTCAAACCATAAGCACTAGCGGACGACCATTATATTCATCAGCAAAATCCACGTTGCACACATTTCATTTTATTTTAAGCACAAAATATACTACTCACATAAAGCAGTATATATATACAGATGCATAGACTCCAAAATTCATACATACAGAGGCAACATGCATGAAAGAACCGTACATAAATATTCATCCATATATCATGACATGAGATATTTATAAATCTAGATGATCCCCCTCTCATATATTTATTTACGTTAATGGATCATACATGAAATATATGGACAGGTATACATGATATATCTCACACCAACCAATATTTTTAAGAAGATGCCTGCATATAAAATAAATAATAACATAGAGGTTTTAACCTATGATCTCATTTCTATTAGTCTCTCGAGCCGACATATCAAATTCATTTTAAAGATTTTTTCTCCTCTTCAGAGATTCAACCTTACCAAGCAGAATGTTTTCATCCACACATATTTCATTGTAATAATAAAACATACACGATGAAAACTTATCTGATAACAATTCAGTGCTCCTTCGGCATCATTTGAAGCTCATAAGTCCTTTAGATTGTTGTAAATTTTTGGCTCCGAATGATGTCACGAACATGTAATCACCTCCGCAATGGATCACCGAACAGTTAACGATCTTGATAGTATACACTCGAACAGGTAACGGTCTTCATAACGAACAAGTAACGGTCTTCATAGTGGATTGATGATAATAACCAACCGATCAAATACTCGAGTCGTGTCAAACGACATCGCCCTAAAGGACTTATTTCGGTGAATCGAAATGTCCCACTGTGATAAAACGAAGTCTTCCTCCAAAGAGGAATCAGAATCTGTAATACCATTTACATGTGTTTATCCTCAAAGAATATGTATATAAAAATAGTATTAAAGCTTTCTCCATAATTAAAGCTTGAACCCCTTTTCTATATGCCCATTTCTCTCTGTGTACCATATATATATATATATATATATATATATATATATATATATAGTCCGAACTCACTGAACCAATAGCTAAAATTGAGAGAAAGAAAATAAACTAATGTGCTCCTAAAATCTCAGCCCACTATTAGAAAAATCTTAACCAACAAATGAGTAACTAATAAACAGATAAAAGTAGGAATAAATGCCTTTAATAAAGTCAAAATATACATTTGTAACATATATAAATTAGAATTAAATATCACACATGTCTAAAATAATTTTTGCACTGTCCTAAAGAAACTATTTCAAGGGATTGAAATATTTTCCCAGGATAAAACAAGTCTTCCCCTTTAATGAGAGGGAACAGGAACAACAAAATTGATATCCAGCATTATAAAATCAAAATGAAAACTTTCTGATTAATTTTTTCTTGGCAAATTATTTCTCAAAGTGTAATGCTAACGTTGCTGCACACACAATCTTACATTATTGTAGGAGGTTTGACAAAAAGAAAGCCCCATTAGGGCCAAACACAAGCCATCAACAGACAACTCAAACCGTAGATAATAAAATATTTTAACTTTATGTCCCGGAACAGCGGCGACCAACTCCACCACTCATCCCACCACCACAATCATGGCCGGAAAAGGGCTGGATCTGACGGGGAAAGGCGGAAGGAGGTCGCAAACGTAGCTACACCTATCAAGAGAAAAAGATAGGATAAAACATGGATTATTTACAGAGGGCTGATGCCGGCAGCAAGATTCCGTCGGCGCCGGAGCAGAAGCGGCGGAAGTTTGTTGAGCTTTTTTATTTTATTTTGAGGGAGAGAATACAGAGAGAAGAAAGAAGTTTTCAATGACTTGGTGTTAGTGTATTACGCTCAGATTCTGTTTGTGTATTGTCCTTGCACCTTCTTGAAGTGCCATTTCTTCATCTTGATGAGGAGTTCTTGGAGCCGAGAGTTCATGTTTGATTCCGATTGTATCACAAAGGTGAATGAAATCAGAATTAATGAACCTTTCTCCACTATCACTCACTCTGATTACTTGAGTCTTAAGCTCATTTTGAAGTTGAAGAACAAGCTTCTCAAAGGACTTTGAAATATCATTCTTGTGTGCTAAAACTAACATTCATCTAAATCTTCTATAAATTATCTATTATATCAAAGACATAGTGCTTCCATCCAAACTTTAGATTCTACTAGGACCAAACAAGTCCACATGCAATAATTCTAACACGTGATTTGGAAATATGTTGGGTTTTGTTTTGAAATAGATCCTTTGCTGCTTTTTTGGTATGCAAGTTTCCCAAACCTCAAAGCCATTAAAATCTAACTTAGTTATCCACATTTGAGTTCTTGTTTGACTAACTTTTGTATGGAAGAGATACCGACATTGGGAGAGTTGGAGAGCTTGCATACCAGGTGCAATTGCAATTACCTTTTACCTTATATCGGATTTATAATGTCTTCCATGCATCTCTTTTGAGAAAGAGCCACTGAAAACCGCATTAGATTATCGATCTTGCTCAACAATTGCTTAAGAAGAACCTCACATATGACTAAATCCATGGTGCATATCTTGGAAATGTAAGACCCTATCGGGGGGAAAGACCATGACATTGATCAATGTGTTGTGGTCCAATCACACCGAGCAAGAGGCCACTTGAGAGCTTGAGTGAGAGATGCAAGATCGGCATCCATCTTTTTTCCCGGAGTTAGGTATGTTTAGTTTCGAAGACAACTCTTTTTATGGAGGAGAGGATGGAATGACCAAAAAACAAAGTAAGGGCACTTTATACCTTTCTAGGGTTTCCACCACCGGCTCTACGGTAGCAGAGGGCCTATTAAATGGTGCTACACTTTTTTTAAAAAAAGAAAAGAAAAGAATTCTCTAGTTGTATCAAAACTCTAGAAATACATTTCTAGAATAAAAGCTTTTAGATATGCAAGACTCTAGAATAGATATTGAAATAACTGACTAGAGTAGAAGCTACTAAATGCATGTAGGTTCTAGTAGTGATTACTCAAAATTAAAAAAGGTCTTGAAAATTCTATTTGTTATAAAACTGATGGAGATAATAAAGAACTCGGGTCAGATTATCGGATGTGGGACCTCATTTGTAATCCAAGATTTCAAAGCAGCCTATCACCCCGCCGATAGTTACCTCGCTTGAAGCTCGAGAGACTCCACCCCATCAAGCACGTAATTGAATACACTTCTCACCGCCCATCACACATGGTGAGTCTTCGATTGGTTCCACCAGATGTAGAGTTTAAGTCACCCATCGACAAATCTCCACCTTGACTTCAACTCTCACTACAGAGTCAAACAGATTGCATAACCGGATGTACTTGTACTGCGGATGCATTCACAATGCCGGATGTACTTGTACCGGACTATCTCCACAAAGATCCACTCCACCGATCCGCCTGGTAGAGTTTCCAGAGACATTATAAGCTTTGAATATTCAAGAAGTCCATGCAGAGCCGAACTTACTCACTGAATCTGGTTTAGTGAACATATCGCCAGGATTCTCCTTTGTGCCAATCTTCTTCACCACAACCTCTTCTCATTCCTCAAGAAATGATACGACATCAATATGCTTGGTTCTCTCATGATGAACCCGATCCTTGGCTAAACATATTGCACTTAGATCATCACAAGATATATCACCGATCCCGATACAACCCCAAATCACCGACTAGTCCCTTCAACCAGATACCCTCCTTAGCCGCTTTCAAGAAGAGCCATGTATTCTCGCTTCAAGAGTTGATAAGGCCATCAGAGCTCAAGAGTAGCTTTCGGTGACCAACGATTTCCCAAAGTAAACACATAACCGGGCCATTGATCTTCTCACATCAACATCACCTGTGATAATCAAGACATCACAAGAACTCGTGACTGCACGAGTATCACCTCCATAAATGAGACCAACATCATTTGCACCTCTCGTGTACTGAATATCCTTTAAATGCCTTTCCAGTTGTTCCTTTCTGTGTTGAGCCATAAACTGCGCCGACAACACTGATCGCTCGAGTTAAATCAGCCTAGTGCAAACCATGGCATACATCAAACCGCCAATCGCACTAGCATAGGGAACTTTTGACATATACTCCTTCTCTTGGTGATTGTGAAGCATAAATGCAGACAAATGAACATTTGATGCCATAGAGTATCTATTGGTTTTGCAAACAGACATCCCAAACTTGGCCAATATCCTTTGCACATAACCCGGCCGAGACAAGAATAATTTCTTTTGCCTTCTATCTCTCCAGATCTCCATCCCCAAGATTTTCTTGGTCGCACCCAAATCCTTCATTTCAAATTCAAGACTAAGAAGGTTCTTGATTTTGAATATCGACTTTCTTGGCAAAGAAGAATCAACATGTCATCCACATACGTAACAAGATAGATATGAGATCCATCTTTCACAGATCGTGGTATACACAATACCATAGTGGACTCTCATTGTAACCTCGCCAAGCATAAAACTCATCAAACCTTTTATACCACTGCCTTGGAGCTTGCTTCAAACCATACAAATGATTTCTTCAACTTGCAAACATAATTTTCCTTTCCAGAACTTGAAAACCCTCAGCCGTGTCATGTATATCTCCTTATCCACCTCACCATGAAAAGCAGTTTTCACATCTAATTGCTCAAGTTCCAGATCCCGCTTTGTGCCACCATTGCTAGTAACACCCGATTAAAGTATGTCTCACCACTGGTGAAAATATTTCATCAAAGTCAACCCTTCCTTTGATCGAATCCTCTTGCAACCAAACGTGCCTTATACCGACCCCTTCGCCTTAGTTATTCCTTCCTTTTCTTGAAAATCCATTTACAAGTCACAACTCCCTTGTCAAGAGGCCGCTTGACCAATTCCCAAGTCCGATTCTTCAATAATGACTCCATTTCATCTCCCATGGCAAAGATGCCACCGAGATGCTTCTATACATGTCACCGCTTCCCTGTAAGTAGTAGGTTCAAAGAACCTTTACCTCTTTCGCAACTTGGAGTGCATATCCACCAAATCATCATATCCATATCTCCTTGAGGTATCCCAACATTAGATCTTCTAGCTCACGCGGCGCCTAGACTCACGATCAATGTTTGTATGACGCCTCACGAGGTCTCAAAGCAGTCGGGCTTGGATCGATTCTCGGTTCATTATCCGGATCAAGATAGTGTTGATTTGGATCCACCGATTGTTGCATATCAAGAGACTCCACCAAGCTCCACTGCTTCTCAACACTATCGATTCAAGATCGGTTTCGCACTCGTGAGACCTCCCACCGATGAGTTTAACATAGAATTTTCATCAAAACAACGCCCTCGCCGAGGATTACTCGACTCGATGACCAAATCCTATATCCTTTCACTCCATCACCATACCCCACAAACACTCCCTTCTTGGCTCTTGGCTCCAACTTCCTTTCACTAACATGATAGTAAGTCAGACATCCAAAACCCTTAGAATCGAGTAGTCAACAGCTTGCCCGACCACATCTCAAATGGTGTCTTGAGATTGATCCTCGTGTGAGGGCTCCTGTTGATTAAGTAACAAGTCGCCTTAACCTCTCGCCCAAAATCTCCTTGATAAACCAAACTTGAGAAAGCATACATCTTGCCTCTCCAAGTAGAGTTTGATTCATCCTTTCACTACACCATTCTCACGAGGTGTATTCCTTATGATGATGATGTCCGGCAATACCTCATTTGCACAAAATGAATCAAAATCCGCCCCAGTAATTCCGCACTCATTATATGTACGAAGCTTCTTGATTTTCTTGCCTAACTGATTCTCCACTAGGCCTTCCAACGCTTGAAGTTATTGAATGCATCACTTTTGTTCTTCATCATCACCACCCAAGTCATCCTTGAATAGTCATCTATGAATAACACAAAATATCTGTGACCACCCAATGACTCAACTCTTGATGGACCCCAAAGAAATCGAATGGATATAATCAAGTGTTGCCTTTGTATTGTGCAACCCTCGCCGAGAATTTACTTTATGCAACTTCCCAAACACACAATGTTCACAAAAGTCCAGATTCTTGACCTTATATCCCCAAGAAAACTCAATAAGAAAGAATCAGATACCCTTTCACCCATGTGACCTAGTCTCACATGTACATACAATGAAGTCTCATTGAGATCGTGAATCAGCCGAGGATGCAACAAAGAAGAAGTGTTGATACTGATGAGATCCTTGTAATATATACAAGGTTCCTCTTGATGCCTTTGAGGACTACAATCGAATCTTTAAAGACATTCATTGCCCACCTTCACCCTTGAAATTGAACCCTTGTCGTCCAAGAGATCGAGAGATACCAAATTCTTGGTCATCTGTGGAACATGTCTTACATCCTTCAAGTTGTACAAAATTTACCATCTCTCGCCCTTAACTTTATCGAGCCAATTCCCACAACTTTACAGACCTTCTTGTGCTGGCCATATAGATTTGACCACCATCTATCTCGCTTCATAAGTAGAAAACCACTCCTGCTTGGACAAATATGGTAGGATGCTCCGTAATCAAGTATCCACACATCATTTTGGTGTGTAAAGTCCCCCGCAACTAGAACCAGATCCTCATCAGATTGCTCAAGAGCCAAGGCCATCGTGCTGCACTGCCTTCCCCTGCTGCTTCTTCCTTGACAATTGGACTTCCAATGTCCCCGCCTCACTGAGAATTACGCACATCAAGAGACTTAGGACCTTTGGACATAGACTTTTTCTTCTTTTGTCCATATCCCTTTCCACTAGACTTGCACTCACATCCTCCAAGGATCAGATCCCTTTGCCGTAATGACACCAACAGATTAGGGTCGTGATCTTCATCTTCAATTTTAACATCTTCACCGTCAAGATGTTTGTCAACTTGTTGGTCGTTGACTTGGTCATATACAAGCTTTCAAGCTTTTTCCACAACTTGGTCGCGGGGTGTCTTTTCATCAGTAGACTTAGGACCTTTGGACATAGACTTTTTTCTTCTTTTGTCCATACGGTAGCTACTAGCCCAAAGAAACTGATCGTCATCCCAAAGCAGCCTTTGTGTCTCGGCTCCCGGCATGTAAGGCGCACTCACATCCTCCAAAGCTACTCAGATCCTTCCCAACTATGAAAGATCGCACAAAGTTTTCATATGATGCCGGTAATGACACCAACAGGATTAGGGCTGATCTTCATCTTCAATTTTAACATCAATATTCCTTAAATCAAGCAATATTGTGTTCACCGTCAAGATGTTCCTCAGTGGACTCCCTTCATGCATCTTCAAACCGAACAACCTCTGCTTCAACAACAACTTGTTGGTCGCTGACTTGGTCATATACAAGCTTTCAAGCTTTTTCCACAACTTGGCTGCGGTGTCTTCCTCAAAGAACCTCGGTGATAACATCATCGATAAGCACAACATGGTGGTTGAATGTGCTTTCTTCCGTGACCGGGCATAATCTGTTGCACCCGTATTTGGTTTGTCGATAAAGGATTCCACAAACCCTGTTTCAACAATTGCACGATCTTAATTTGCCATGCATCAAAACTGTTTCCCTTCCTCAAATTTATCGATTTTTACGTTTCATCACGACATCTTTTCTTGCTAAAGATCACAACTTTATCACGCATCCTAGCACCTTGTCAAGGTCTTGGTGAAGATGAAGCACCTCGATGAAGATGAAGTTCGATCGCATGCATTGTTTTCTCCGTAACCTTGGCTCGATACCACTTGTTATAAACTCGATGGAGATAACTTTGATGCAAGAAACAGTAAATGTAAGCAATCAAACATAAACAATCAAAGGAGATAATGTAAAACAAGAAGAACACATTTAACGTGGAAAACCTCTCGAGAGAGGTAAAACCACGGGCGTAAAAGAGATATTTTATTACGCATCGAATTTGTCGATTTCAACGCACGTAAAATAATGTAACAACAATCGTAGATGATAGGTACAAATCCCTAAACCCTAGCCGCAAGGAATCTTTGTCTGATGCACCATAAATACCCCTACACGTGTCCTCCTTTTAATGACACCGCACAATACCGCCACATAATGTAATTATCGATGTGGGACCTCGCCAGATTCCAAGATTTTCAGCAGCCCTATCACCCCGCCGATAGTTACCTCGCTGGTTACTCTTCAAGCTCATGAGACTCCACCCACCAAGCTACGTAATTGAATACACTTCTCACCGCCCATCACACAAATTGAGTCTTTAGATTGGTTCCACCAGATGTAGAGTTTAAGTCACCTTACTGACACTATTAGACACTTGAACAATCCTATGGGGGCTATAAATAGTACCACCACCATGTACTTGAGGAACGAAGTAAGCAAGTAATACAATCAAATTCCTTTTTCCATTCTATCAACTTATCAATACTTTTCCATCTCGCACTCATCAATCCTAGCCTCCTCCATTCAGCTTACTACGAAAATTCTAACAAGTGGTATCAAAGCTCGGTTTCGACACAACTACAACTGGGCAAAATTAATATTATGGCAGATTACACACTCGCTCATCCATTCCGGTTCCATTTTTCGAGGTGAAAATTTCAACTATAGGTTCATTAAAATGAGAACCTACTTTTGTGCTCAAGGTTTATGGGATATCGTAAGTAAGGGATTTAGCATCCCTGGCGACATCTCAAATTTATCTACCGCACAAAAGAAAGACCTCAAGGAGAATCAACAAAAAGATGGTCAAGCATTATTAGCTCTTCATTTAAGCTTGACTGAAGAATCGTTTCCAAGAATCATGAGTGCCAAACGGAAAAAAGAAGCAATAGATAAGTCGCGGGAGGAGTTTCAAGGCAATGAAAAGGCATGAGTCTCAAAACTTCATTCATTGAGGAGAAATTTTGAGAATTTAAAAATGAAAGATTCAGAGAATGTTGAAGACTACTACACAAGAGTAGATTTATTAGCAAATCAATTGCGGGCCAATGGAGAAGACATCCCAAAAAAGAAAATTGTGGAAAAAAATATTGATTACATGTATAGAAAAATATGATCCAATTATTACAGCCATTGAGCAATCAAAAGATTTGGAAAAATTGACCGCTTCAAAGTTGATGGGGTCATTAGAAGCTCATAAACATAGATTGGAAATGCGTCACGAAGGCACAATTGAAAATGCTTTTCAATCTAAGTTCAAAATGCCGTCACAAAAATCTATACAAAATGATCACAGATCAAATGATGGTTCTAAAAATGCAGAGCCTTGATACAAAACATTTTCTCCTTGCGGCATATGCAAGAGGAAAAGCCATTTGGAGAAAGATTGGTGGTTAAAGGAATACTACAATTCAAAAATTGTAAGAAATTTGATCACTGTGAGAAGGTATGTCGATTTAAATAATCATCAAGATAATTTTTCTGAAGAAAAAGATGTCGAGGGCAATCTTTACTATGCCTGTCAAGCAGCAATTACATGACAAAAGATGAATCCATCTTTCACCGTCTTGAAAAATTCAAGACCAATATTGAAATAGGAAATGGTGACTTTATGGAGGCTACTGGAATAGGCACTACTGTCATTCACACAAAGAAGAGCAAGAGATACATAAATGAGGTGCTCTTGGTCCTTAGTATATATCAAAATCTATTGAGTGTCGGGCCGTTGTATTTTGAAGGAGATTCTTGTACAATATATGATAAGCAAGATAAATCCCTTCAAATTGCAAAAATAAAAATGAAGGAAAAACGATGCTTTTCGATCCAATCGAGTTTTGCAAGAGATACAACAACGAAGGCACAAGTTGACGACTCGTGGTTATGGCACTGTTGAAGTGTTTAAGATGTGCAAGAGTTGGGAGAGATTTCCATACTTGAGGGGGCCCGTGAAGGTGTATAAAATGTTAATTATATACCCCCAAACAGCTTAAGCTTTTGGGAGAGATGACAATTCAACATGGTAGCAGAGCCAGAGGTTATGAGATCGAACCCTGGTGTCACCATTATTTTCCTCATTAATATTGTGCAAGTGTTGGGAGAGACCGCCCACACTTGATGAGGCGTATTGAAGTGTTTAAGATGTGCAGGTGTTGTGAGAGATTGCCCACACTTGAGAGGGCTTGTGAAGGTGTATAAAATGTTAATTATCTACCTCCCTAACAGCTTAAGCTTTTGGGAGAGAAGGTAATTCAACTGGCACAAAAAGGCTTGGTCACTTCAATTTTAATGGATCGAATATGCTACATCAAAAGAACATGATGGAAGATCTTCCGACTAGAAAAGCACTTGACCGTTTTTGCGAAGGATGAATGCTCGGGAAAAAACATCGACAACCATTTCCTACTAGAAAAGCTTGGAGAGCGAAAGAGCCATTAGAATTGGTACACACGGACGTTTGTGGCCCAATGCGCACTCCTTCACATGAACAAAATAAGTACTTCATTCTCTTCATTGATGATTTTACCAAAATGACATGGGTCTATTTTATGCGTGAAAGATCACAAATATATGAAATATTTAAGAAATATAAGGCCTATGTCGAGAAACAAAGTGGTCACTACATAAAGACCATAAGAAGCGATCGAGGCAAATAATATACATCTAATGAATTCAACAAGTTATGTGAAGATGAAGGCGTGGAGCATCAATTGACAGTTGGATACGCTCCAGAACAAAATGGTGTATCAGAACGCAAAAATAGAACCGTTATAAAGACAGCAAGAGCTATGCTAATGGAGAAAGGTCTTCCGAAAACATTTTGGGCAAAGGCAGTGCATATTGCGGTCTACTTGCTAAACAGATGTCCAACCAAAGACATTGAAGACCAAACACCATTTGAAGCCTAGAGTGGGCGAAAACCATACAAAAACATCTTAAAGTCTTCGGCTCTATCTGTTATATTCACATTCCAAAAGAGAAAAGGAGAAAGCTGGATGAGAAGACAGAGAAAAGGATTTTCTTAGGCTATAGTACACAATCAAAAGGTTACCATGTCTATAGCTTAGGAACAAGAAAGCTTATTGTCAGTCGAGATGTTGAATTTGACGAGGATGCAAGCTTCAATTGGGAGAAAGAGGAAGTTGAATGGAAAACTATTAATGTGGCACCAGTTCATGAAGAAACATGACAAGATGAAGGTTCTTCTCCAGAGACACCACCAAGGAAAACAAAATCCTTGACTGAAATCTATGAGAGATGCAATCTCACCTTGATAGAACCAAGAAGTTGTGAAGAAGCCTCCAAAGAAGAAGTTTGGAGAAAGCAATGGAAGAAGAAATAAAGATGATAAACAAGAATGAAACGTGGGAGCTAGTAAGTCTATCTCTAAACAAAGAGGTCATCGGTGTTAAGTGGGTTTATAAAACAAAGCTTAATCCTGATGGATCCATTCAAAAACACAAAGCAAGAGCAAAAGGCTATTGTCAACAGTTTGGAGTGGATTACAACGAGACAGTTGGCTCCAGTTGCACGACTAGATACGATACGGGCATTAATCGCCCTCTCTGCACAAAAAGGATGGAAAATCCATTAGTTGGATGTTAAATCGGTATTTCTCAATGGACACCTTGAGGAAGAAATTTACGTGGAGTAGCCTCAAGGATTTACTGTGAAAGGAGAAAAAGACAAAGTACTAAAGTTAAAAAAAAAAAGCCCTATATGGACTCAAGCAAGCTCCACGAGATTGGTATAGCAGAATTGATAATTAATTCATTCCGAAAGGTTTCAAGAGGAGCAAAAGAAACAATGAGGACATGATAAAAAGTTTCAAACAAGACATGATGAAGACGTTTGAAATGACTGACTTGGGATTAATTCACTACTTTCTCGGAATCGAGGTAAATCAAAAAGAAAATTGGATTTTCATTTCCCAAAAAGAATATACAGGTAGTCTTCTTGAAAAGTTCAAGATGAAAGGGTGCAAGAGTGTTGCAACTCCACTTGACAGCAAATCACTCAAGAGTGAAGATGGCACGCTGAGAGCAGTTTGTACAGTATATCGGCATCTCATTGGAAATTTACTCTATCTAACAACTACAAGACCTAACATTATGTTTGCAACAAGTTATCTCTCAAGGTTTATGCAATGTCCAAGTCAAGTTCAATTCGGAGCAGCTAAAAGAGTTCTAAGATATCTGCAAGGCACAAAGGATTACGGCATTTGGTATGGATCCCGTCCTGACTCAAAATTGATTGGGTACACTGATAGCGATTAGGTTGGATCATCAGATGATAAAAGCACATATGGATATGCATTCACTTTGGGCTCATGAATATTCTATTGGGCATCAAAAAAGCAAGACACAATAGCACTATCAACAGCAGAAGCAGAATATGTAGCAGCAACATGGACAAATGCCAAGCTATATGTCTCAAACGCATACTTGAAGACATGGGGTTTTCTCAAGATAAAGCAACCTTGATCTACCGTGACAACGATTCTGCAATTTCAATGGCGAAAAACCTAGTATTTTACAACAAGACTAAACACATAAGAATCAAGTACCACTTCATTAAAGAAGGTGAAGACAATAAAGAAATAGAGCTCATGCATTGCAGGTCTGAAGAACAGTTAGCTGACATATTCTCCAAAGCACTACCAAGAGACAAGTTTGAGCTATTGTGATAAAAGATTGGTGTCACTGAAATGTGTACCAAAAAGGAGTATTAAATGGTGCTACACATTTCTAGAAAAAGAAAAGAAAAAATTGTTGTAGTTGTATCAAAACTCTAGAAATACATTTCTAGAATAGAAGCTTCTAGATATATAAGACTCCAGAATAGATATTGAAATAAATGACTAGAGTAGAAGCTATTAGATGCATGTAGGTTTTAGTAGTGATTACTCAAAATTAAGAAAGGTCTAGAAAATTCTGTTAGACAGTTGAACTATCCTGTGAGGGCTATAAATAGTACCACCACCATGTATTTGAGGAACCAAGTAAGCAAGTAATACAATCAAATTCCTTTCTCCATCTCACACTCATCAATCCTAGCCTTCTCCATTCAACTTACTACAAAAATTGTAACAGTGTCGATGCTGGGTGGGAACGGGCAATGGGGGTATAAATTCCACTCATCTTAGATTCAGCCTCATAAACTGTCCCTTAAAACCCCAACAACTGCCCATCTTTTTACTAAAAAATCACTCATCATTGAGACATCCGCTGTTTCAAGATTTCATACCTTTGTCTTCTAGTATGTGTGTGTAGTTCAGTAGTTGTGAAGATTGAGGTTTGAGTTACGCCGGATATTATGTACCAATGACAATGCTTTGGGATCTTGTTATCACTATTTATGGTATTTATTAATATTGAGATTGCAGTACGCATTTGAAACATGTAGGCTGTCTCTATTGTCACGATTGCCCGCTCCGTCGGCCCGGTACCACCGGTTCAACACCGGTCATGCCAGATGGGGACATTACCATTTGTTCACATTCTTATCATAGAGCTGTGTAATCTTATCTTTCTCTCTCTATTGTTTTAAATTATTGTCTTCCTTATTCAATGCTTCAGCGAAAATGTGATAAATACGTGAAATAATACATTAAAATATGAATCTTGTACTATATTTAATTGTGATAAATACGTGGAATAACACATATACAACGGATGCTCGAAATGAATATATGACTTGTGTGAGTTCAAGAAGACACAAGTTGTCTAATATTAATGGGCCAAATGTCATTGGTGTCACCATCTAAGAGACGATTAGCAATGATGTTGTAAGCAGTATCAGTAGGATGATAGGGATCCCAAAACACATATTTTGATCTGTCTGGACAATATTTAGATGTTGGTCCACATGGTATCAGTCCCCCATATCTCCCAGCTACATAGCAGCATGCTGAATTCCCATTCACAAATCCTGCAAATTGTGGACCTCAATTACTATTTCAATAGGTTGCACACCTTTCTATACAACATTTCAAAACAAAATTTTAATCTGAATTTTTTTATTAAAATTAGTGATAATTACACAATCAAATATTTTTAAGAATAATGACAAATTTACATACTTTTTTATGAGTGAATATGACAAGTGCAGATAATTTTATAATGGTATATGACAAACAAATAATCCTAAAATCAAGAAATCCTAAAATAATCCCAAATCAAATGAATTTTGATAAATAATTTTGACAAATAATCCCTAAAATCAAATAATTCCGATAAATGAATTTTAAAATTAATGATTTTCGACAATGAATTTAAGCAAATAATTTCAACACAAGTGAATTTCGATAAATAATAAATAGCTATTCTTTACGCAAAAGTTTCAAAAGATCGTTTTCTACTCAATGATTTAAATATTTCGCCCTTCTCCTCATTCACTCTTTTTTTAGGAGTAATCCGAACTTTAGTTAGTCACTCCACGTAAGTGAAATACTCACAAGATATATAAATTACGCGATTCGATTACTTTACTGCAGATCATTATGAAAACTAAAATCCCCGCTAAATTAAGGGTCATGAATCATAGTCATACCATTTTACTTTTTATTCTTTTCATATAACATGAGAAAGAAAATTAAAAGTTAATATGATCACATTATTTAATACAATATTCATATAATAATTCTAAAATGTTTTAAACGAACATTCATATTTATTTATTTTAAAAATATAGAGATTTATATAACATTTATATTACGACTACGGTCGTATTTAAAAAATTATTGCTAAAAAGGGTAAATTTAGCTTACCATGTGCTAGGTAATTTCGGGTTATATCATCAACAATTCGATAGACATCAGCATAAAGAAAGTTTGATCCCTTCAGATTAGCCTGAGCTCCGCCACCAGACTCTTCAACTGGCCGTTAAACAGCTGAGCAAGTTCATTAGGCAAAGCCGCACAGTCATTTCCGGCAGCCGGATTTATCTCCCTTACATACGGTATACAACCAATAGGACCCACGTTCACTACCACAATCTTTCTTGCTCCCAAGTTATACAGTCTCTGAAACATTTTATCAAACACCTTAACTTCACTCACAAAAACACCCGCCATTATTGATCAACAACCAAAAAAAAAAAAAGCAGTTAAAAATCCTACCGTTAGTTGAATCCGGTACTTTGAAATCATTGCTCCGACGAATGCTTGAGGGGAAACAGTTTTCTGTAGAGGTACTGAAAGAACAGGGACTAAATAATTGTTGATGAAGTCGTTTGATCCCATTGTTACTGAAAAAAGTGAATTTTGGAGCAAGTTCATCGCCGGAATAACACCGAGGCTTGAGATTATGTATTGCCTTGTATTTGCAAAGTTGTCTAACTGGGCATCCATGTTAATCCTCCCAATCTGCATTATCCAGGTACCGTCAATAATTGAAATTCACCGAAAATTTTAAGAAAAACATTGTAATTATTAAGATTTTGACGGATTTCGTTAAGTTTTCGATGGTACCATTGAAAAATTGATGCAATTTATTATTATAGAGATAGCTTACGAAGATTTTTCCGGTGTGATTTAGGATACCGCCACCACCGGAAGCATAATTCACACCTTGGAGCACCACTGGACCGGTTGTCGTCGGTGCCAGGTACGGCGGAGTAAACTCTCTTAAACCAAGTTTCTGTCCTGCCAATATGAAATGTATGAGTTTGTGAAAATCTATCTTGGAGTAAAAAAAAAACCGACTTTTCTCGATGTTTGATTCTCACAATTCTCAGAATCGCTCTATAGAAAGTTGGGTTTTGACTCTAAATCCGACTTTCACAAGATCGAATGTACTGTGATGCAAATATAACAACATACCAAGAATGTCAACAATTGTTCTTCCATTGGTGTATCGACCAGTTGGCTTGCCAAAATCAATCCCATTTGGTACATAATTAGCTTTTGAAAGAGAGATAATGTAGTTATTATTCCCTGAATCAACCAATGAATCTCCAAATACAAAGCTAGCTGGAATATTTTCAGCTAAACATATCCTTATCAAACATAAACACACAAATGGGAGAACAGCTCCAGAACCCGAGAATTGTCTGCCCATTTTAAACTAAGTGTAACACCGTGAGAGAATCCGCTACGTACATAACCAAGAGTTCAAGATCTAAGAACATTCAGATAAAAAAGATTGTTTAATGAGTTATAGAGAAATCATAAGAATTTGAAGATGGTATTATTACAGAAATGAAGTTGTGCATGTGGCTTTAAACTCAAGTCATTTGAAATATGTGTATAGTAGCAACAGAAATTGACTTGAAGACATCATAATGTGTGCAAAAGAGAGAATCCCTTTTATAGATAGGGTTTGGACATGCATAGTTGTATGGGTGAGTAGGTAAGGATTCATCACACATGATTTCATTGAATATATCTACCAGTCAACACTAACTAATCTGTGAGAGGGACATGGATATAACTATTCGATTACTAGATACGTGACACTCTTCAGCCTAATCGGTCATTTCAACAAGTGGGTCGTAAATGAGGCTCAACTCGATACCGGACTCGGTCAACGCGTGGTCTGCCTTCGTATAGCACATGTCCCACATGTACATATATAGTCAACCAAAGATGACACATGCATGTCGTCTTCTTCCCGACATGGTGGATGTTGCCATCTGTCTCTTATTCCCGACATGGTGCAGGCCCCACATCGGTCTTCTATCCAAATTCAGGCAGGGTGATCCCGATCTTAGACATCATCAACTCTGCATTTTATGGGCACTCCGCAAATCAAGAAGACATTAGACCATGATTCTAACATGTGCGTTAATGGCTTCATGATTGTATCCTCATTATGGCACCAGCCGTAACTGCCCCACGATCTCTGCCATAATTACCGAACGTCCAGTAATTCATTGTTCCCACGTTGGAGCTCTATATAAAGGGGTCTTCGTCCCTTCTTCTTTTAAATAATTGCTGATAGCATAATTATTTGCAACTGTTTTAAAACTAGACTGCCTAAATTAGCTTAATTGCAATCACGTGGTATACATCTATAGGTTATACTAATACATTTATTTCTTTTCAGTTTTTGTACTTTTATAGATGAAATAATTTACGCCCATTAATTGTTATAACTTTTACTACTATTTATAGTTATATGTACTACTATTTGTACAGTGAAATTTTCTTTTATTCTTCTGCAAGTAAGTAAATGCAACTTTTTGTTGGTATGGGGAGCATTATGGGCACGGACATGCATTTCATTAGGTGTACCAAATTCTCATGATTTGAAATTTTGAATGGTTGTGGATGCAGTAAATACTAACATTTTTGTAGATGAAATTTTACGTAAGATGCACTCACACGCCATTATTATTACGCGACACAATCATATCTTGCAAAATACTAACCTTTCTTGTAGTAGTATCGACCACGTGGCTATGATTACACACGAAGATGCACTCACGCAGACACACTACCTAAAAATTTCCCTTCTTGTACATGTAACTCAATCTAGCTGAAAATTGAAATTAAGGTATGACACGTGTATAATCCGAGTTCATACATGTGATACTATTTGAGTCTCGGATATAACCTGGAGCCGATATGGGCTTAATTAAGCTCAATATTGGGAATTATACATCGATTTATTTCAAAAAGCTTATCTCCATGCAACGCGCGCAGTCACCTCATCAACAGCCATCGACATGACGCAAGTCGCCCTCTTCGTCCGACATGTTTCAGATCGCCCTATGCCTCCTATGCTCAGTCGGGCGAAAGATGTCTCACGGCCTCATATTGCCGACATGATGCAGTCGACTCGGTCTCTGGTCTCACCAAGGCAAGTCGGCTTCGACTCGATTTACGCTATACACTCTATTAATGGAGCATTAACCCATGATCTATAAATGTTCCATTATCCCCGCAATAAGAGCCAATACGCCTCTACTAATGCTTCATAACGGCTCCATGTCATTAACGCATTTACTTCAATAGCGGCACAATCATCTCCCCAACAACGGAAGCCTATATAAATTAAAGGATCTTCATGCTCATCATCATAACTACATCTTGGCTTGATTCTATTATTCGGGCACGACAGACACATTAATGACATTTATATTTAATAGTCGGATCATCCTCTCGATGTCCAACTAACCCGCTTATTCAACCCTTATTATTTTGTGATGGCATCCGTATCGTGAGCGCACAGAGGATTTTTATGAAACACGTCGCGATCGGTAACGCCACATCAGAATAAAATTTCCAAGTATTTATACTGGTCAAGGGTAAATATTAAAAAAAAATTAACGGGTTAGGTGGTACATATTAATGGATAAAATTTTCCGAAAGAGAAAAATACACATAAATTTTATTTTTTTATTCTTATTGTGGGTAAGCTGGCCCTTTTCACAAACAATAGCGCCGCCCCTGTCCGGTATCCTCAACGTATATTATGTTTAAACATATGAATTACATATCTTGTAACAATCTAAGTTTCAAGGAGAGATAGTGATTTGCAGGGTTCAGAAAGCGTCGTCGTCTCAAAGAGCAGGAATTAACGAATCAATGACTATCAAACTCAATTTTGATTTCAAAGAATAAGAAATAAACATATATGCTCACATTCTCCTGTGTAATGACATGTGTCCATCAACCACCATAACGCTCTCGGTAATAATCTTCAATAAGTTGGCATCATTAATTCTTGATTATTAGGCCTGCAACATATACCAATAAAATCTTCGACTTACAAAGAGATATGAATAATAAATGTGTAAATATCCCGTGAGTATATATGGTTGTAAGTTGAAAAAAATGCAGTAATGCGTTCATTCGTGAAAAGTACAGTATTCTGCCAACTTTGTAATAAATGTGATCAATAACGGAGCTGAGTTTATGAAGAACTCAATACTTTGTACTGGCAAGAAATCGATCTCGAATGCGCTAATGATTATATCGGATCTCAATGGGATAATGATTATATTCGACAATCGAATGAATTTAATTAAGATGCTTTTTGATGACTTAAGTTCAATTATATATGCTTTTGCAGATATAAATTTTTTCCGTCGGGTAGGCTTAGCCTCATCAACCTTGCATACACCTCCGTCCTTGACTTTGTCCATGATGGGAAAATCGGTTGATGGAAAGTATTCTAACGGCAGCTTTGTTTTGAATTGAGGTGTGCATATATCAAACATCTCGATTTACATCTTTCACACGGTATATAAGCATGGGACAGTGAGGTCTTTTGAGTTAGGGATCAATCCTTTTATTTTGATCGTATGAGAAAATTCTGTATGCTTTTTCTTTAGATTTCTCGGAGAGCCAATAAAAACTCCGAAACTGACTGTACATGCACGAGCTTTGTCCCTAAATGTAATTCATACTAGTTTTCACATAGTTTAAGTAGTTAAATTTCATTAATAAATGATTAAAATCTCTAATAAATCATTTAACTGTCATAAATTTAATACTTTCTCGGTCCCATTTTATTTGTCTCGTTTTATTTTTCACACAGAGAAAGTGTAATTAATGCTTTGAATCTCATTAAATAATCCAATTTTTTTTACATTTATATCATTTAAGTAGTTGTTTGGTTTCTTAAAAAAAAAGTAGTTGTTTGATCATTTAATACTACACACTTTTTTATTGAAAATATTGTAAAAAAAAGTAGGATATTTAAAGAAATTTGACAATTAATGATAAAGTTTTGATACTTATTTTTGACAAACAAAAACGTAATTGACAAATAAAATGGATTTAAGAAGTAGTTATAAAATGGTGAAAATTGTAGGATAAATATAAATTACGGTTAAGATAAGAAAAAATTGTTACTAAATGCATTTTTTCTGAAATATTTTAGTATTGTAAATGCTTTTATTAAAGAATACTATTATGAAAAACTATAATGACTGTATTTGGAAACACAGGGAGTTACAACTTTAAGTGCACCATGCCACTATTTGGGCATGTACAACCCGCAATTTTTTCCTTCCAAAATGCACTTAGCATATCTCTTGAACTCAGAACAAACCTGCAGGTGGAGGTGTGGCTATTTTTGATAAAAACTATAACCTGATTGAAGTTTGGGGCGATCTTTCCTCGATTGGTTCTCGCTTACAAGCGTAATCGAGGTGATTCGATGGTCCCTGATAGAGGCAAAGCGAAGAAACTGGAACAACTTAATCATCAAAACCGACTCTCTAATGCTGGTCCAAATGGTTTTGCAGATCCAAAGTCCTTCCCCTGAAGTGCTGATTCTGATCAAGGACATCCAAAGTTTGATTTCTGGGTTTGTTTTTTGCACGGTTTTGCATATTAGTAGAAGTATCAATATTATTAGCCATCGCGTAGCTTCTTTTGCTAAGTCGCTATTACTCCGGCCGTTTGGACCGGATGTTTCCCCTCATGGGTCAATAATGCGAAACATGAGGAGGATGTTGCTAGGGTAAATCCCTAACCTTTTGTAATTTTTCGGACGCAGTTCTCTCTTGGTGATCAATGAAGTTCTTTCGATTCTGGAAGAAAAAAATATATATATATCTCTTGAACTCCAAGAGGCAAAACATACAATTCAGATGTAAACTTCAATCGACTCAAGTGATTAGTGGTTTATGAATACTTAACAAGATCACATATTTTATTATTCTTTGAGACGCCATATTAAAAAGTCGTAAGTGTGAGTTTTTACCCCGAAAGTTAAGTTTATATCGTATGAAGACATATGTATCGAATTCTAAATTAGTCGGACTAGCAGAAGTAAGATTCAAACACCGCATACTCTATTCATACCGAATTTTAGATTAGTTGGGTCCGTTGATCCGAAGACCAAGCCCTTTACACGAAAATGAAAACTATAGATGTAATTGAATTTTACTGACATGATAAAGTTGTTTCGAACCCACAATTACTTACGGAAAATTTATTCAAGAAATATGATGTCATTAGTAAGGTTGTTGTGCCCAAAAACCCATCTAGAATTTAAAAAAGGGAAATTTATAAAAAGGGAAATTTATTTAAAAAAAATACTAGTTTCTATTCACATCACATTCACACCGCTAGTTATACCACTGTTCTTTTAAACGAAGCACTTTTAAAAATACAGTTTCTATTCACATCACAAACCGCTACTTGACATTCTAAAACTACTGAGTAGTATCACGATTATTTTTGTGAAAAAATAACGTCAGTGGTATTGACGGTAGTTTTCAATAATAATGTCAGTGACACCGACGTTATAGTTATAAAAGTGTCACGGGTGAATAACTTCAGTCTACTGATTTTATTTTTTAATAAGAACATCGGTGGGAGTGATGTTCATAGTGTAGTTTTAGAAGTAAAAGAATGAATACATGTGTTGAAACACGCATTTAGAAACTTGCACTTGAAGAAAGATAAAACAGATGCAATCTAACAATAAAATGGCGGAAATTGATAAAACACAAAAACAAAGAGAACACGGTGATTTAACGTGGTTTCGGCAAGCAGCCGACTACTCCACGGACGTAAAAGGAGATATTTTATTATGCATGTAATCATAAGGTTTTGACAAGTTGTGTGAATAACACTTTGAAAGACACACTTTGCATTGATTACAACTTCGGTATTTATAGGCACAAATCCCTAACCCTAACCGCCATAAGATCTTTGTCGGAATTGTCATAAATACCCTAGATGTGGACCCCAACTCCGCTTGTTATCCACTGCATTTAAACTTAGCTCCAAACCGACTTTCCTAGAAAACTCACTTTTCGTAAAACTCATTTGTAATCAACAAACTCAGATGTAGAACTCAACAAACTCGCTTCACCAAAACTCTTTTCCACAAAACTCGCTTCAAAACTCGCCCACTAAAACTCACTTCCACAAAACTCGCTTTTCCAAAACTCGCTTTTCTTAGCTTTTCCCAAAAACCCTTTCTTCACAAAACTCGGCCAATTTTCAGATTAGTTCTACCGCTTTTAGAGATCAAGTCACAAAACTAACAAATCTCCACCTTGACTTGAACTCTCATTCAACGTCACCAGATTGCATAATTCGGATGTACTTGTACCTGATGCATTCGCCAATGCCAGATGTACTTGTACCGACTTCTCCACGTAATCCACTCACCGGCCCGCCTCAACCGAAGTTTCCGTAAAACGGATTATAAGCTTTGAATGTTAAGCAAGTCCGCATAACAATCGAAACTTGCTTTGTGAATCGGTTTAGTAAACATATCGCCAGGATTTTCTTTGTGCCGATCTTCTTCACTACAACCCTCTCTCTCATTTCTTAGAAAATGATATCTCACATCAATATACTTGGTTCTCTCACGATGAACCCGATCCTTAGCTAGACAAATTGCACTCAAACTATCACAATAAATCTCACTTGATCATGATGCAAATTTCAAATCACCGACTAGACCCTTCAACCAGATTGCTTTTGGTCGCTTTCAAGAAGAGCCATATACTCGCCACGCTTGTTGATAAAGCTATTGTTGCTTGCAGAGTTGCTTTCCAAATTGACAACCGAATTCCCTAATGTGAAAACATAACTGGGCCATTGATTTTCTATCGCCCACATCACCGTGATAATCAACATCACAAGATCCTCATGACCAAACTCGAGTATCACCTCCATAAATGAGACCAACATCGCTTGTAATTCCTAAGGTACCGAACATTCTTTTTCACGCCTATCCACTGCTCCTTTCTGTGTCGAGCCATAAACTCGCCGACAACATTGATCGCTCGAGCCAGATCAAAGCCTAAGGCACACCATGTCATACATCGATCGCCAATCGCACTAGCATAGGGAACTTTTGACATATATTCCTTCTCTCGATCGATCGTGAAGCATAAATCGATTAAATGAACATTTGACGCCATAGGAGTATCTATTGGCTTTGCAGCAGACATACCATACTTGGCCAAAATCTTCTGTTTATAGCCCTGCTGAGATAAAAACAGTTTCTTCTAACTTCTATCTCTCCAGATCTCCATCCCCAAGATTTTCTTGGCTGCACCTAAATCTTTCATTTCAAATTCAGCACTAAGAAGGTCTTTCAGATTTGAATATCGACTTCTTTCTTGCAACTATCCAAGATATCATCCACATACAAAACAAGATAGATGTATGATTCATCTTCCAGCTGACTATTTTAGACACAACAATCATAAGGACTTCTGCTATAACCCAGTTGGATCATGTAAGTGTCAAACCTTTCATACCACTGTCTAGGAGCCTGCTTCAACCTATACAAGGACTTTTTCAGCTTACAAACAAATGCTTCTTTACCATGAACTTGAAATCCCTCTGGCGGAGTCATGTATATCTCTTTGTCTACCTCACCATGTAGAAAAACTGTCTTCACATCTAACTACTCAAGTTCAAGATCTTGCCGTGCCACCATTGCTAGTAACACTCTGATTGAAGTATGTCTGACTACTGGTGAGAATATCTCATCAAAGTCCATCCATTCTTTTTGACTGAATCCTCTAGCAACCAAACGTGCCTTATACTTGACTCCTTCTGCCTCAGTCATTCCTTCCTTTTTCTTGAAGATCCATTTGCATGTAACAACTCTCCTATCAGCTGGATGTTTAACAAGATCCCAAGTCTGATTCTTCAGTAATGACTCCGTCTTATCTCCCATGGTAGCAAGCCATTGAGATGACTCAGAACATGTCACTGCTTCCCTATAAGTAGAAGGTTCAAAACCATCCACCTCTTCTGCAACTTGAAGTGCATATCCAGCCAAATCTTCAAACCCATACCTTCCGGGAGGTATCCCAACATTGATCTTCTAGCTCACGACAGCCTATACTTTGTCGATTAATATCGCTTGACGCTCACCGACCCTGCTCACCGATCGGCTTGATTCGGGCCTCGTTCAAGAACAGATCGATGAAAATCGACTTTGTTCAATTGAGTGTCAGATCTCACCGACTCCACCAAGCTCCACCCATCGCCGCTTTCTCGGGCCAAAGATTAGTTTCGCTTATCCTCCCACCGATGAACCGAGCATAGAATTTTCATCAAAATTGTATTTCGAGAATAACTCGTCACGATGACCAAATTCTATAACCCTTAACTCCATCACCATACCCCACAAACACTCCTTTCTTGGTTTCTTGGTTCCAGCTCTTCACCGACATGATAGTAAATCAGGCTCCAAATACCCTTAGAATCGAGTAATCAATGTGTTTTTCTCACCACATTTCAATCGGTGTCTTGAAACCGATCCCCGTGGTGAGGACTCATGTTGATTAAGTAACAAGTCGTGGCTTATGCTTTCTCGCCAAAATCTTCTTGACAAACCAAAGATGAGAGAGCATGCATCTTGCTCTCTCTAAGAGTTTGATTCATTCTTTCCGCTACCCCATTTTGTCGGGAGAGTATTCCCCGATCAGATGATGTCCGGCAATACCTTCATTTCTACACAACTCATCAAACTCATTCCAGTTAGTAATTCTGCATCATTATCCTGCACGGACGGCCTCTTGATCTTCTTCCCAACTCGATTTTCAACTAGAGCCTTCCATTGCATGAAGCTCTTGAATGCCTCACTTTTGTGTTTCATCATCACCACCCAAGTCTTTCTTGAATAGTCATCTATGAATGACAAAATATTTGTGACCACCCAATGACTCCACCTTGATGGCCCCCAACAATCGTAATGAATGTAATCAAGTGATGACTTTGTGTTGTGTATCCCTTTGAGAACTTGCCCCATGAAGCTTCCTAAACACACAATGCTCACAAAAGTCCGCATTCTTGACCTTACATCCCTAAGAAGATCTTTTCGAGAAAGAATCAGATCCCCTTTCACCCATGTGACCTGGCCTCACGTGCCACGCTTTGTCAACTATGATCGATGAACTTCAAACAGATGCTACAACAAACAGACCTGCACACAACCGATCCTTGCAAAATATACAAGGTTCCCATTTTGACTCTCCTGAGAACTGAAACTGAGTTTTTGTAGACACTCAGTTTTTCACCTTCACCCTTAAAACTGAATCCCTTGTCGCCTAAAAGATCGAGAGATACAAAGTTCTTGGTCATATGTGGAACATGTCTAACCTCACTCAAAGATACTGTAATTTACCATCCTCTGCCCTCAACTAAACCGAGCCAATCCCAACTATCTTGCACCTTGCCGCTTGGGGATAGCTATATGACCACCATCTATCTCGCTGATAACTTAAGAACCACCTCTGTGGTGGACAAATATGATAAGATGCTCCAGAGTCCGTAATCCACACATCAAGATGACGGCCGATTCTCCAGATACTGTAACCATGTCCTCCTCTCAATCAAACTCACCGCTACATCGCTTGTTCCAGAATCGTTCTCCGCTGCTTTTTCTTTGGACAGCTTGACTTCCAATGTCCTCGCTCCTTACAAGAATTTCAAACATCCTGGGATTTAGGACCTGCCTTCTTAGATTTCTTCTTCTTCCCAAATCGCCGCCCATGCCCTTTTCCACCATCATGTCGCTTACTAGTCCAATACTGACTGTCTCGCCTCTACCGCTTTATGTCTCAGCCTCCCGGCATGTAAAGTCGACCTTACATCTTACAATGCAATCAATCTTCCTAACTACGAAGGATTGCACAAAGTTCTCATAAGAAGTCGGGCAGAGATACCAACAAAATCGTTGTTGCATCTTCATCCTCAATCTTCACATCAATATTCCCGAGATCAAGTAATATTGTGTTCAACTGATCAAGATGATCTCTCACCGAGCCCCTCATGCATCCTCAAGCTAAACAACCTCTCGCTTTAAGAAGAACTTGTTGGTCAATGACTTAGTCATATACAAGTTGTTTCAAGCTTTGACCATAACTTAGCAAATGTGTCTTCCTCAAGAACTTCCGTGATAACATCATCGATAAGCACACAAGATGACGGTGTAATGTGCTTTTCCACCAGATCGGGTAATCACAGACCGCATCTCCTTTACCGGATAAAGTAATCCACAATCCTTATTGTTTTAACAAGGCCAGCATCTTGATTTGCCACAGACGGAAACTTTTCCTCCTCAGAATTTATCAATCTTTACGTTAATCGCCGACATCTTTCTTGTTAAAGAATGCACTTTGATCAAAAATTCCTAGCACCGTCACCGGTCTTGGTGAAGATCAACTCCGTTTAGCCTGCAAATCTCTCTGAATCTTGAACCTGTCTATGATACCAGTTTGTTGAAACACAGACGAGAAACTTGCACTTGAAGAAAGATAAAACATATGCAATCTAACAATAAAATGACGGAAATTGATAAAACACGTAAAACAAAGAGAACACGGTGATTTAACGTGGTTTCCGCGCGCATGCCGACTACTCCACGGACGTAAGTGCGAGATATTTTATTATGCACGTAATCATAAGGTTTTCAAGTTGTGTGAATAACACTTTGAAAGACACACTTTGTATTGATTACAACTTCGATATTTATAGGCACAAATCCCTAACCCTAACCGCCATAAGATCTTTGTCGGAATTGTCATAAATACCTCAGATGTGGACCCCAACTCCAGCTTTATCCACCTGACGAAACTCAGCTCCAAATTGACTTTCCTAGAAAACTCACTTTTCAGTAAACTCACTTGTAATCAACAAACTCGATGTAGAACTCAAGAAACTCGCTTCCACCAAAACTCGCTTCCACAAAACTCGCTTCTCCAAAACTCGGCCCACTAAAACTGGCTTCACAAAACTCGCTTTCTCCAAAACTCCGCCTTAGCTTTTTCCCAAAAACTCGCTTTTCACAAAACTCGCCACTTTTCAGATTAGTTCTACCGCTTTTGTAGATCAAGTCACAAAACTAACAACATGTGCGATGCCAAAATAATAATAAAAATATATAAAATATATTTAGTTTTATTGACACCACCATTTTACTATCGACACACCTTTTTTTTCATCTACTTCATCACACAACCAAATTACTTTTTGGCACCACGATACGCGCGTCAGAGTCACTGACGTTTCAGTTCGGTAACAACATCAATGGGTCTGACGTTTTCAACAATGTCACATTTATAATTGTAAAATCGTTGTCATCGACGTCATGATCAAAACCAACATCGGGCCCCAGCGACGCCAGATCGCAAACAGTATCATTTCCACAGACGCCATATTGTTCAAAATAATAAAATATTCAATATCGCACAACAGATTTATAAGGCACAAGAAAGAATCAGAAGATGTCGACTGTAAGTTCGCCAATAAAAAAGTGCAAAATAAAAACGAATGCCAATAAAAGCTTGTCAAAAAAAAAAAAAAATTCCGGCCCAAACGGTATTGCCCAATGAAGGAGGCCCAAGTCTAGTTGAAACGGGTTAAATTAAAAGAAACAAACGGATCTAGTAAAATCGCCTTCTTATTTAGGGCACAAATCGCAGACGCCATAGCTTAGAGGTAAGAACTGTGCGTGTTGATTGAAAAGGTAGAGAGAATATAGCAGAAGCAGAATGGAGGGAGGCGATGACGCATTAGAAAGAGGGGTTGACTCAAAAGACTTGCAGCAGCAGAGCAAAGCTCTCGACAAGCTCACCGATCATGTCGAAGATCGTCAGCCTGATTCAACCTGTGTTCAATAGCTATGGCTTCTATCTCTTCTTCTAAAGAAGCCGATATTCAAGCCATGAGATTGAGGTCATTATCTTCCTCTATTTTTTCTTTTGATTGTTTAAATTTTATCTGTAATCAACACCATGATTTGCCTCTTCTGAAGATGTAGTCTAGGGTTCTAATGCTAATGCTATTGGTTCTAGCTGCTGTAATGTATTTCACCAAAATTCCTCACCAACGGATTCTCAATATACTAGACATGTGATTCGGAGTTTCTTAGAGAAAATTTACCAGATGAATATCATTTTGTTTTAGTAAATGTTATAAATCCAATGATTTGGTGATTTTTAGCCAATGCAAGTGTTTAGTATCTTGGTGCCGCAGTATACAAATTTTCATGATGCACTGCTTTCAACTAATTGTGACACCATTATTTACGAAAGCACCGTATTAAAAATTCCGTTCTTTTCAGAATTGATACTGTATAATCAGCACATAATCTGATTTTGAAAAGTTGATTTTTTATGTGGTGCCGACTTAGATGTGGTGGACTGTGTGTGTACCTTTGGTTTATAAAATATTTGCATTGATAACTTGGTGAACACTCCACTATTTGGCTGTCTTTTGATTTTGTCAGACCGCTATACAAATGATGTATGCATGGGAGAAGACTTACAAGTGTTTATCTTCCCAACAGTTTAAGCTTTCCGAGGGTGGTGATAATTCAACACGAAATGCCTAATTATTGAAATCTTGGTTTATTTTTGTTGTGGGATTTTACAGGAGAAAGAATTAGCTGCAGTGAAGATTAATGCATCCGAGATTGATATAATTGCCAATGAGCTAGAGGTAATTGGATAGTATTCATTCATGTTATATTTTTGGAAGCTTTTAGTATGATATCATAATGCTAAACATTCAAACTTTTAAAAAGTGGATTCTAAATTATGGAATCATCAACTTTAAAACGGCACGATCCTCACAATCTTACCGTCTAAAAGTCTATTATGTGCCTTTAGAATCATCAATTATGAAAAGATGGATTGTGGATGTGATCCCAAAGCAGTGAGTGTGACTTAGTGTCATTCATAAGTTGTTCTGCTTATATCTAGTTTGTGTTCTTATCTTCTTCTTTCTTATTACGGTGTTTTGTTTGGGTTGACCATTAAAACAGCTCGACAAGAAGTTGGCCGAGAGGAGTCTTCGTGAGCATAAGGGTGATGCCGTTGCAGCCATTCGTTCTCTGCTTCGCACCTGAATATGTAGGCAAACTCCTGCCCTCTGTAACATGAAGCTCAACTCAACTCGACTCGACAACATCACTTGTTGTTGCAGTGAGATATTGTTCTTATCGGCCCGAGTTTTGATTTTAGCCATCTTTATTGTTTGTAGTATTTTGACAACATCATCCCAACAATTGTTGTTTTATGAATCTTTCCACCATCTGGTTATAACCTTTTTGTTTTTTTGTTTTTTTGTTTTTTTTTTGTTTTTTTGAGGGTGTTATAACTTTGAATACATCCACAAGCTGTTGTTTTTTTCCTG
>JAOBSW010000339.1:0-59174 GCA_026214975.1 Gentiana macrophylla
TAGCTACTAGTCAGGATATGTGTACTAATTGATCATTAGGGGTTAATGGTAAATAAGGATAAGATATTCGAGTCGGGTTCACGGAGACTTCCCACTCGAGAATGGACGATCTATGGAGGGTTAATCCGTATGTAGTGATTATATCAATGGACGCTTATTCGCTACATGGGTTGAGTATAAGTATACATCTATAATCGGTAGAGTTCGATTCCGGGTTTATGGTGGCGTAATCCCGAAATTAATAATTAATGTACTTTACGTTCGATGAATAATTAATTATTGGAGTTTCTTTGGTTATTATGAGTGGTCCCCCGATGTGGCTTTTGTAATTCGGACTAGTAATCTTGTTACTTGGGCCTCATTGATAATTAATTGGGTGAGCTAATTAATTGATATGCATGTATATTATTTAGTTAATTTAAATAATATAATACACATAAAAGACATTTTATGTGGGCTTTTTGACCCTAAAGGTGGCGCCAATATCATCATTTAATTAGAGAGAAATTAGTTTTCTTGGATAATTATTTGACATGTGATTTATCTTTATTTGTTAAATGATAATTCATGGAATATTAGATAATAATATGATTTATCCTAATTTGTTTGGGATAATCATTTTATTTATCTTTTATTTGGAAAAGGATTAATGTGATAATTATCACTTAATTATTTAATCCTTGGAGGACATTGATTACTCTCCTATATAAAGAGAGTTCCCAAGTCTAATGGCGAGGTACTATTCACGCCACTATTCACCCGACAGAAATTGGCCGAAAAATTTCGGCCTCTATTCTTAGGAGTTCGAGTTGGAAAATCTTGGGATTTTTCTGGTTGCATATCAAGGAGGCTCGTATCAAGAAGGGTGTCCACCAACCGCCGTTTGGAGAACACATCGGAAGATCGCGCTTCTTCCTATATTGGTAACATGATCTTAACCCCTTGTAGTAACTTAAGTCCTTTAATTATGAGTTGTGTCATATAAATCGTGGATCCATCTCATTTGCGTAGATCTAATTCGCTTAGATCTAAGAACCTCGCATCCTTCATGTGGTATCGGAGCCGGGTTCCACGATTTATATAGTCATAATCATAATTAAACGATTTAAAGAGTGGAATTGCATGTAGGTGATATTTTACTTATTATTATGTATTAATAATTTTTAAATTGCTATGGTTGAAGAGATGGATTGGGGTTGGCACCGTTTTCCCGTTAGATCTATTGTAAAATCATATAAACGATGAAAATTGTTCATATGAGTATAGGAAATTATGTAATTCATGTATTATTGCAATTTTAATTTCCAGAAAATAGTTCTGTACATTAGCTGTTTAGTCTTTTCGTTTTTTCCGTTGTTTGAGCCGTTAAAACGAAGATCCCTCCGGTCAGAATCAAGATTGGAAGTTGATGAACAATCCCACAAATTTTGGTGTCGATCAGAGTCCGTTTAGGTTTCCGTTCGTTGCTGCGAAGTGGCTGCTGTAACAGAAAAACGCAGGATTCACAGAAACCCTAACTGTGACTTCTTCGATTTTCTGGGAACAATTGGACCGTTCAAATTAAAATCCGACCGGTCAGATCGATAATCATGGAGTTTTGGACGTGAGATAAAATTTTCAGGACGATCGGGATTCATCTTCATCCCCGATCGATCTCGGAAGTATATGATGCGCTGCTGTGAGAGTCTGTTTCAGCAGCAAGTTGGGCGGCTCACTGAGGAAGATTGACAAGTCAAAGCTCCGATCCGACCGTCCATCTTGAAGTCTAAAGAATGAAGATCAGATCTGGAAAGTTTCATCCCGATCCAAGTTCGTTTGATATGCCGATCGTCGAAGATTCTTAACAGCTGCAGATTAGGGTTTTAATTTTTTCGAGTAGATTATTAGTTACGCTGCCAACGGTCCATCTCGGTGCTTATTTTCCGCACTAGTATACATGTGTAGATTGTATGAGTAGAATGGAAAATTGCCATGACATGCATCATATCATGAATTCCACTCCATATGCATACATGTAGAAATTAATTCGAGGAATTAGTTAGGCATGTATAAAACACACGATTAGTTTTAATTAATTGTTTGATATTAATTAGAAACTAATTAGGTAAAACCGAGGAACACGGGTTTTTTTCAATCGTCGAGGTTGGGTGATGGATTCTCGGTGAATCCCACTCTGCGAAAGCATAAGGAGTAAACCGAAACCTCGTGGTTAAGGTGTTGGATTCTCGGTGAATTCCACCTTACCTAAGACGAGATTACGTTTTTGTTCGTGAGTGTCTACGTGAAAGTTTGATGTTTAAGGATTGATAATCACGGGCAAACAGGTTCGAAGTGGTTTAACCACGGTTGGGTGGTCAACAGTAGCTACGGCTCAATCGACTTCACCCTCCACGTGTGGCGTTTGCACGGGGGTCTGGCAATACTGAGCCATCCGAAGAGCCACTACGGCTCAACGGAGCTCTCCTAGCCTTGACCCGTCCGGACGGCCACATATGTTCTAACGAATAGGTCGGGTGGGCTAGCCTCATAACCGACAACATTCGGGCCTATGATTTATTGTTCCTTAATGTAACATCAAGTCCAAAACGTGATCAAGAAACCCACCACTTTTTCAAAATATTGAGTGGGAGAGCGGAGAGGCGACAACCGACCCACGGCCTCTACCGTTGACACAAGCAACGTGAGAGAATGGTGACGCCTCGTCGTGCGGCTCGGGACCGGCCTCCCCAAGGAAGGCCTTCACCGCTATCAAAATTCAAGGCTTGGTCTCCAAAGGATAGGATTTTGGGTACTGTCGGGTCACCGACCGACCCTAAGGCGGCACACTGGGTCTACCTAAAAACTGAGACAGAGAGGTCACACTCATAAAGTGGTATTTTTGGTAGTACTTGGCTGAAAAAGGAAAGGTGATTGACGATCACAAATGAGATGTTCGATTCTCAATCGATCTTCAATATTAATCGAAACCTCTTTGACCTACCCTAAGCGGCATCGAGGCATTAGATTAAATCCTTGGAACGGTAGGATAGACTATAAGTACTTAGTTTATGTTCCTAAAATTTTAGTAGTGTATGATTTGGATTTATTTTCTGTCAAAATTTTATTTACAATGGTAATATATATATCTCTCTAGGTGCTAGACTGCTAGTGTAAAATTGACTAGTAATGACTTCGTTAAAAAGTGGTAAGTAACTAGAACGTTGTACTTATTGTTCTTGCATGCGATTAATTTTTCGGAAGAGATATTTCTCTTGAGCCTTCAAAACTTAAGTGACGTAAATAGGCATAAACATCGCTTGCCACTGCAAAGTGAAACGAGAGACAACCGTAGTTAGTTTGAAAGATGATTGGGACGACAAAATTCTTCTAGTGAATTTTAATTGTGTAGTGTCTACACGAGAAATTTTCTAATAGAAAATTGAGAATCATAAATTAAAGTGTCGCTAGTTAGACGGTATTTGGAACCGATAAACTAGTGGGAGCTTTTATCGTTGTATTTCTAATTTATTAGAAAATTAGTCCCATCGATAACGCTTTCATTAGACATCCCACGGTTCACGAGTAGTGTCTACTCAATTGAATCGCTAGTTCAAGACTATTTCCTTTTAAGGAAAGTTGAGAATGGGAAAGAATGTCTATAAGTGTTAATCATCTTAACTAAAGTTTTGAGGCTAAACCAAAAATTAATTACACGTAAAGTATAGGATAAGGAAAGTGATTTCGGATCACTAACCAATGAATCCTTAGCGACTTTCTTAACCGAGTAACTTGACTCGATGGCTTAGTTCTTTGGAAGAACAATGAAGCCGTGCATTAATAAAGTAACAACGGGCGTAATTTCACTAGAATAGTGGGAGTGATATAAGGAAATGAATTTCGATTCTATCCTTGAATATCACGAAAAATTTATTTTTTTCGCTTTCTGATTCGTTGAAACAATTGGATTCACTTTCAACTCGATATATTGTTACCTCATAGAAAGTGAATATGACATTTGTAGTACGAATCCGAGACTCGGACTTTTGTTTGATAAAGTCGAACCACTTAGAACAATTTGAATAAGTATGTGTAACACATCTAAAACTATTAAAGGTAAAAGGTTTCAGATTAAGATAAACGACCCTTCAATATCTATTAATTAGTGCATATATCCTAGAGATAAGACCGACGATCGGCTAAGGGTGATTCCTATCTCCCCGTCTAGAACACTATCTCAAAGGAACAATGACTAAGTTTCCTTTCAATCGAAAGGGTAATAGTTTTGAAGGGTAACATAGCTTGTTCACCATGACCTTCGGGTCTAGTGAGAGATACAAGCTAGTGGGAGATTTTGAGTAGTGACATCTACGTCTCGATAACTACTCAAAACACTCGGTTGGTTTATCGAAAGAATACGAGGAGGTGTCTCGATTTTAGCAGAGAATAGAGTATTCCATGCTCGTAAATAGGCTATCGCATAGTCTTGGGATGATGCTCGGCCCGCTTCCTAAAGTGGAATGTTTCTCACCGAGGAAGAAACCATAGACTTGCCTCGATATAGTTATTAATGTGCTACAATACATCGTTAAACTCGATTAAGATAATTGGTTGCAAAATAACGGTTAACATTATTATGTAAATCGAGAAGTCTACCTAGAAGATGCCGGTGAATTTATGGATAATGAGTGAATTCGGTTCACACCACTTCCATAAATGTAGGCATTTAGCATTTAATGCTTGAAGGTAGGATCGAGATTTTGCGATACGTTCAGACAGACTGCTCGTGAAATATCTTAATGAGACGCAGTGAAGGTTGATTAAAAGATTCTTGAGATCGATAGTGACGGTTGAACTGTCACAAGCCTTCGATAGAATCTATAAGAAATGACCTTAAACCTCGAGAGTACGGTTACCCAAAGGTAGTTACTATCTCGATTTAATCGGACCACGCCCAACATTAGTTGTTGGTGATTACACCGATAAATACTACTAGATCGTAATGTCAATCCACCCAAGACACAGTGGGAGTATGGTTTAACCGTTGACCCATTGTGATTTTGTGGTGATTGATAACCTATGGCTCTTGGTGGGCTGTATAGGATTCTGATTATAGAGGTTGGTTTGATAACCTTAACCCTGTGAATGGAGTTTTGGTACTCCAGTTCTGTTCAGCCTCTTGTAGAACCACCTGAGTGTCTCAGGCCCAGTGGGAGCAATTGGATCTACACGGAAAAGAGTCGAATGAATAGGAAAGTTTAAACTTTCAACAAGCAAAGTTGAGTGGTATAAGGGTGATTCACGACAACCAGAGAGTTAACTGCACCTTGAACTCTCTCACCACTCGGCCTTGCTAGATTTCGTTGAAAGCGAGAAAATAGGGGTGATTCCCGAGACTTTCTTGCCGAACAACGGAATCGAATTCATTCGAAATGTAAGGGTTTAGCTAAGAATGAATAATAGATTCGTTACAAAGCGAGAAGATAGGGGTGATTCCCTAATACCTTTTAAGAGACTAACGATATCTTAATTCATTCAAAGAACCTTTGGTAGGAGGCACGCCATGGCTTATATCCTTTGTGGATTTAAGAGAACCTCTCGGTCATTTAAAAGTCACATGTTTTAAAATATGTGAACTTGACCAAAGTATTGATAAGTCTTTCGTAGACTGGATATCAATATTGGTGAAGTAGTAGTATTAGTGTCCATAAATGATAACACTAAAACGGTTGGAAAAAACATGGGTGTGCTATCTGAAGTCGGAAACTGACACGCCTAGATTCTCTGGATGAGAGAATTGGACTATGTTCTAAGAATCTGATTCGGTCAAATTCACGAGAATGAGTCATTGGCTATCCCACCGATCTTATTGAATAAGATGATTATGCATATATGGTTGCGAGATTCAACGAGAGTAGTCCTACCTTACCTCCTCTCGTGGATGATTCTCCAAATCTTCGGATAAAGAGAAAATGGGATGTAGTCTCTTTGGGATAAGGGCAAGTCAAACGAGTCAATTGCGGTTGAATCTTGGATTCAAGCAATAAGTAGCGGTTTAGTACGTCCTCAAGTATCGTTAGAGAACGAGGAATCATATGCTTGTATATTCAGTGCAAACTTGAATATGGTTGACTACTAATCGATTCGACTTGTAGTCGATTAAGGATGATCATTAAGTTGATCTCGGCTCGAGTGTTTACTCATAGTGCTTAGAATTTCCTTTTGGTCGGAAGTAATTCCAGTCGATAAGCCGATATCGCTTCATCGTGAAAACAAGTGAAGAGATAGCTTAGAAGGATTTTTCGATCTACCAGAGGTCAAAAGCATGTTGAGAGAGAGTACCGCCTGATTGGAAGGACCGGCTACGTTTCAATCCTAAAGATCGTCTCGGGCCGACAACCAAACTGATCAGTGTACCAAGTCTGGTGCTTGGAGGGTACGGCATTGAGGAATATATCTCATCTGCTTTTAGAGCAAGTGGGAGAGTGTTGTGAATAAGATGAGAAATGGTGTGCTCTAAAACAATCGTTGCTTGTCATTTCGTGCAAGTGGGAGATTGTTAGGTGTAGTGCCGAAAGACAATTTGTGTAATTGTTTTTAATAATGAATGTAATTTATCTTACCTTATTACTTGCTTTGTGCTTGTAAAGTAATACATCGGGCCGCAAACCCTAAGTATATCAGATGTAACCACTTAACTCGGTGTATGGATTACACGTGAGGATTGAGTTAGTGGTGATATACTTAAATCTGTTAGTCCGTGGTGAACTTAATCGAGTTTAGGGTCTCTTGATTAAAACACCAATAATGCGCCTGAACACCTTAGGGTGTGATAGTCTTATCCGGTTTGCCGGTAGAGGTACCTACGTGGGGCATTTATATATGATGGCATTCATATAGGATTTGGACCGATTTAATCTGTATTTTCGGTATAATTCCGTAATCGAGGAATCTTATTAAATCATTAGATGATCATATATGGATCAACCTTAATCGATGTGATCACGCGGATCTTCGCTTGTCCGGGGTAGTGTTTGATGTGTTAGTTACGGTTCACTTTAATATGTGTTCCAAGCCACTTCTCATTGGCACTATCTCCGGATGAGTGAGTAGTTACGATTTTCACGCAGACATGGAATCCATTCCTTCTGCGGGAAGTAGAGAGACAGATCCCCTTGTTTGTTAGCCTAAGAAAGTGATCGATCCCGGGAGTTCACATTTGACTAATTAGCTACTAGTCGATATGTGTACTAATTGATCATTAGGGGTTAATGGTAAATAAGGATAAGATATTCTCGAGTCGGGTTCACGGAGACTTCCCACTCGTAATGGGATGATCTATGGAGGGTTAATCCGTATGTAGTGATTATATCAATGGACGCTTATTCGCTCTATGGGTTGAGTATAAGTATACATCTATAATCGGTAGAGTTCAGTTTCGGGTTTATGGTGGCGTAATCCCGAAATTAATAATTAATGTACTTTCTGTTCGATGAATAATTAATTATTGGAGCTACTGGTTATAGGTCCATGGTCCCCGATGTGGCTTTTGTAATTCGGACTAGTAATCTTGTTACTTGGGCCTCAGTGATAATTAATTGGCTGAGCTAATTAATTGATATGCATGTATATTATTTAGTTGGGCTAAATAATATAATACACATAAAAGACATTTTATGTGGGCTTTTTGACCCTAAAGGTGGCGCCAATATCATCATTTAATTAGAGAGAAATTAGTTTTCTTGGATAATTATTTGACATGTGATTTATCTTTTATTTGTTAAATGATAATTCATGGAATATTAGATAATAATATGATTTATCCTAATTTGTTTGGGATAATCATTTTATTTATCTTTTATTTGGAAAAGGATTAATGTGATAATTATCACTTAATTATTTAATCCTTGGAGGACATTGATTACTCTCCTATATAAAGAGAGTTCTCCCAAGTCTAATGGCGAGGTACTATTCACGTCCACTATTCACCGACAGAAATTGGCGAAAAATTTCGGCCTCTATTCTTAGGGTTCGAGTTGGAAAAATCTTCGGATTTTTAAGTTGCATATCAAGGAGGCTCGTGTATCAAGAAGGGTGTCCACCAACCGCCGTTTGGAGAACACATCGGAAGATCAAGGCTTCTCTTTCCCTATATTGGTAACATGATCTTAACCCCTTGTAGTAACTTAAGTCCTTTAATTATGAGTTGTGTCATATAAATCGTGATCCATCCATTTGCAGCGTAGATCTAATTCGTTTAGATCTAAGAAACGCATCCTTCACTTTTTCTATCTATTTTGCATACAAAGATAGTCGAGTCCGAATATGATATCAACTTGAATCCTCCATCTTTGTATACCAAATTCCTACATTGATAGTGTTTTTCAAGTATTTAATTATTCTTTTGGCTGCTAGAAGATGTGATTCCTTTGGTTGAGCTTGAAATCTTGCACATACTCCTACTGCAAATGCTATATCAGGTCTACTTGCAGTTAAGTATAGTAGGGATCCAATGATTCCTCTATACATTTTCTGATCAACATCCTTTCCAGTTTCATCTTTTCCAAGAGTGACTCTTGCACACATTGGTGTATCTGCTGTGCCACTTGTATCCATACCATACTTGTGTATTAAGTCATTTGTATACTTGGCTTGAATAATGAAAATGCCATCCTTCATTTTCTTTACTTGAAGGCCAAGGAAATAATTTAATTCTCCTATCATGCTCATCTGAAATTTTCTCTTCATCAGGTTTGCAAATTTCTCACATAGCTTTTCATCCTCTGATCCAAAGATGATGTCATCAACATATATTTGAACTAGCAACATGCTTGTTCCTTCCTCTAATTTGAATAGAGTCTTATCTATTGTTGGAAATAAAATTTATGTTTTGATGATGATTCATCACTTATTTATTAATTAGTCTTTAACCCTATTGATGAAGTGTCATAACTAGCTGTTATAGTGCAAGCAAAAAGAAGTCTAGATATCAATGTATAAGTTTCATTAGAGTCTGATAATTGTATAAGTTAAATCAGACAAGCACTGTAATAGTTCTAGATTAGAACTGAGAAATGAAGAAACTGAGACTTACTCTAACTGAGATTCTACAAGAAACTGACTCAGAGCACACCTACGTGAAACTGAAGAAGGTAAGTTCGCTGAGAGTTACAGACTCGGTTGGCTTATCTAGAAGATTGAAGAACTGAGGGTCACAGACTCAGTTATTGTAGAATGATGAACTGAGAGTTCAAACTCAGTTATGAAGATTACACGTCGAGACTGTAAAGTTGGACTTCAGGCAAGATTGTGGTGACCTGAACTGACTTTATGGATCTTCTTATGAAGACCTAAGAATCATAAGGACAATGAATTCTTAGTTGATAATGAGTCATGGTGTACTCGATCAAGTCAATAATGATCGATGAAAACCGAGTAATCGATATTTGAAGAAGAGTAAAATTTGATTAATGCTCCAAGTCGGTTAGAAAGCAGACAAGTGAAAACTTCAGGATAAACCCGATAAGGAAACTCGGTTTTATAAGTCGATCATCCAACAACCGAAAGTACAAGTGGAACGTTGAAAAGGAAACAATTTCATTGGATGAGTTATCGACACAAATGTGAACGGTCGAGAAAAATTATAACCGTTACAAAGCGGGACAAATGTTGAATGAACCCCTATAAATAGACTACCTCTACAACAGAGAGAGGGGGTGTGCAGCATAAGATAAAAAGCAAGCAAATTGAAAAGAATCTATCTAGTCAAAAGATCAAGTTAAAAGGGGAAAAGCCAAATTCAAAAGAATACTGCTAAGCACTTAATTGCAAGATCAAGAAATTTCTTCAATTTACTCAAGCTCATTCAAGCAAGTTCAAGATCTAACAATTGAAGAAATACTGAGCCGTGCTTAAATTATACATCCGGAAGAAAAGCTCAAATCACAATTGAATCATAGTTATTGATTCAAAGTCTCAACTTTGATTTCATCAAAGGCATAGGATCGTGAAACATCAAGAAGGTGTGAAGGACAGTTGAGTGCAGTCAGGAAGACTGTGTTTGTGATGAGCTGGTGAAGAGGCAATCCTACCCTCCAAGGACCAGTGGTTCAAACAATTGAAGAACAACAATCCTACCTGTTCTACAAGTGTTTAGATAGTGAAGGTAGGGATTAGTCAAGGACTATCAGTTTGGAACTTTTTGTAATTGGGCCATCTCAAAGAAGTTCTAGTGGAATTTTCCTCCGCATCACAGGGGAAGAGAGGACTGACAGGATTACACCACCTGGAACCTCTATAATTCTTGTCTATTTACTTTATGCATTCATTTATTTCTTAATAGATACACTTACTTGGTTTTCATACTTAAGGCTATTACATTATCCGCTGCCAGTTAACAAGACTGAATATAAGTCAGTTTTGACTTACAATCAGTTAAGCTAACTGAACTCCACACAAGTTAAGGGACAGTAACATAACTGAATTGGAAGTCAGTTTGAGTTTCAGAGAAACTCAGTTCCTGGGGCTTTTACAACTTAAGATAAGTTTTTGGTGACAAGTTTATTCACCCCCCCTCTAAACTTGTGTTAGCCTTTCCTAGGGACCAACAATTGGGATCGGAGCGAATCTTCCTTTTTGGAGGAGATCCAAGATACATTTCAAACTAATTGTTGAAAACCCTTTTCTGTATCTATTTTAAAAAGTATTTTTATATGGATACATCCAAAATCAGAAATTGGCTAAACAATCCCCTGACTGACTATTTGCAAAATGTTGTCTATGACTTTCAGGATCAAGTACTTGAAAGATTCAGCACTACAAGCTCACACACGAATCCGGAACCTCACTTCAGTTATGATGAAGACATTGATTTAAATGAAGACAAAGATGAATCAAGAGGATTCCCATCCTTAAGTGATCTTTCAGAGGAAGCAGAAAGAGAATTACTATGGGTAGCTGATTCTATAGAAGAAATGGTAACCAAAGATCCATCCAACGCAAAAGTCACAGATAATGATCTACCTACAAGCCATGGAGGAGAAAGTGATGAAGAAATCATACTGCTAGGAGCTACACTTGCAAATGCTATTGATAAAGGAAAACAGACTTTAATCAGTGATGATTCCTCAACAGAAGACTTGTCTATCAAACATCGGGAGGTAAGTACATCTACATCCAAATCTCACACTATCCCAAACAATCAAAGGAATGACGATTTCAATAAATCCTTGGACATACTCATAAAGGAGTTAGAGACAACTCAAGAAAATTATGAGAATGTCAAAAAGGAGAAAAAGTTATTGAAAACTAAGATTTCGAGATTGAATGCTGAAATCAATCTAATCATGACTAATAATGGAACCAAGGTAATTCGATCAACTGATGAACCAACAAAATTCAAACCAGGGAAACCATTTGGAGATAGATCTGGTTTAGGATTTGATAATCAGTATAATTCTAAGTTTAGACCAGGATCAGTTGCAATAAAATTTGTGGATCGCTCAGCGATCAAAAACTCGTAAAATCGACAAAATTATTAGAATCGATAGATACTCAAGACACGACCAATCACACAAGTGAAAAGATTGAAAAATCAGTTGGCAAAATTAAACAAGTCATGCATTTTACAAAAAAACTAAGGTCAGTAAATGTAAAAAGCGATTCAAAATCAAGAAGAAAAATCTTCAAGTCATATCCACTCAAGAATGAAGATCATAATAGACTTGAGGAAAGGAAGATTATTTCCCACCGATGAAGATTGGAATAGACCATCACCTCGCCACAAACAGAACAAACCTAAAACTGTTATGACAAAACAAGAAAAGTTTGTGAAAACTGACTTCACTCAGTCAACATGTCAAGAGAGGTATAAAATTAAAAATAAAATTGCGCCGTCAAGAACTAATCAGTTAGGACCCAAAAAGATATGGGTACCAAAGAATTCTCACTCTGTTTTGCAGGAGAAAACACCACCAGCTGAGAACTGGAAATATAATTCACAAAACTGAGTTGTTTTCACAACTGAGTTTTTGAATTCAGCATAAGGACAAAACTAAGCATATACAAATACAACGATACGCCATACCTTCTTTACTCACTTTTATCCAGCTACGGTTATCAAGAAAAGACGTGGTCCTTTTTCAATCCGAACCGCTCATATATTCACTCACCCACCTTTTCGCAATCTCAAAATATTTATGACAAGACGTTTTAAGTCCCACTCAATTCTTAACTACCCCCACTCCTAATTATAAATACCTAGAATTTTTCTTTTACAAAATCTTTATGCATAATTTCTGAATCTTCTCTCTGAATCTCAAAATTTCAAATTTTCAATCTTATCCAGAAAAATGACTTTCACTCGTGTTGAACCCGGAATGATCGTTTCTCTTGATCAATATACTGCAAAGTATGTTGACCAAACTCTAGTCAATTCAATCATAACAAAAATCCAGAAAATCAAAGGATTGGAAGCTGTCTTCAACATCAATCTAAACAGTGTTTGCTTAGAAAGCATTGGAGACTTCTATCAATTCGGGAGAACAATTGTAGAAGGAAGAGACACACAAACCTTTGTCACCACTGTCAGTAATAAAGAAATCAAAGTGACCGAAGATTTAATTGCAGAAATCTTTGGATTTGACAAATCCGAAGGAACAGCAGCAATTAAGCTATCTAAAGAACAGAAGGAGAAGTTATGGAGAGATATAGCAATTGAAGTAGGATCTGCTATCTCACAGACTGGAAGCACGAGTCTGCTCAAGCCAGAGTTTAATTTTCTTTCAAAAATGCTGGCTAATTGTGTAATTGGAAACGTTGGAAACTTCAGCAATCTTTCAGGAGCAAAACTAGATTTACTTTATATAATTTGGTTTGGAGTAGATTTCAATTGGGCAAGGTATCTATTTGATCAATTGACAGCACAATCAATTGATGTACCCATAAAGAAAACCGATGTGAAGAAAGGACGATTCTACCACAAGAAAACTCTTGCGTTAGTAGTCCAAAGGATACTTGATCATTTTGGAGTTGCAAAGAGAAAAGAAACACCAGTTGCTGATGGGAGAATTGTTGTCAAAGAAGAAAATTTGGAAAAAGGAAAGTGAGAAAACTTCGATTGAACCCAATAAGAAGAAAAGCAGAAATCGAATAAACTCGCAGAATCGAGAAGAAGTACTAGCATGATTGAAGATTTAAAGAAAAGAAGAAAAGCTGTTGGAAGAAAGCGAAAAAGGTTTAATTGATCCAGATTATTGAGGAACCTATAGAAATGTTATCAATTCAAGAAAGTCAAGGCGATGTTGTGCACGAAGGACAAACGGAAGTCGATCTCACCAAATCTATCGATCGGGAAACCGAGATCCCACAAACTCAAGAAGCGATTATGCATCCACAGGAAATGGAAAAAACAAAAGAAACTGAAGTTGTCAACAAGGAACAAACCTCCTGAAACTAACTTACAGAAAGAAGCTATAACTCAGGGGGAACAGACCAGAGAAACGTGCCCGATGATGAAGAATCCAGACAGTGATGAGAGACTGATTGATGAAACAACATTGAACATGCTGATGTTGCTTTCAAAATCCAAATCTACTTCTCAAGAATCATCCCCGAGATCTCGAACGTGTTGAAAGCGATAAAGAACTTCCGGCTCCTCAACCTAAGGAAAAGGAAACCGAAACAGAAGCTGAATCATCCAAGATCATTCAGCTAGATGAGCAAGTTCATGATGCTGAACCCACTACAGAGAAAGTTCCAGTTGTTGAATTGGAACCTGAGCAAGGTGAAAAACAATTTGCTGAAGAAGATGCAAGTGAGAAAGTTTTGCAAACTGAGCCGATAATCTCAATTTCCAACATTGAAAAAGAAGCGTCAGTTGTACCGATCACTGTTGAGGGAGAAACCAAGAGAACTGGTCTTATGCAAACCGACGATCCAATGCAAATTGAAATTCATCTTGAAGAAGATCATGAGATCACTAGAGAATCGAGAGGACACTCTCACACCATTTAAATCTCCATCGATTATACGAGAACTTATGAAAGCCGATTATGATCGATTGAAAAGTTACGTAACTTGGAAGTTCGATTCTATAGATAATCAAAGTCGAGTCGCCATGCGAAATGGAAATCATTGAAAAATGGGTATTCGATCTTTTCAACATTACAAATCTAATGGAAATAATCGATACTGAAGAATTCATAAATCAAGGATTTGCGATGATCAGAAATAGTCATTGGAGGAAGACCTTGATCAGTGGAAGTTCGAAGAAGAATGTTGATGATGATTCGAGGAAGATCGACATACAAAAAGGGATTCTTGCCTCCTTACAAGAAAAGGAAAGCGCACAGAACTAAATGCGATGAAGACTCTAATAGTTACGATAAAAGCGTTGGAAGTTCAAGTTCGAAAGTTTATCCGAAACTCAGCAGACAAAGAAGCGAGAGAAAGGCTATCAATCTCCCATCGATTTAACTACGCTTGAAATAGCGAGAACGTTGGTCGATATACGGAGAAGAATCGGACAATGAACTGAAATACATCTCTCCCACAAAAGTTATTGACTCATCAAGATCAGAAGAAGGAAGCGAAGCGATCTAAGAGAAAAGACAATCAGTTGGATTTGGAGAAAAACTCTCACCTTTACAGCAAGCTAAACCATCCGAGGCTGAATCAAGCAAAGCAAAGAAACAACGAGGAAATTCACAAGATGTCCCTACACAAACTGATCTCATTAAATATTATCACAATGAGATAATCAGAATTCAAAAAGACGACAAAAGCTTGTTTGGAAAAGTTTTAAAATCTTTAGAAGCTAGTCAAGACGAACGATCCAAGCTTGAAAAGAAATTGGACACTGTGAATGACAACTGTCAAACCACTCGCTTGAGATTGAAACTTGACCGGAGAGCATACCACAAGGAAAAATGAAACTCAAGGCAGATGGGAGGGCATTCTCAATAATCTAGTCGATCGGATGTTTTTAGTGGGAACAGGGCATAAAAGATTGGTTGTGGCTCAAACCATATTGGCATCAACCCAACAAACCTTGAATGCTTACATCAAAAGCTTGATTACCAAAGATGATGTCAATAAGGGGAAAGTTTGATACCCTAAAAGTTCATGCAAATTTGAAATGCCACAGACCTCACGAATATCAATGATAAGTTGAGTGGCTGAAGAAAGCAAGAGGAGAGTTCACTGATGAGGAAATGGAACTGATTGTTAAGTACTCAGAACCAACGGACAAAACAGTTGGTTTGGATTCCCGTCTCTACAATCTGTTCAAAAATCTACCAGAAAGAGAAGGAGTATCAAAAGAAGAAGCTCTTGAAACTTTTCTACACATGCAAAAGATACTTGTGCATCATTGGAAGAAGCTGAAGAAATGGGAAGCTGATGGCACCCTAGATAAAGTTTCAGAGAAAGTTGAGAAGGATGAACCTGAATTTATTCAATCTTTACTGAGAACAGCCACCAATGAAAGACTAAGGACATCAGTCTTTACATTCGCAGTTCTATTCAAAAGCAAGTTTTTCAAGAAAAACAGTCTATCACAATCATGGAACATCTGGGCAATTATTCATGGAATTGAATATTCAGCCACAAATGATGAAATGAGAATCGTTGCAGATAATTATGACAAACAGCCAGCCAAGTAAAAGGAGATTGAACTCAGTTATTTATGTTGTATTTTATTACTAATTCAGCATTGTAACTCAGTTGATGTATGAATTCTCAGTTTCTCAGTTCACTGTGTTATTTACTGCCTTTTGTTTTACCTTTTTGCATTGCTTTTAGGGAGGGTATTGACATCATCAAAAAGGGGGAAATTGTTGGAAATAAAATTTATGTTTTGATGATGATTCATCACTTATTTATTAATTATTCTTTAACCCCATTGATGAAGTGTCATAACTTCATTTGTTATAGTGCAAGCAAAAAGAAGTCTAGATATCAATGTATAAGTTTCATTAGAGTCGATAATTGTATAAGTTAAATCGGACAAGCCTTGTAATAGTTCTAGATTAGAGGCGAGAAATAAAAACCGAGACTTACTCTGGCGAGATTCTACAAGAAAGCGACTAAGAGCACACCTACGTGGCGAAGAAGGTAAGTTATTTGAGAGTTCTGACTCGGTTGGCTTATCTAGAAGATTGAAGGCGAGGGTCACAGACTCGATTATTGAAGAATGAAGAATTGAGGTTCAAACTCGATTATGAAGATTACAAGTCGAGATTGTAAAGTTGGACTTGTGCAAGATTGTGGTGACTGAATCGACTTTATGGATCTTGTATGAAGACCTAAGAATCATAAGGACAATGAATTCTTAGTTGATAATGAGTCATGTGTACTCGATCAAGTCAAAATGATCGATGAAAGCTGAGATCTTGATATTTGAAGAAGAGTAAAATTTGATTAATGCTCCAAGTCGTTAGAACCGACAAGTGAAAAACTCAGGATAAAAGCGATAAGGAAACTCGGTTTTATAAGTCGATCATCCAACAAGCGAAAGTACGATTGGAACGTTGAAAAGGAAACAATTTCATTGGATGAGTTATCGACACAAAGATAACGGTCGGAAAAATTATAACCGTTACAAGCGGGACAAATGTTGAATGAACCCCTATAAATAGACTACCTCTACAATGAGAGAGAGGGGGTGTGCGGGCATAAGATAAAAAGCAAGCAAATTGAAAAGAATCTATCTAGTCAAAAGATCAAGTTAAAAAGGGGAAAAGACAAATTCAAAAGAATACCTGCTAAGCACTTAATTGCAAGATCAAGAAATTTCTTCAATTTACTCAAGCTCATTCAAGCAAGTTCAAGATCTAACAATTGAAGAAATACAGAGCCGTGCTTAAATTATACATCCAGAAGAAAAGCTCAAATCACAATTGAATCATAGTTATTGATTCAAAGTCTCAACTTTGATTTCATCAAAGGCATAGACTGTGAAACATCAAGAAGGTGTGAAGGACAGTTGAGTGCAGTCAGGAAGACTGTGTTTGTGATGAGCTGGTGAAGAGGCAATCCTACCCTCCAAGGACCAGTGGTTCAAACAATTGAAGAACAGCAATCCTACCTGTTCTACAAGTGTTTAGATAGTGAAGCTAGGGATTAGTCAAGGACTATCAGTTTGGAACTTTTTGTAATTGGGCCATCTCAAAGAAGTTCTAGTGGAATTTTCCTCCGCATCACAGGGGAAGAGAGGACTGACAGGATTACACCACCTGGAACCTCTATAATTCTTGTCTATTTACTTTATGCATTCATTTATTTCTTAATAGATACACTTACTTGGTTTTCATACTTAAGGCTATTACATTATCCGCTGCCAGTTAACAAGACTGAATATAAGTCAGTTTTGGCTTACAATCAGTTAAGCTAACTGAACTTCACACAAGTTAAGGGATAGGAACATAACTGAATTGGAAGTCAGTTTGAGTTTCAGAGAAACTCAGTTCCTGGGGCTTTTACAACTTAAGATAAGTTTTTGGTGACAAGTTTATTCACCCCCCCTCTAAACTTGTGTTAGCCTTTCCTAGGGACCAACATCTATAGTTCCCTTATTGAATCCATTCTTGATCAAAAATTGAGATAATGTTTCATACCAGGCTTTGGGTGCCTGTTTAAGTCCATAAAGAGCATTCTTTAGTTTGTATACTTTGTCTTCCTTCTTTCAGTTGGAAACCAGGAGGTTGCTCCACATATACTTCTTTTTCCAAAAGTCCATTCAGAAATGCACTCTTGACATCCATTTGATAGACTTTGAAATCTTTGTGTGCAAAGAAAAGCTAGAAAGAGTCGATTGCCTCCAATCTTGCTTTGGTGCAAATGTTTCATCATAATCTATTCCTTCTGCTTGAGAATAGCCTTTTGCAACTAGCCTGCTTTGTTTCTGACAACAATCCCTTGCTCATCCATCTTGTTTCTGAATACCCATTTTATTCCAAGGATGTTGGCCATATCTGGTCTGTCAATAAGTTCCCAGACTTCATTTCTTTCAAATTCATTTAGTTCTTCTTGCATGGATGTGATGCAGTCTGCATCTAGAATTGCATTATCTATTGTCTTAGGTTCAACTTGCGATAGAAAACATGTTAGCATATGCTCCAGTTGTCTTCTGGTTCTCACTCCTGTGTGAATGTCTCCAATAACTTGTTCTTCAGGATGATCTCTTAGCCAGTTTAGGTCAGGTTGAAGTTGTTCTACACTTGATGCTTCTGTAGATTCATGTTGTGCATGAGCTTCAAGTTTTGGTGCTTCTTCTATTGTATTGACTTGTGGCTCATCTTGATTTCCAAAATTGTGATGCAGAATAGTTGCTGGTACATTTGTATTCATATACACTTGTCTTTGTGTTGCTTCTTCTTCTTGTTCTTGAAGACTTTCACCATTTGTATTTGGTTCATAAAAAACTACATGTATTGATTCTTCAATCACCAATGTTCTTTTGTTGAGTACTCTGAATGCCTTGCTGGTGTCTGAGTATCCCATAAAGATTGCTTCATCAGCCTTTTCATAAAAGGCATGCAGCTGATTCCTGTTCAAAACAAAGCATTTTGATCCAAACATATGCAAGTATGAGATATTAGGTTTTCTACCATTCCATATTTCATATGGAGTCTTTCCATGATGTTTGTTGATGATTGATCCATTCGTGTATGGCATCTTTGTGTTTCTTTGCTTCAGGCCAAAATCTCTTTGGCAAGCATGCTTCTGCAATCATTGTTCTGACTGCTTCTTTGAGAGTTCTGTTTCTTCTTTCTACTACACCATTTTGTTGTGGGGTTCCTGCTGCAGATAATTGATGCATTACTCGATTTTCTTCACAATAGGTTCCGATAATTTCATTAAGAAATTCAGTGCCTCTATCTGATCTGATCATGATGATTTTCAGTTTTTTCTCATTTTGGAGTCTTCTTAACAAATCTGGCAGCTTTTTGAGTGTCTCTTTCTTCTTGTTCATGAAGATGGTCCAGTGTATTTTGAGTAGTCATCCACCACAACTAGGGTGTATTTCTTACCACTTACACTTCTCTGGTGTGGACTGGTCCAAACAGTCCATATGCAACAGATGTAGAATTCTTGTTGTTGATTGATAGGGTTTTGACTTGAAGGAACTTTTGATTTGTTTCCCTTTCTGACATGCATCACATAGACTTTCTTTCTTGAATGTGATCTCAGGAAAGCCTTCAACTAACTTGTTCTTTGATAATTTGTTGATGGTCTTGAAATTCAGGTGATTTAGTCTTCTATGCCAGATCCAGCTAGTTGATTGTTTGTTTTTGTCAAACAAACATGTTTCTGCTTTGGCTGTTTTCCAATCCACCACATACATGTTATCTTTTCTTCTTCCTGCAAGTACAACTGTGTTGGTTTGGCTGTGAATGACTTTGCATCCTTCCTTGTTGAAGTGCACATTGTAGCCTTTGTCACAAAATTGACTAATGCTCATCAGATTGAAATTAAGTCCCTTGACATATGCCACATTTTGAATTTTCAGATTGTTCTTGAGCATTGTGCCTTCCCCCTTAATCTTGCCAGGATTTTCTTTGCCTCCAAATGTGAATTTTGGTCCATCAAAATCTTTAACGTCAGTGAGCCATCTCTTGTTTCCTGTCATGTGTCTGGAACATCCACTGTCTATGTACCAGACATCCTACAAAACAAATTAATTAAGTTTAGGTACCCAACCTTTGTTTGGGTCCATACTGATACTTGATCATGCCTCCTACTCCAAGTGTATATCCAAATGATCTTCTTTTTGGATAGTTAAAGTCATCAACTTCATATATATAAGGCATGGAAGAATAGCTTCTAGAATTTCTACTGAAGTTATTCTGATACTTTTCTCTTCTTTTTGGTGCATTTGCATCTTTCTTCACTTTCCAATATGCAGTGGGAAACCTGACTTGCTTCATGTGTCTAGGAACATACCTAATTTAATTTTTCTTAAACACATGATGCATATTATGGAATGGTTTCTTCTTATTTTGGAGGTGCAACATTCCAATCATCCTCTGAAGGATAAAGTCTTCCTTTAGCTTTGTAAAGTCCTTGTTTTTGGTTGACTTGATTGATGATTTAGTCATTTGTTTTATCTTGACTGGTTTTGACTTCACGATGCAGGATGAATGGTTGAAACTATGGTCTATCCCTTCGAATTTTGGTTCATTGTTAGTCCTGAATTCGTAAATTGTGTTGACCATTTTTCTACTCTCATCTCGATCATGTAGCTAAGACAGATCTCGATCCAAACCTTTTGAGGGTTTGTAAAACTGTTTCATTTGTTATCTTAAGCTGGTAGGGAATTTTCTCAATCGATCTGTCAACAATGGATGTATGAACCCATCTTTGTTTGTTGATCATTTGAGTAGATCTCCTTAGTAGTTAGTTCAGCTTTTGCTTTATCCAGTTCTTTCTTTAATCTTTTATTTTCCTTTCTTAGATCCTTGCATTCCTTTTCTAGAATTTCATGATTCATCTCAATTTCATCAAATTTAGTCATCAGATTTTGGACTAGGTCTGCTGGATCTAAGGGGAGAATAGAAGATTGTGCAGTGTTAGATGTGGATGCATTTGATGAAGAGTAAGAGCTAGATGTTACCTCAGTTTCATCTGATTCTTTGGCCATTAGACATAGGCTTGTATTCTCAATGTCTGAGCTATCACCTTTGTCTTCATCTAATTCTTTGGTCATGAGGCGTAGACATGCTTTTTCATTGTCTGAGTTGTCTTCTTCATCACTGTTATCTGAGTTATTATCAGTTGATTCTTCATTCTTTTCACTGCTAGATTCAACCTTGAGTGCTTTCTTGCTTTTTCTCTTTTCAGATGCTTTGTATTTCTTCTTTTCATCATCTTTATCATTTTCTTCAGGACAATCAGCCTTGAAGTGACCTTTCTTGTTGCAGTTGAAGCATCTGTATTCATCATCTTTCTTCTTCATGTCTTTGTTTGAGCTTGACCCCTTGTTTGATGATGAGTTTCCTATGAATGGCTTCCTTTTGCTGAACCTGTCAAAATGTTTAACTAATAAAGCTACTTGTTCTTTAAGTTCATGTGTCTCTTTGCTGATACAATCGGCAAAGTTACTTTCTTTGGGTGCTATCGGTCAGTTGACTTTTTGTGTCTCTGCCGGAGCACCATATTCACCGTTCAGTTCGAATTCATGAGCTTTAAGTTGGGACATCAGTTTCAGAGTGTCAGTGTTTGCAAGATCTGTGGTTCCTCTAATTACTGATGTTATGATCTTCCATCTTTCAGGTAAGCCTCTCAAGATCTTTAAGCATACTTCTTTCTGGGGATATGTGTGTCCAAGCTATTGCAGTTCACTGATGATGCTTGAGAATCTGTTGTCCATTTGATCAATGGATTCACCAGCCATCATTTTGAAATTTTGAAATTTCTGTTTTGCAACAGATAATTTGTTTTCTTTAACTGCTTCAGATCCTTCATTTATCAATGGTAGCTTGTCCTACATTTCCTTTGCTGTTTTGCAATCATTGATTCTCATGAACATGTTGCTATCTACAGTCTTCAAATTCATATCTTTTGCAACAAAATCTAGATTTCCTCTTCTCCTGTCATCCTTGTTCCAATCTTTCTTGGGTTTTTCTATTTCCTTCCCTTGATCTGCTCCTGTGGATACCACAATCATGATCATGATTGGTCCATCATTGATTACGTCCAGCATCTCCTCATGAGTTGCTGCAAGATGAGACAACATTCTTATTTTATATTCATCAAAGTTATTAACATTGAAAACAGGTACTTTTGACATAAAGTTTGAGGAATCCAATAAGCACAAATAATAGATCTATATGTGAATGAATAGAAAACTCAGATTTGAAAACTACTTTGAAAATATGTGATCTCCTTGTTACGTAAATTAGATCGAGCAACAGTTACGATACTAGGAACACTGCTCCGATACCAATTGTTGACTATAGTGGAGTTTCAAAAACTTTTCTTGTGTTTAAAAGCTTTTGGGCAGTGGATAAGTCCCTTCTTACTATGTTGTTTCAGAGCAGTTTAAACAATCACAGATATAGATTATAATCTAGGCAATATAAATGAATGCAGTAAGGTAAATTGCATAAAGTAAATTGACACAAGGCTTATAGTGGTTCAGGGTGGTGTAATCCCTTAATCCACTCTTCTCCTGTGATGATTGGAGGAATTCACTATTGTTTTCACAGATACAATAGTATGATTGTCCTTGACTTTCCAAGCTTCACAATCTACAAGACTATCACTCCTTGACTGCAACAGCTTCAGTGATTTAGTCTCTTTCACTGCTCCTTGAGATCAAATCCTTCAGCAGCTATTACAAATACAACTTCTTCTCAGGTGACTTCTGATTCAGTTGCTTCATTTTATTGTGAATGAGATTCACAAACTTGATTGATCAATCTCAGTGCTGAATATTAAATTGTAGTTCTGATGTCTGAGTTGATCTCTAGATAAATCCTTGTAATTGATAGAGTATCTGCTCAATTTTCTTTTTCTTGTTGTTGTCTTTATCTGTCTGTCAATGCCTTCTATTTATAGCCTTGAATATCCTGGATTTGAAATTCCGTCCGTTGGCTATATTTATGAGGGGAATAATCCTTGATTTTATTCTTGATTCCCCCTTAATTATATTCTCATTAATTTTAGTGATCGGATTTTTCATCAAATATATAGCAGAAAATCCGTCTTTGATTGATCCTCTATTGATTGTGCATTAAATGTATGATCCTCTGAATCTTCAACACATTTCAATTCTATTCTGATAAGGATTACTTCGCCGTTCTCTGAACGGTCGAGTGATCCATCTGACTTTGCCGTTTAGATCTTCCTTCACTGTTTTTGCCTTCACTTTGCCGAAAGTCAGTTTACTCTACCGATTCACTGTTTCCTTCATCACTTCAGTTTAAGGAGAATCTTTGTACTTCACTGATCATTGATTTGGGTGAGATCAGTGTACACCATATTTGAACATTAAATTTCATCACTTGAAACATACTTAGACTTATCCAAGGTCATCACAGACTTCCTTAGTTATAAGTCAAACCATTAAGTCTTCACTGCTTCTCTGCTGGTGCTTGGCTGGCTTCAGTCTGCCGAATGTCTGTTTTACTTTGCCGTCCTTCCAACTAGTACAATACTTGTCTGACTTAGCTTATACAATATGTCTGACTCTAAGTAAGGACTTATACAGAGAATTCTAACTTATTTCCAGCTTGCTATAACAGCTAGTATGGCCATCATCAAAACATAATAAAATGTTCCTAACAGAACTCACTAAATTCTTGCTGAAACTAAAAAGGTACAGCTGGAGATATATTGTATCAGCCGTATTTACTGATACAAGCTACGGATGAAAGGAAATGTCATAACCTACAATGATTTTAACCGTCCATCTCCACCAAATACCACATTTTCCGTATCTCAAAACAGAGACATGATTTATGACAAGACAACTAGTCTATTCAAATTCCATTAACCGTTCTTTTCAACCCTATAAATATTTTTCTCTTTCCTTTTCTCAAACCTTTACAAAAACACAGTTTTTCTTTCTTCCCCAAAGCTTTTCCATCCTTGAAATCTTTGAAATATCATTTTTTCTTAAGTAATCATGTCTGATACAAGAGTGTAAGCAGGATTGATCATCTCACTTGATCAATATATCCAGAGGTTTGATAATTCGGAACTTGCCCAACAGATTGCAGAGAAAATTCAAAAAATCAAAGGTCTTGAATGTGTTTTCAACACTGATTTGGAGAATGTATGCCTGGAAAGCATAGGGCAATTCTATGAAAATGGAGAAACAACCATCCTCAACACTGATTTGGAGAATGCATGCCTGGAAAGCATAGGGCGATTCCCCAAAACTTTTCCATCCTCGAAATCTTTCAATTTTCACTAATTCCTTTAAGTGTATGTCAAGAGTTTCATTGAACTCTGAAATTTCTTGATTGTTTATGGCTCTATATGTACAAGCATTTACCTTATAGGAATTGGTCAACATTATCTTTGTTCTAACTTCTTCACATCATTCAATTGCGTCTTGTTTTCCTTTGCTGGATTCATAGAATTGTTCGGTGAGATCAGTTCAAAACACAAAGATTTCTTGATCACTTTTAGTGCAAATTCCTGTTGCATAGATTATTAGTAGTAATTTAAGTCTTCTCCAGTGAGTCTATGCAACTAGATCTTCAATGTAGGCTTCAAATAGATTTTCTAGAGTATCAGCAACAAATGCCTGCAATTTGTTTTTGTATCCATCAAATCTTAAAAATGAGCAATCAAGTAAGCTTCTAAAATGATTTTGTGAGTCCATGATGCAAGTTCGAAAACTCTTCCAAAACTTTAAACCAACAAACTGATAAAAATAAGCTAGAGATCTTCTGTAGAATAGAAAATCTACTCCGATACCAATTATTGAATTGGTATCAAAATAACTGAGTGCCAGTTACTTCTGTCACAGCTTGTTCAACAATTGATCTCTTCAGGTATGAAGGCCTGCTGCGATACCAATTGTTGGTCCGTGAGAAGGCTAGACACAAGTTTCGAGGGGGGGGGGGGGGTGGGGGGGTGAATAAACTTGTCACCAAAAAACTTGAGACTTAAAATAAATCTAGATTTCTTTTTAAACATGTGTGGAGATAAGCTAACAAAGCTGACTAAAGGTCAACTGTCTTTTGCTCAAACTGAGTTCACCGGCAGTGGATTAAGTTTTATCCTTAAACTTCAGTTATCAATTTTCCTTGAAATATGCTATGATGGATTGTTCAAGGATAAAGTAAATAAGAAATCACACATATAAAGGTTCCATGTGGTGTAATCCAATCAGTCCCTTCTACCCTATGATGTAGGAGGAAAAATTTGACTAGAACTTCTTGAGGTAGCTCGGTTACAAAAAGTTCTAAACAATAGTCCTTGGCTAATCCTTATAGCTTCACTATCTACACAATCAAAGAACTGGTTGGATTGCTGCTTCTAAACTACTTGCACTGGTCCTTAGGGGGTTGAATTGCCTCTTCTGCTGCTCCACCACAAACACAGTCTTCCTGAATGCACCTCAACTGTCCTTCACACCTTCTTGGTGTTTCACAGCCTAACCTTTGTGTAAACAAAGTTGAGACTTTGAATCAAATATATGATTCAACTTGTGTGTTGTTTATGATTTGCACAATGAGCTCTGTTTTTTTCAATTGTTTGTTGTACCTGGATAATTTCTTGAATGCTTCAGGTACACTTGGAAGAATTTTGATCTTGATCTTGATCTTACAAAAATGTATGTAGCAGGAGTTCTTTAATTTTACTTTCCCCTTAAAATCTTGTTTTTCTTGATGACTTCAAATCTTAGAAATCCGCACTTCTTCTTTACGTAAAGTGATATATTTATAAGGGTCTTTCTAACATTTGAATTTGAATTTTCATAGCCGTTGGTGGTCCGGCTATTGTCAGTCTCCTTTCTGAGAATTTGTTCATCCAATCAGATTGTTTGTTCATCTAACGTTCTGATTCTTCTTTGATTTTTGTTATTGGATAGTTTAAACTGAGCTTTAGGTATATGTCAGTTTTTGTCTTAAACTGATCTTTCAGTTCATAGAGCATTAACTCAGTTTTTACTCTTCTTCAAAACTAAGTACTCTGTATTCATATGATCATAAATAATTTGATCAGAGTACACCTTTTAAGTTCATATTGTCTAAGATTACATTGTCTTTATACATCTTAGGTCTTCATACAAGATCTATAAAGTCAGTTCAGGCCATCACAAACTTACCTGAATTCTAACATTATAATCTTGGATTTAGTGTTCTTAAACTATGTTTGATCCCTCGGTTCTTCATTCTTCATAACTGAGTCTTTGTCCCTAAGTCTTCACTATTGAGTTTGTTCCCTCAGCCTTCAGCTTACCTTCTTCATTTTCACTTTATAATAAAGTCATCTTATTTTGAACCCATAGTCGTAAACTGACTTTATTGACTCTTTAGTGATTATATCCTATCTATTACAGTGCTTGTCCTATTTAACCTATACAATAATCAGAGTCCAATATAGCTTATACATTCAATTCTAGAAATCTTTTGCTTTGCACTATAACATCTAGTTATGAAACTTCAACAATGGGGTTAAATAAATAAACAAGTAAATAGATGAATTATCATCAAAACATAAAATTTAATTCCAACAATTTCCCCCTTTTTGATGATGCCAATACCCTCCTTAAAAGCAATGCAAAAACATGAGGACACAAACACAAAAAATAAAAAGATCAAACTTATTATTCATTAATTCATTACTTTGGGATTACAATGAATAACTAAAGTACATTTAATACAAAAACAGAAATATTTTTTCTTTCCAGTTTCTTCAAAAATCTTCTTCTCAGCTTCCTTGTCAAAATTTCTAGCTAACTCTTACATGGCTCCAAAAACTGATTCATACTTCAGATTGATGATATTTGTCCAAACTTTCCATGAAGTGGCCATGTTAGTATTTCCAAAGAATTTGCTTTTGAATAAGATAGCAAAGCTTCTCAAGTTCTTTTGCAGTTCTTCTTTAGTAGTAAGCTTTTAAATTTCCTCCTTGGTTGTTACAAGGCCAGCTTCTGAAATTGATTTTTCAGCCTTCTTTTCTGTCCATTCCTTTTCCTATTTGGACAATTTATTCACATAGTGCCTAATTCCTTTCTTCATCAATAGGAATCTCTCCAGAGCTTGATCTCTAGTTTCATTTGATCTAAGGGTATTTCTTTGAACTCTTTGTAGAGATAAGGATCTAACTCTACTCGATTCCTTGCTGGTTCTGAAAACTTGATGATTAAATCCATTTCTTCATCAGTGAATCCACCTCTAACTTTCTTCAGTTTTTTTTAGTTTCTCATTTATTGCACTGAGAACTCCAGTTAAATCTTCTTCATTGACTTTTAAGACTTGCTCACTTTCCCCCTTATTTGCATCATCCTTTGATATCATGCTTAGAAAAAATAGAATTCGATTCTTTGTTGATTGGGCGTAATATGGTTTTAGCAACCACTTGAGTCTTTCATTGTGTACTCAACTAGTTGGATCTTTCCATTTAGAACTCTTACAAGATCTATAAGCATTCAGTTGGTATCTTCATATTTTGTTTTGGTTTCTATGGAAGTTTTTTTATGTCAACCAGAGTATTGACACAAGCATTTTCAATCCTGGTGTATTCCTTTAACATCAGCTGTCTCTCAATCCTTCCTTCATCCATACTTTTGAGAACTTTCTCCAAAAGAGTTTGATTGTCTAACTCAGTTCTGATTACCAAGTCATGTGTGTACCTTAGAGTTTCTAGTTTGGTAGGTACATCACTGTCTTGGACTGGTTTCTTTTCAACATTGTCAGTTTTTACGTCAGCAGCTATTTTATCAGTTTCGCCTGCTGACTTATTTCCAACAATAATGACTCCTTTGTCAGTTTCTGGGGGTAAAGATTTTTTAGTTTTCTCATCAGCAGTTGTTTTATCAATTTCACCTGTTGATGGGTTCTTAACTTACGCACTCTCCTTGATAGCTTTATCAGTTTTATCAGTCGCTGTTTTATCAGTTTCACCCACTGATGAGTTTCTAGCAACATCTTCAGCTCTATCAGTTTTGACTTCTTCAACTAGATTGACTTCCCCTATTGTTGTATCAATTTCCATGGGGTCAGTTTTTGATCCAATCTCATCAAACTTCTTTCCTTCAGTCAAAACCTATTATTCATTAGCTTTTCTTTCTTTATTTTCAATGTCTTCCACAGATTTTGCAATATCCTTAGCAATGTTTACTAATTCCCTACCAATTGGTGAATCTGGTCCACTTTCTTCAAATTGTTTTTTTGAGGATGATTCTGAGTCTTTCTGAGATTCTGAGTCTGATGCAGATTGTTCTTCAGACTTTCCATCTTCTTCTTCTTTATTGTCAATTTCTTCCACAGCTGTAGATTTTCCAGAAGTATTCTTGTTAGAGGCAAGAATAAATTTCTGTAATTCTGGGTTATTTTGATCATCTTCATCATCATCGTCACCATCATTCTTCTTGTTTGGTTGAATAGATTCTCCTCCCATCAATCTTTTCCAGTGTTTTTATCTGATTGCTACATGTCCATTGCTGATGAAACTTGATAGATCAAGCAGCTGTGATAGATGGGTGATGTCAAATAATCCGAACACCCATGGTTCATCTATCATTATTTTTTGCATTTGTCCTTGTTGATTTCTAATGGAAATGAACTACCAGTGGGTATAGTCATCGAATCTCTTCAGATCAGCATTGATTTTTCTTTTTATCTCAAATTCATTTCCAGTTTTCTCTGCTATTATTTAGGGCAAGATAGATGGTTCATCTTTCTTTTTAGACCCTTTTTCAGTCTTAGCCTCTGGAACAGCAGTTTCAGATAGATTGTCTTTGTCATCTTCAGTTGTTGCAACAATCTCTTTCTCATCTTCAACAACTTTCTCAGTAACAGCTTCTTTTGTAACAGCAATATCAGATGTTCTTTCTTTCTCAGCTTCAACTGATGTAGTTCCAGCAACATTTTCAGATGGTACAATATCTTGAGCTTCGGCCGTGGTCTTTCCTCCTTCATCAATTTTCATAACATTACTTTAAGTTTCCACAACTTTTTCTGTTGATTGAACAGGAGTCTCAGTTTCTGTTGCATGTCCCTTCTTAGTTTTCGTTCTTCCTCAACTTTCTTCTTTTCTTCATCAGTTAGAATCTTCTCTTGGTTCACTTATTTTACAACGATCGGTTTCTGAACTGACATATCAGTTCCTTCCTTTCTCTGTGATTGAGAAACTACAACATCCACAATCGATTTTTCATATGAAATTCCCGATGTTGATTTTTGTGGTGTAGTCTAGCTTTTGTGATCAGATCTAGCATATTGAGAATTACCGGTGCAAGGTTTCCTCCTTCAATTTCTTCAATTTCTTCAAAATCATTTTTGGTTCTGAATCTTAAACAAATTTCAAGGTTGATTCGTGGACTGGCTCATCGACTTGTGTTTGATCTGATTGTTGAATGGATTCCCCCTGAATGTCAGCTCCATGTGTTGAAGGAATATCATCTTCAGTTCTGGGTTTCTTAGTGACAAGAGAACGACTCTATGTGTTAGAGGGGTTAGATTTTTCTGTTGATTTTAGAGATTTGGCTTTCCTTTTCTTTGTTTCCTCTTTTAAGTGAGTCTCAGCTCCAGTTAAGTTTCCAACTTTCTCTTCCAGCTTCTTCCTTATTTCTGCTGACTCAGAGATATCTGTAATATCTTGATCTCTAGTGATTATCTTAACAACTTTTTTACTTTTTGCTATCTTTCCTTTTCTTTTTCTTGCTAGGTTCATCTTCAGTTTCAGCTCTCTTCTTCTATGACTTGCTTCTTTATTCTTTATTTGTATCTTGTTGTCGGAGACTTTGGTCATTTCCACCTTGGGTATTTGGAAATGGTCAAGAATCCCTTGAACTAGAAATGGAAAGTTCTTGGTCTAATGGAATCTTCCATCTTTGTCACCTGCATCCTCAGCTTTCCTGTTTTCTCCAGAAAACTGGTCTTTCAACTGATTGAAAATGTATTGGTACTAGTTGAATGATTTTCCAAACCATAACGCATACATTAACTCTATTTTGCTCCAGAAAGATTGAAAAAGGTTCCCGAATTTCCTATAATGCATTTGGCTAGCATTTGGCTTAGATAACTGAATTCAGGTTGCACATTGGTTTAAAGTTCCAACTAGATTCATCTTTTGTCTTGTTTTGGAAGCAACTCCCCAGATATTTTCTTTATCTTCTTTCTCCAACGTAATGAAACAGGGGTAAAAAGATTGATTGAAACCAAAGATTTCCTGTAAGGTTTGTGCTGTAACCTTAATGCTTTTTCCATGAACCTGAGTATTTATCTCATCATGTTTATCAGAAATGGCCCATTTTCATAGAATTGACTAATGCTCTCCAAGCAGACTGTATTCATGTTATCGAATACTGCCTCTAGACCTTTGATGCTTCTAATCTTTTCAACCATTTGAGTAGCCAATGCAGAATTAACATACTTATCAAGATATTGATTCATGGAGATGGTCAGACTTGGTTCAATTTTGTAATCAGACATGATGCAGGAAATTTGTAAGAGGAACAAGTAAATTTTTTGGTTGATTACGGTTGGTAAGAGCAAATGTGAGTAAAGATAATAATAAAGGTTTTAATAAATGCAAAAGAGTGATATTTATAGTCAAGAGAATAGTGGGTGAGTGGAATTTCAGAAGGTTGGTTTTCGTATCAATAGTTACATCACTTTTGCTTGAGATAGAGAAATGTGGCATTTAGTGGGGGATTGATGGTTACGATTGTCATAGGTGAAGGCTTTACCTGACATTTGTAGATGTTATATGTGAGAGATATAGATGCAATGTATCTCCAGCTGTAGAGAGTTCAGTTTCAGCTGTCCTTAGGACTTGGTCAACAAAAGCTTAGTCAGCTTCACCACTTTCTAGTTTTAGTCTTGATGCTTCAAAGTTTGATTTTAGCTTCCAATTAATCAGTTTATGTTTACCGCTTCCAAGTATTTCTATGTTAAGCTTTTATGACTCAGTTTTTGGAGTTAGTTTCCAGCTGTTTCTTGAGAGGTCAGTTTTCCTACAAAATAGATTGAGTTTGCTTTGGTACCCATACCTTCCTGGGTCCTTTTTGATTAGCTTTTGGATTAATTCTTAAAGATGGTTTCTTCTCGATTGAATTAATCTAATTTTTGAGAACCTCAAACATCTTAAGAATTGAGTTCATTTCTCTCATACATCTCTCTTGATCTTTTGACGTGTCAAACTTATTTCTATTTTTATTACTGGATCTATCAGTTTTCACATAGTTCTGTTGCCTTGGATTGAAAGTTCTGTATTAAGGCTTATCCTTATGAGGTTTGTGAAACTGAGTTGATTTTGCAATAGGAGTAGATACATTCCAATCTTCATTAGCAGGAAAGAGTCCGACTTTCCTCCTGACTTTAGTATCCCTTGAATGATAATCATTCCTCGGTATACTTGGTCTGATTTGTTTGTTTTTTGAATTCTTGTATGTTTTACCATTCTTAGCGTTTTGCTGAATTTTCATGTAAGATATGTCAGTTTGATATGTTCTTCGGACTGATCTTTCAGTTAGTTCACAAAAAAGGTTTACTAAGTTTTTTTTATCAGTTTTAATAATTTCACCAACTTTTTGAGTTCTGGACTTTTGTGCAGCAACAAACTTAGGTGCACCTGAACTAGGTCCAACCTTAGAATGCTGTTGATTATCAAATCTTATGCCTGATTTGTCACCATATGTCTTTTCTGGTGTGAACTGGACTTTTGAAGTTGGATCAACTGATGATTCAGTGATATTTATCACTTATGCTACATCATCAGTAGAACTGACTTCTTGAATTTTCCTATTAGACTTGATAAGATTGACTTCAACTTTCAGTCTTAAAACTTTAGTTTTCAGTGAATCTCTTTCTTTCTTGACATTCTAATAATTATTTTGAATTTCCTATAATTCCTTGAAGAGTATGTCAAGAGTTTCATTGAACTCTGAATTTTCTTAATTGTTTATGGCTTCAGTTGTACCAGCATTTACCTCACAGGAATTGCTCAACATTTTCTCTGTTCTAACATCTTCACATCATTCAATTGCGGCTTGTTTGCCTTTGATGGATTCATAGAATTGTTCAGTGAGATCAGTTCCAAACACAATGATTTCTTGATCACTTTCAGTGTGAATTCCTGCTGCATAGTGGTGTAAGCCAACCAGATGATGCATTTCTAGATTAATTATCCTCATTTGTCATGCATATATTGATGTTTTGACATCAACTCAAGTTATTATTCTGATAATTTGGACCATTTTGTGTACATAGGAAATATCATAGAAAAACTATTATTTTGCTTTCGATATAGAATTTTTAGCCAAATTTGTTATCGGATTTATGCACGGTGTCTTTGTGTTTGTTTTGTAGCACAGATACCAAGGCCTTGAGCTTGGATTTTGGATGTGTTGTTGCTATGAGATTGATTTGGGGAGATGATGCAAGGTAATTAGGCAAAAGTCATACCCATGAAGACAAAATGGAACACGCCATAGGGATTGACCTACGCCATAGCTGTTAAACGCGATCAGAGTGCATTTCATGAATATATGGCACACACCATGTGACATCAGCCCAAGCCATGTGACATCGGCCCACGCCATGTGAGAAACCCAAGGACTGATGAAGCATTTAATACGTGGTGTCAGTCATCCAACTACCAGATCAGAGAGTGGTGCATATCATTAGCATCGACCCACACCAAGAGACCACAGAGAGCAATATGACGTATGCCAGGATGCTTGATGCACATCACGAAGTAGAGTCAGCAGTTTTGGATCGAATTTATTCACTTAAACTACCATATCACAGAAATATACTTCATCTTCTCCACTCTCTCACTTTCTATTGTAGACAAGAACCCCACCCTAGGCTGTTCTAGCCAAATTTTGTCACAAAAATTTGATTTTAATTTCTAGTGTAAACATTGAAGAATTCCTAGTTGTTGATTCTACTAATTTTGTGGGAACTAGATTACACTTGTGTATCAAAACTCCATTAAAGTTTTTGATGCTATAATGAATGTTTCGATTTCAAGTTCGTAGCTTGTGATTGGTATAATTCTTTATCTTTACATTGAATTAATTGTTCTTATGATTATGAGTAATTAACTAATGCTTGCATCCACACACTTGATAGAGACCGAAAGGAGATATAGGTGTGAGAAGAGGGTAGGAGAACCGAAAGGTAAATTCGACCTTACGAGGAACTTGCTTTCTTATCCGGGGATTATTGACATTAAGTGCTTATCATGAAAATTCATTAGGTTTAGGATACCTAGGCCAAGGAGGAGGTATAGAGTAGTTTCATACACTCGTATGAGGAGAAAGTACTTGCTTAGGAATTCACTGTTTCACACCTTTGAACACCATTGGTTGGAAGGAAGAAAATCATTCCTATTATACTATGAAAGATTTTCTAGTTTACACATTGTCTTGGTTAGATTTCTTTTATTATTTATCACCTCTATGACTAGAAAATTTATTTCTGTACTATCTCTTGCAATTTGCGACCTAGATCGAATTAATATAAGCTCCTTGGTGTTTAACCTCCCAAATCCTTGTGGGATACGACCTTGACCACTGGACTAGGCTACAATTGACCCGGTACACTGCCGGTTAGATTTGACTCTAGAAAAGTCGCATCACATAGCTTAATGGTAGTACTTCAGTCTTCTCCAGTGAGTCTATGATTTTAGGTTGAGCAATTGGGTCTTCAGTGAAGGCTTCAAATATCTTTTCTTGGGTATCAGCAACCAATGCCTGCAATTTGTTTTTGTATCCATCAAATCTAAAAATTGAGCAATCGAGTAACCTTCTAAAATGATTTTGTGAGTACATGACACAAGTTTGAAAACAATTTCAAAACTTTAAACCAACAAACTGATAAAAATCAGCTAGAGATCTTCAGCAGAATAGAAACTCTGTTCTCATACCAATTGTTGAATTGTTATAAAAAATAACTCAGTGCCAATTACTTCTGTCACAGCTTGCTCAGCAATTGATCTCTTCAGGTATGAAGGCATGCTCCGATACCAATTGTTGGTCCCGTGAAAAAGATTGACACAAGTTTAGTGGGGGTAAATAAAATTGTTACCAAAAAACTTGAGACTTAAACTAAAGCTATATTCAGTTTTAAACATGTGTGGAGATAAGCTAACAAAGCTGACTAAAGGTAAAATGACATTTGTTCAAATTGAGTTAACCGGCAGTGGAATAAGTTTTAGCCTTAAACTTCGAATATCAGTTTGCTTTGAAATATGCTATGATGGATTGTGCAAGGATAATGTAAATAAGAAATCACACATATAAATGTAGTAAGTAAGATGCGTAAAGTAAAGTAATTAAGGCACTATATTTATAGAGGTTCCATGTGGTGTAATCCAGTTAGTCCTCTTTTCCCCTGTGATGTAGGCGGAAAAATTTCACTAGAACTTCTTGAGGTAGTTCGGTTACAAAAAGTCTTAAACAATAGTCCTTGACTAATCCTTATAGCTTCACTATATACACAATCAAAGGACACATTGGATTGATGCTCCTCAACTGTTTGTACCGGTCCTTAGAGGGTTGAATTGCCTCTTCTCCAGCTCCACCACAAACATAGTCTTCCTGACTGCACCTCAACTATCCTTCACACCTTCTTGGTGTTTCACAGTCTAACCTTGAGGTAAACTAAGTTGAGGCTTTGAGTCAAAGATATGATTCAACTTGTGTGAGCTTCTTCTTCTTGATGTATATGATTGGCAGAATGAGCTCTATTTCTTTTAAGTGTTTGTTGTATCTGGATAATTTCTTGAATGCTTCAGGTACACTTGGTTGAATTTTGATCTTGATTTTGAAATAATGTATGCAACAGGAGATCTTTAATTCTACTTTCCCCTTTAATTCTTGTTTTTATTGATGATTCAAATCATATAACTCCGCACTTCTTCTTGAAGTAAAATGATCTATTTATAGGGGTCTTTCCAACGTTTGAATTTGAATTGGTCCTTCTATGGCCAGTCTCATTTCTAAGAGTTCATTGATCCAACCAGATTGTTTGTCCATCTAATGTTCTGATTCTTCTGTAGTTTTAGTTATTGGATAGTTTAAAATGAGCTTTAGGTATATGTCAGTTTTTGTCTTAAACCGATCTCTCAGTTATAGACCATTAACTCAATTTTTACTCTTCTTTAAAACTATGTACCCTGTATTCATCTGATCATAAATAATTTGATCAGTGTACAAATTTTAAGTTCATATTCCCTAATATAACATTGTATTTATGCGTATTTGGTCTTCATACAAGATCTATAAAGTCAGTTCATGCCATCACAAACTTACCTGAATTCTAACCTTAAAGTCTAGGCTTTAGTCTTCTTAAACTGAGTTTGAACACTTCTTCATTCTTCGTAACTGAGTCTTTGTCCCTCAGCCTTCATTACTGAGTTTGTTCCCTCAGCCTTAAGCTTTTATGGATAAGCCAACTGAGTCTGTTCCCTCAGCAAACTTACCTTCTTCATTTTCATTTTATAATAAACTTAGTTGAGTTTGAACCCACAGTCGTAAACTAACTTTATTGACTCTTTAGCGATTATAAACTATTTATTATAGTGCTTGTCTGATTTAACCTATACAATAATCAGACTCTACTAAAGCTTATACATTCAGTTCTAGACAACTTTTTTCTTTGCACTATAACAACTAGTTATGATTATCCATCAATGGGGTTAAAATAAATAAACAAGTAAATAGATGAATTATCATCAAAACATGAATTTTATTTCCAACAACTGAAGACTGAGTGACCAAACTCAGTTTAGAAGGCTGTGGGACACAGAATCAGTATTGAAGATTGGAGAATTGAGGGTTCAAACTCAGTATATGAAAACTAAAGCCGAGACTATAAAGTTAGAATTCATGTAAGTTTGTGATGGCCTGAATTGACTTTATAGATCTTGTATAAAGACCTAAAATACATAAGGACAATGATATCTTAGATGATATGAACTTAAAAGGTGTACTCTGATGAAATCAAGAATGATCAGAAGAATACAGAGTACTTAGTTTTGAAGAAGAGTAAAAGCTGAGTTAATGCTCTATAAACTGAACGCTTAGTATAAGACAAAAATGAGATGCCTAAAACTCATCTTAGTTAAAGTCACTGAATACCAAAACTGGAGAAGAATTAGAACGTTGAAAAGAAAGCATTCTTATTGGATGAAAAACTATCATTTTCAGAAAAGACAACTGATATCTGACATAAAGCAGTTGTGGACTACAATAATTCAAATTCAAACTTTGAAAGACCCCTATAAATAGACCACTCTTACATCAATAAGAGTGCGGAGTTGATTAATATGTTAAGAAAGATAGAAATTAAAGGGGAAAGTGTTTTTAAAGAACTCCTGCTATATTCATATTTTCAAGATCAAGAAATCTTCTTAGTGTTTAAAGCATTCAAGAATACATCAAGATCTATGACACTTGAAGAAACACAGAGCTATTGTATTGATTATATGCATCCAGAAAAAAGCTCATCATAATTGAATCACATCTTTGATTCAAGTCTTAACTTTGATTTCATTCAAAGGTTAAGACTGTGAAACACCTAGACGGTGTGAAGGAAAATTGAGGTGCAGTCAGGAAGACTGTGTTTGTGGTGGAGCTGGAGAAGAGGCAATTCAACCCTCTAAGGACCAGTGCAAGCAGTTGGAGAGCAGCAATCCGACCTGTTCTTTGATAGTGTAGATAGTGAAGCTATAGGAATCAGTCAAGGACTATTGTATATGCCTTTTTGTAACCGATCTACCTAAAGAAGTTCTAGTGGAATTTTCCCTCCAACGTCACAGGAGAAGAGATGACTGAAAGGAATACACCACTTGGAACCTCTATACGTTTTGTGTTATTTACTTTATGCATTTTTTACTTACAGTATTTATATTTGTGATTGCACATTTACTTTATCATTGCATAATCCATCATATCGCTAACTTAGTTAACACCAGTTACTGAGACAACACAGCATATTTCAAATCTTACCACAAAATGATAAAGCGCTTTAAAAAGGCTATAACTTAATCTGCTGCCGGTTAACTCAGTTTGAGCAAAAGTTGTTTGACATTTACTCAGCTTAGTTAGCTTAACTCCACACAAGTTTAAAATTGTATGTAGTTTTAGTTTAATCAAACTTTTGGTGACAAGGTTATTCACCCCCCTCTAAACTTGTGTATTGCCTTTTACACGGGACCAATAAGAGTCAAGTAAGGCTGATAAAGATGCAGAATCAAGTGAAGACAAAGGAAATTGAGGGATCTACCGCATCAGATTCAGAGACCCAGTCTGAATCAGAAATCAAAGAAGAATTAGGACTAAAAGGTTATGAATCACCTACTGATAGAGGAGTTATGAACATAAAACAAGTACAAACTGAAAAATCTATACAACAAGTTGAACTTAAAGAAGAAAAATAAAAAGTGAATCAATAGAAGAATGTTGTTAAGAAACATAAGGTTGATGAGAAAAAGGCAGAAGAGAAGGTTGTTAAATCTACAGTAGTTGCGGATGCCACAGAAGAGAAACTGGTAGAAGAAAAGGTTGTTGAGCCTAAAGCTGTTGAAGCAGTTGATGAATTACTTACCATTTTTATAACTGAAGTTCTTGCCACTAAAATTGCTACCAGCTCCGAAATTCCCATTCAACAAATAGAAACTGATCCTGAAACTGAGATAGAGCAAAGGATTAAAGCAGATTGCCAAAGTTTTGATGATATACACACACAAGAAATTCAGTTCCATTGGAAATCAAGAAGAGAACAAGGAGCAGATGATGGTAGATGAGCCTTGGGTGTTGGGGTTTTTTGACATCAAACATCTTGCTCAACTGTTTGACACAGCTAATTTTCTGAGTTGGTCATGGTGCCATTAGAGCTAGACATTGGAAAAAACTTACCGGAGTAGGGCAACCAGACTCAAAGAAGAAAGATGATGATGATGATTCATAGGTGGCGAAGACAATCATAAAGGAATCCTTGCATCTCTACAAGAAGTAAAAATTTGGATAATCAGTGAAGAGAATAAAGTAGCCTCAGAAGAAAATGGAAGTTCTGAGTAAACTGATGATTCTACTGCAACAGATTCAGAGTCAAAGTCTGAATCACAAACTGGAGAAGAACCATAACTAAAAGGAATTGATTCTCCTAATGATAGAGGAGTTCTGGATATTGTCAAAGATGCAGTCAATCAAGTTGAGGAAATCAGTAATGAAAATGAGAATGAAAAAGCTGAAACTAACCCCAAAGAAACTGATGTTGCACCTTCTAAAAGAGAAGTAAGTCTGCTTACTGATGCAAAAGAATACGCTGAGAAGAAGACTGAAGCAGAATTCAACATTGTTAGAAATAAGTCAGTACATGAAACTGATAAAACTGCTGCTGATGGAAAAACTGACAATGCTGATACAAAGAAACCAGGTCAAGATAGTAAAGATTTTCCAACCAAGTCAGAAATTCTGAGATTCACTAGAAATGAGATAATCATGACTTAAAGAGAGAATCTTGGCTTAGTAGAAAAGACCCTGACCACTTTGGAAGAAGCTAAAACTGAAAGAAGATTTATGTTGGAAGAATTCAACATAATAAGAGAGGCTTACTGGATACTCTATACGATATAAGGAAAACCACTATAGAATCACATGCAAGAAATGATGAAACTAAGGACTTATTGGATAACTTTGCAAATGACCTGAATAATAGAGTAGAGATATTTGAGAATACACTCAAAGATTCAGTCGTTGCTCAAACCATATTGGCGTCAAATCAACTCTATTTTTTTGAATAAAATTTCGAAGGATGATGCCAATAAGGGGAAATAGTAGATATCTTAAAAGTTAATGATGAAGAAATGACAGGAGTTCCGAGATCTATTAACAGAAATTGAATGAGCTGAAGATGACAAGAACTAATCTTTATGACGAGGAGATGAAACTGATAGTGAAGTTTTCTCAACCTACTCAGAGGTTACTTGCACTTGATCCTCAATTTTACAAAATGTTCAAATAACTGCCTATAGCTGAAGATGAAACCAGAGAGCAAGCTTTGAACAAATTCTTGTGGATGAAGAAAATCATTGTTTACTACCTGAAAAGGCTAAACAAATGGGAAGATAATGGAACCTTAAAGAAAACTGAAGAAACAGTAAATAAAGCCGAGCTAGCACCTTCCAAACAAGTCATTGAGGAAATCCCAATTAATCAAGAACTTAGGAAAAACATGAAGAGATTTACTATCTTATTCAAGAGCAAGTTCTTTGGGAATACACCAATGACTACTTCATGGAAAATCTTGACAAATATCAACAACATGGATTTTGTACTAGTTTTTGAGCCAATGAAAGAATCAGTTGAAACTTTTGATAAGTTAGTTGTGGAGCTAGCAGAAAAGAAGACTGAAAAGAAGATCAGAACTGACATTGAAAACAAGACAGAAAATCAATAAAAGATCTAAAATTCATGTTTTTAGTTTTCAGATGTTGTATTTCATTACTTCTTATGTATTCCAAATCATGAATAAAAGATTGATATTCTCAGTTTGTTTTGTTTTATAATTTTATCCTTATCTTTTTGCATTGCTTTTAAGGAGGGTACTGGAATCATCAAAAATGGGGAAATTTTTAGAAATAAAAATTGAGTTTTGATTATGATTCATCCATTTATTAATTGTTTGTTTAACCTCATTGACGAAGTTCCATAACTAGCTATTATTGTGCAAAAAAAGATGTCCATAAAACAGAATGTAGAGGGTTTACTAGAGTCTAGTCTGTGTATTGGCTGTATCAGACAAGTACATTAATAGATATATTTTAGTAGAGTCTAGGACTCAAGCTGAAACCGAATCAAGAATGGTTCGCTGAAGGATCAAACGTAGTTGGCCATATACTAAATTGATGATTCATGGCTGGGGGGACCAACTCAGTTATGAAGGCTGAGGGACCAGGCTCACTTTTGAAGACTGAAGAACTAAGGGTTCAAACTCAGTTAATGAAGACCAAAAGATGAGACTATAAGGTTAGAATTCAGGTAAGTCTGTGATAGCCTGAACTGACTTTTTAGATCTTTTTGAAGGTCTAAGTTACGTAAGAACAATGTAAACTTAGTTAATGAGATGTATATGGTGTACTTTGATCTCACAAATGAATGATCAGATGATAAACAAGGAGTACTCAACTATAAAAGAACAGTAAAAAAATGAGTTAATGCTCTAAGTCAGTTGGAAACTGAAAAATCAGAAAGCTTAGTTTAAACTGAAGCACGAGTCAACCAATCAATTAATCAGAACGTTAGTGATCAAGCAATCCAATTAGTTGAAAAATCTATCATTATCATAAAGGACACTGGCATCAAACATGTACTAAACATGACCACAAACGGCTATGAAGATTCAAATTTAAACATTGGGAAAACCCTATAAATAAAGGACCTTGCATTCAAGAAGATAGGGGCTGTGTCAATGCAAGCTTTTGAGCAAAGTTTGAAGCAAAAAGAGGAGTTCAGAACTTTTTAAAAAGATCAAGAATAAGGGGAAGGGAATTGTCAAGAACTGCTAAGACCACAATTGCAAGATCAAGAAAACTTCAAGTATTCAAGTCCGTTCAAGAAACATTCAAAGATTCATATACATCTAGAAGAAGAAGCTCACACACACAAGTTGAATCACTTACTTGATTCAAGTCTCAACTTTGATTTAAGCAAAGGTTTAGGCTGTGAAATACCAAGGTGGTGTGAAGGACAGTTTAGGTGCAATTAGGAAGACAGTGTTTGTGGTGGAGCTGGTGAAGAGGCAATCATAACCTTTAAGGACCAGTGGAGCAGACTTAGTGACACAACAATTCTACCTGTTAAGGACTAAGGATCAAATATTGTGAAGCTAGGGAATAGTCAAGGACAATCATTATTTACTTTGTGTCTTGTAATGTTAACTTAAGAACTTAGTGAATTTCTTCTAACATCACTGGAGAAGAGAGGACCGACAAGATTACACCCCGTGGAACCTCTATAAACCTTGTGTTATTTACATATGCATTTACTTAAAGTATTTTATATCCGTGATAGTGATTGTTTACTGTTTTATCTAAGCATAACACCAACTCAGCTCAAACCAGCAAAACTGAGTTCTCACAAAGCATATTTCATAGAAGACTTAACAACTGATACTATGAACTTTAAAAGGCTTTAAAATATATTCCGCAGCATTCAAATCAGTTACTTTAAAAATTCATCAGACTGATTAAAAGCTTAGTTATCTCAACTCCCATTATCTTTCAAGATATAGTCTTAACTTGAAAGAAAGTTTTAGAGGACAAGTTTATTCACCCCCCTTTAAACTTGCCACAAGCTTTTCCAAAGGACCAACATGCTTTAAGAAGCAACTAGACGAGGAGAAAATGCGAGCTGTTGTGGCTGAGAGCAAGTTGAAGACCAAGTGTGCGGTGGCAAATCGTAACAAAGCCAAAGCAGAAGACAACTTGGGTAGTATGACTGTTTTTGCCGATGCCAGAGCTCGGGATCTTGAGATGGCCTATCGGGAACATTACTCCACCCTTAAGTCATGGGCCATATCCAAAAAGATCCTGGTTGATGAGAGGCAGCTCTCTGATGAGCTTGTGGAGAAGTTCAAAAAGGCCGAGGCTGAGTTCGAATCCATGACGCAGGAGGCTTATACACAAAATATTAGTGATTATGAAGCATCTGAGGAGAACACGAATGTGCTAATGACCATCAAGCTTGAGTGGTTCGATCAGGGTATCTATCACATCGCAAGGTGTATATGGAGAGATATGGGTAATCATGCTCCTACTCCGCCGTGAATCGCCAGTTGAGCCAGTGAGCGGCTATTGAATCCAAGCTTGATGGAATTTCACTACTTTGTGCCTTATTTTGAATCCGAGATGGAAGGGCACCTGAAGGATTTGGAGAAATCTGAGGGAGAGCCATGGGTTCCCCCGCGAGTCGAACTGGAGAACTTGAGAGCCTTAATTAATGGGGAGGATGTTCATGTCGAGGCTACCCCTGAAAATCAATCAATTTTTAAAGGACATTTGTTGTCTCCTTATTTAAGGGCGGATATAGCATGGTTAGATCACGAGGCGAATGTAGCACGGCTCATGGAGTCTAAAGGTCGAGCTGTTGATGTGACATGTCCAAATTCACCTCGAACATCCTCTTAGAGATCATTCTCGTCCTGATGACTTATCAAATTATTTTTCTCTGTAATAACTTGATGTTTTTTCCGACTTTTTTATTTGGCATTGTAACCATCTAACTTTGATTTGGCCGTGTCTTTTGGCCATTACCTTATACTACTTTTGGCTCTTTTGAGTATGAATTTTTGTTTTCATGCTTTCATTTCGACCTGTGTAATATCGCCGAAATATTTTGCTAACATTCGGAGTGTGCGTAAAGCTCATGGGTGTGTAGCCCGTGGCCACCTTGTTTTTTACAAGGGCGATGGGAGTTTAGATGCGAGCTTGTGGAAAAAAATAGTCGAGCCAACATTTTTGTTTTATGTTGCAAGTTGTCAAATCAGAAACAGAAACAAAAGACTTATAAGGAAAAATGTAAAGTCGGACTTTATTAGATTTGCCTCGCCATTCAGGGTGGGTCGAGCATTTACAAGAAAGAGAGATCATTCATGTGAACACACGAGAGATTGAGCACCATAACCCAAAATAAAGAAAGCGAGATCACTCACGTTAGAGCATGAGAGAGTTACTGCCATGACCTGTGCCGACTTTACGTGCACCTTCAAGACTGTCTGGGATCGCGGACCATGCTGATATGGTTGTGTCCTGTTGGAAGATTTGTCTTATTCGATGCGGGCCCGTTTGATATCTCGGATGTGTACCAACAGCTTTTGAGGCTGACTTACCATAACCCAACCCAATTACCGATATGAAATTTCACCCTTTGTTGTGGAACCGCGACGACCATCTGAACCGTTAAGGGTCGGGATGCCTAGGATGATATTTTAGTTTGACTAGAGGTCGACTACAAGGAATGTCACCTTCTTTGTTTTGATAGGCTCGTCATCCCCTATCCGCATATGCCAGTCGATGGCCCCTTGTCTTGAACTCTTAAGTAGTAAATCCTTCCAGGTGTAGTAGTGCGGTCGCAAGCGCATGTTGCCATAGTATAAGATAACTCTGCAGGCCCCGGTGTCAATCAAGACTCGACATATGTGAGCATCATTGATAACTGCAGACACAATGATGGGAATGTCCAAAGGATCTGGGAGATCGGCCAGTTTTCTATGGGTGAACAAGGGAGGTTGTTCGATCCTGATCAGGACAACTAGTTTCTCAAAAACATGGTTCAAAGAGTTGATTTGATTCTTGACCTTGTTGTTCCTCGGAGGAGTCTCAGTGATATTATGGATCTCCTTTACATATAAAAAAGTTGGGGGTTGCCTTGATTTGCATTTCCCCTGTCCCACTTATAGTGATTTAGAGATCCTCAAGCTATCAACCTTTAAATCTCTTTCCTCATGAGCTTTCATTCCTCGGTGGTATGACAATGATCATGATGGTATTCTCTGTATTTGTTTGTGTCACGGTCACCTCGGGTGGCTTGCACCATGGGGTGAGGCTTAAGGAGCTCGCTTCTTACTTTATTCATCATTTGAGCTAGAGGAGCATTGATAGGCGTATAATTCTCCTCCACAAAATTTTCATACTTTTTGAAGTCCCTATTTCTATTTAATTCTTTGATTGGGTGAGACTCGACTTTTTTCTTCCATTTGCTTTATGAAGCTTGGGAAGAGGGTTCAGATGCCCCGTATTTTAATGCATTGATAAGAATTTCCTGCAGTCTTTCTAGAGGGTGAAGGGCGATGTTGGACTTGAGATACCCCTTCGCTAACCCACTCAAAAAATTGGTCATGACCATGCTGTCGGTAAAACCTCTAGTCAACTCGTAAATTTGCTGAAGCGTTCATAGTAACTGTGATTCGACTAAGTTTCTCCTAGCCAGACCTCGAACATGTCGATTTGTGTTCGGTTGTCCGGAAGTTCAAAACTTGTCGATGAATTTGGCGTTAAGATCATCCTAAGAAAAAATCAACCTTGCTGGAAGGTTTTGGACCTATGAGGCTATAAATATCTTGCATGGCACCCACAAATGTGATGCACCAGACCGATTGATTTCTAGTTACTAGAGAGACCCTGCTCTGGAAGTTTGAGATCCAGTCGTATTTACAGGTTGCCTGATCGCGTGTACGTCACTAATGTTGATATTACTAGCAAGAATACTAGGTACATCATAGTATAGTAAATGCGAGTCAAGGTCGATCCCATAGAGACAATGCAACTATAAGTATAAACGACTCTAACCTAATTAAGAAGCAACATAGAGATGGTCATTGACCAACAATAATATAAAAGAAAACAAATATGGTATTCTCTCCCTCTCCTCACCGATCTACTAACTTGGATTAGTTAATCATTATGTTTACTTCCCAACATAATTTCCTTAGATTAATCGCAAGCTTTTAATGATTATTATCATATTTATCAGCTACGGGTGCAATTCCTAACCCTATCTACTCCGACAATGGCACTAGACAATATATACACAAGCTACCCTCCTTAATTGGTCTGTAATAGCTTATACGCATAAAGAACTAAAACTGCCCATATTGAGTGCTAACTAATACCGCTAATCCGCCTAGACAACTGTCGACATTGACCAGCACGTTCCTAGGGTCCATCAAGACTATGTCCTAATTAACAATTCACTAACAGTCCTTCATGTTAATTTATGAATTACGAAATTAGATTGGCCAGACCTGTTACTCGTTTTAATTTTTCCTGCCGATCAATGTAGCTGTAGTGAATCCCAGTTTAGGTTTTCTAAAACATGACCCGGTAAACCGGTATAGACCTCCGGGTTACCGGGGGTGACTTTTCCTAATTTCTGGATCTACATTGCTCAGTACGATTAAGATAAGTAAATTACGGGGTTGTTAAACATGCAGATTAAATAAAACACATAAATACGAACAAATCTACCATATTGAAGACAAAAAGGAACGTTCAAAGCTTCATACCATCAACAATGGAGATCTAGCTCGATCTACTCATGCTAGAGATGGTGGAAGAAGTGAGGAAACCGAAAACAACTCTCCAAAGCTCAAGAAAACTTTATTTCATCAAATTTGTATAATAAAATTGAATATAATTGAGTGCTTATGAAAACTTATACAATAATCTGTAAATGCGGCCTTATATAGATACAATGACCGACTTAAGACTCTCTAAAACCCTAACCGACCTAGATAATGCGGAAGAATCAATTTCGTGTTCCACAAGACGCCGGTTTACCGGGCCTAGACTCCGGGTTACCGGGCCTATGTTTCTTCCTTTTCTTCAGCAGGCTTCTTCTTGGACTTCAATCACTTGGCCCAATGTATTTCTTTTGGTCCATATCCGTTCTTCAATGCTCCAAATTTGGTACATCCTATAAAACACGCAAAACGAGACAAAACAGTACCAAAACATCGGGAAAATAACATAGATGCAGAATTACGATCTTGGAAACACTCATACAACATTTAACATATATTCCATATAATAAAGAGCCTATCTATCCACTCTTGAGCAGAATTCAGGGTAAATATAGGTATAATTATTGGTACCATTTAGAGCGTTATAGACTACCCCCCACTTAGCTTTTGATCGTCCCGAGCAAAAATGGCGAAAAGAAAATAACACTCAGATAAATATACAATTTAATTGAAAAAAAAATGCCTGACAAAGTCAAGATCAAAATCACGCCACTCATATCCATTAGTAACGCATTAAACACTATTCATATCATGAGTCAATATGTGTGTGTAATAACTTTCACAACCACTTGACTATCTCACATTATGTCAACCCATAGTCGAACTAATCAGTCTCGAACATGTTATTGATTAATTAATTGAGCTGGCAAGGCGGATCGAGAACCGATCATATATTACTCTTAGGCTCACGTTTATCGGTCTATGCAAAAGTCGTGCGTCTTACGCTCCATCGACTAAGATATTGCCAAAGAGAATATAGATGTATATATTTCAATGCACTTCTCTTTTTTGTCGGGTGAACTCTCATTGATTTAACTATCCTCACGGCCCCACTCATGATAAACTACAGAATCCGAAATTCCTTTGCCTTTCTAAGCGTTGGTGGAACATGATTCGTGATGAAGCCAGGGTCAACTCTAGTCAAAATACTATGCTATCGACTACACACCAAGGGAAGTGAGTTATACGTGCTTAAAATGGTGGCCCATAACAGAATATGCGCTTAATACGCCACTACATCATAAGTGGGCATTCACTCTTACTCGTACAAAGTAAAACAAAGATAAAGTCAATTAACACAAAAAGATCAAAGATATCATAATTTTTCAAAAATATGTCAGAATGAATCAAATTCTAAGTGGTGAATCGTGCATCAAAGAGAATCACAATAATCACGCAATTCATGGAATATGATGCTAAGAAGCTAAGTGACGTTCCTCTACCCCCACTTAATCGAAACATTGTCCCTAATGTATAAGATGAAAAATGAAAAGGAACTTAGCTTCGTTTAAGCATGGAACCAAAGAAGAATACGATCATCGTATAAATCATCGGGATCATGTCATTAATCCATGAAGAATCTGCGCTAAATAACTCAAACAAACCAAGAAGAATCGTGGTGACAAGAAACTGTATAACAAAAGAGCTGCAGTAAAAGAGAAAAATAATTAACTCTAAAACAATTCAAGCTGAAAAAATCATTATATTAATAATATTCTGCTGCATCAAAGAGATAGGAAAAGAAAAAGAAAAAGAAAATATAAAAATAAAAACAAGAAAATGGAAAACAAAAACACAAAAGAAATAAAAGCTAGTCATCATCAGAATAACCCTCCCGGTCATCTCTAGGCTCAAAACCGTGAGGTGGAGTAGAACTCGAGGCGGCGGCGGTGGAAGAGGATGCTCTATGATGTGGGGCAGTCCTAGGTGGCGGGGTAGCATGCGGAAGTCCTAGAATGTCAATAATCTGATACATCTTGCTATGTAGACTCGTAATCTCTCGCGAGTGCTCATCAAGCAAGGATCTCAGAGTCCTCGGTGCACCATGCACAGGGAGTATGCTCCCTCTCAGCTCTACCAACCCGTCTCTGTATTCTTGAGACTGACTGCGAATTGAGCTACGGCTCAGGATCTTCCCAATCATCACTGACGAGCATCTTGACCTCGTCCTCCAGAGCAAACATATCAATCATCGGCCCGTATGGTAACATCTCTCGCTCAGAAGTTGCGGCAAGCTCATGAATACAGATATGCATCAAAAGACCGATGTTGATTGGGGCACCCATCTCTAGATAGAATATCAACACTGCCCTCGTAGAAGTGACAGAGACCGTGTGCTTAGTCGGAAGAAGGCGAGCACAAACAAATCTATTGACCATCTTCCGGTCCCAGGATAACTCATTTTCTAGGAAGATGGTGAGGGCTCCAGCAGGGTTATGCTTCCATTGTACCCCTAAGAAATCAGCAATCATCTCCATCCTCTTGAGATCGGCAATGTTGCTCGTGGATGTGTACTCATCCGGGCCTACCGGTGGATGTCTAACCCCAAAATGAGCGTTGATCCGCTCGATAGAGAAGTCAACCTTGATACCACGAACCATAGTATAAGTGGCTCTGGGGTTATGCAAAAAATATGCATAGAATTCTCTTACCACCGTGGCGTTGAACCGGGCCGGTGCCTCAGCCATGTCCAATATATCTTGTGCTTGTAGGGCACCAGGCAATATCGAACCGCAATCGTCCAAGTCTACCCCTCGTTCTCGAGCCACTGGTCTTGTGTTCCAATGCCCTCGGAACGACTCATAAATCTCTAAAGAATGGAATTGCTCAACCCTGTCGATTAAGGGATTAGCATCTCCATATACACTCTAGTAACCACTGGGACGAACTGCTGAACGTTGACGCTTAGGACCCATCCTGAATGAGTATAGGAACTGATTCTGAGGCTGTTTCTGAAAAATTACCCTCCGTAAACCGGAGATAGGGTGCGGTTTACCGGCCTGAAATTTTCTAATTTCTTTCTGGGACTGTGCTTCTGGTAATGGAAGAAGAAGAAGAACTGCAACACTTCACAGCAGCAAGACAAATCAGCAACATGGGTGTTGGATGTGGTGTTTAGGGTTTGAGAATGAAAGGAATTGGTGGTGATGTGGTGGTGATTTTGGCCGAATTTAGATGAAGAAGAAGAAATGGGAGAATTTTGGTGATAAAGAGAAAGGATTTGATAAGAATGATGATATTGGTGACTAAGGGGTGGTTTAAATAGGAAGAATTGAGTGAAGGTGGATGGTTTGAGTGGGATTGTGGGTAGAGAAGTTATTAGGGTGAGGGATTTGAGGAGGTGATTGATGGGATTGAGGTGGAGTTATGGTGGAGTGTGGGAAAGGATGAAAAATTTGAAAAGAGGGGGAAAATGTGGCGTTTCTGCTGACTGACTGTATCTAGTGCAATGTGTGTCCTCCACGTTTCTCAAAAAATTTAGCTTTATAATATGTCATTAAGAAATTTAAAAATCAAGCCTCGGTAAATCAGAAGTTACCCTCGGGATACCGGAGGTATCTTTTCCTCGGTAAATCAGAAGTTACCCACATTCTACTCAACAATTCTGCTCAATTCTGACCTCAAATTGACTCTCCTTTTACTCTTTCCATTGCTATTTCCGACTCAAAACCTAACCTACTTCACTAGAATCCGCAACGAGAAAAAAAAACCTTTCCACAACCATTCGGTTTCAAGCCTAAGGGTGCGGTAGGATGAAAAAATGCACGTCCTTTCATCTGGCTAATTTTATTCATTCCTAATCTACCTAAGGGTTTGAAGAATTAGTTATGAGTTTATAGTTGCCAGCTCGACTTTCTTCAGATCTCCGATCAATCAAGGGTTGGAGCTTTAACTCGCCAAACTTTCACTCAAGAGGTTTGCACTTTCATAGAACCTTTTTGAGCCCTCTTCCTAGCATGCCTTTCTCTCTTAGCTTGTGTGCTAGGTCTGCCTCTGCGTCGAGATTTAGGCTTTAGATACAAGGACTCCACGTTTTCCACTTTTAGGTCAACTCATTCACTACGCAACACGGTAGGACTAGCTTCCGTGAGCATCTTGTCCCGGTCCTTCTCTTCTCTTTCTCTCAGCATTAGTCTCATAAATTCTTGCTCAACGGTCTCTACTACAACCTCTTTATTCTTTTGCCCCTCGATCTCCATAATTTCCACCATTCCTGAAGCATAAATCATGTTGCAACTCTCCGGTCGGTTTTCTAGGGCTTCTAAGATCCTAAAAGATACAACATCGTTATTCATCCTTACAGTCATCTCCTCCTATCAAAATCCATAACCACCCAGCTCGTCGCTAAGAAAGGTCTTCCTAAAAGAACAGGGGCACTTGGGTCCTCAGGTACATCTATGACCGTGAAGTCAATGGGATATGTGAACCCTCCTGCCTTAATTGTACACTTTCTAAGTAGACCAGCATGCATATCTCTGGTTCTATCTATGAAGGTCATGGTTCTGGTTTGATTCATTACGACTTGAATCTTGATCTTCTGACAGAGGGAAAAAGGAAGAATATTTCAACTCAAGCCAGAGTCATAGAGACCTAATCCTACAGATATTCCATTTACAGAATTCGGGAGTCGAAACATGCCAGGGTCTCCTAACTTCACCATGGTGTCCGAGTCTGGGTAATCCTCAGGTTCAGAAAACATCGTGTCAAGATCCCTTTCAGGATCATCCGAATCATAATCCGAAGACGATATATCAATTAATTTTCAAGGGACCTCACCTGGCCGATGCATGCTATATGATAAGAGAATTTTTGCAATCCATTTAATCAAGTAAAAACTCGGAACCATAGCAAAATCTACTTTCTAACCGGCAGTGGACCAGATCGATTGTAGGTAGTGCTTGAGGAGTCCGAGGTCGAACCCACAGAGATTGGCTTTGAGTACCACAGCTGACTTAGCACTCAGTTCAGGTCAAGCAGAAAAATATGTCGTTATACTATTGCATAAAAGAAAAATTATATTAATCGGATTTCTTAATGATTAAAAGAGGTACAGCCGAACTACGATCCGGCGGATTACTCTACCCTCAGACAAACTACCCCAGGAGTGTGCTCTACCTTCCTTGTCTGTCTAATGATAAACTCACAGGTGTCGAGTCCTAATTCTTGTGCTAACTCACATCCTACGCAAAGCTCATCAACCCTCCCTTTAGAAGGCTAACTCACCTAACGTGATTAAGTTCTAGTCTCGCCCGAGTGAACGATAAAAACCCCGTATTGGACATGGACCAAACGACTAGGGTGTCAATCTAGTGCACAGGTAGGTGTCAAACTACCTTTTAAGCCAAAACGTCTACGGTCCCGAAACCCCGGTTCCCACACTTCACCGCAACATACATTTATAAGTTAGGTGTGTGTGATGGTGAACTAGGTGATCAAGCTATCTCAATTATGATTAAAGCAGGTTTCGTAATATGAATTATCGATTAGAACATTTTATTACGTGCTACACTACCTCCCGGTTCATCTCCCTAATGGCGTTTCATCTGCTTTCACATAATTCAGCCGTACGATAGATTTAGCTACTCATTATCGAATTGAAACAATAAACGGTAAAGGAATTCATGATATAAACCATAGGAGAACAAGAAATCATACCCACTTTATTGAAAATTGATGAAGTACCAAAGTTGTGCTCACAAAGATCAAATCTTGACAATTGAAATGTAACGGATTGATGTTGTAATGTATCTAATGTAATAGAGGATCGAAAGACGAGAACAATGGTATTTGGCACTTAATTCTACGCTTTCGGACAAAGGAAATCGCCCAAAAGAGGCTAAAACTTTTTAGATTCGTAAAAGTCTGCTGAAGAAAACGTTTGAGGTGCCTTTTTATAGCCTAGGGCAAAATTCAGCTTATCCGTATGGATAACAGGCTATCCATACGGATAGTTCTTGATTCTCCAAGTTATCCGTACGGATGGAAATCTATCCGTACGGATAAGTCTATAATTACATCTTATGTTTTGTGCTCCCAAGTGTCTGTCCGTACGGCTAGCTTTCTATCCGTCCGGATAGATCTCTTTCCAATATTTTTGATTCTGACTGAGAGTTTTCCATATGGACAGACGTTTATCCGTACGGATAGATGCCTTAACTTCAAAAACTTCACTTTATCCAAACTTAGCCATCGTTTCTCGCCTCGGACACGTCTAAACTCATAAATCATTGTTTTCCAGGCTCCCGACTCACCCAAATTCTGCATAAACATGGAAACAAGAAGCAAACGCATAACCCCGCAAACTACGGGTGCTCGGGAAATGAGTATAAAGTGCTAAAATTAGTCCGAGTTTACGGAAAAACCGATAGTTACTCGCCGTGCAAAGAAAACCTAATTAACACTCATTATAGGGTCTAAACTCACCCGAAACATGCTAGAAACATGATAACTGTGGGTTAAACTGTACATAAATGTACAGTAAAGTTGGTTCCTATCACCACCCCACACTTAGCCTTTACTCGACCTCGAGTAAATCAGGCGATCAAACAATGCCAAGGAATCAACTTTACGGTACATGCATGTGTTTCAAAATATCAAAGTAAAAGGAACTTAGACAAGTGAATGTAATACCTTGACTCCACAAAATCACGAAACGGAGTGAGTGTGTGGTGAATGGAACCGACTTATACTCAATACGGTTACCGGCTTGGAATACCGGACAAACGACTGCACACAATCCTTCCTAGAGTCACCACTAATCGAGGTTCACTAGGGACAGAGATCCGGTCCGGTAGGACTTTAAAGGTTATAATGTTAGGCTCGGACAGGGGTTATCGAAAGATAATTTGGGACTGGAGAAAAGAAGGCACGAGTGAACCTAATCATTGCGTGTACTCCCTCAACTCGAACATAGAAAACCACCAAACTTCTTTCGAATTTCGATTAGAACAACATCCAAACTCAACATCATATTAGCTAATACGCATACTCCTTTTCCGGCTTTCTTTGGTTCGACTTTATTCACTTTCTCTTTCTTTCTTTTTTTTTGTTTTTTTTTCAGCAAACTTTGCTTTCGAACCAAAGGCCACATCAAAGATTCCCTCGAGCTCCTCCCCTTCTAGATGTTAGCTCAAAACTCCCTCCTCATATCATTTCACATACTCTCTCCCACCCCACACTTGCCTTGCAAGTGTGTCTAAAAGAACAACTAAGTCCACTCGTTGGGTAGTAAAAAAGAAACGTGACCAAATTATCGGCTCAAAGCTAGGAATTATAAGCAAAGTAACCAAAAATGGCTCAAATTTCGGACGGTGGTCAGACCGTTCCTATCAAGGCTTAGGAGGGTTTAGAGGGATAATGTTGGGATGTTGGCTTTTGGCTCTGGTCGCTTCAAAGAAATGCCTTTCCCGTCATCCCGAACCTACCCAGGGTGAATTCTTTCTATTTTGCCTCAAAACTAGGGGTACAAGTATGTAAAGCAATCGTACTAAGTATAACCGTCGTAAAATGTGTACTAAAAGTGTTCCGTATCGTGATAGAATGGACTCACTACAAGACATTCATAAGGCTAAAAACCGTTTACTAACTCAACCGTGAAAAGCATGCATATATCGCGGTGTTAACACCCTGGAAAAATTTGAAAATGCCTAGAAATCAACTCGAAACCGAGTAAAACTAAGTTCATCACATAACGGCATAGTAAAGTATGAAAACATGTGAATAAGCTAAGTCGTCCCACCCCCCACTTTAGTGAAACACCGTCCTCGGTGTGTGAATGAAAAGGAAAAAGAGACTTAGCTTAGTAGCCCGGCAACGGCGCCAACTTGATAAGAGAATTTTTACAATCCAGTTAATCAAGTAAAAACTCGAAACCTGAGCAAAATCTACTTTCTAACCGGCAGTGGACATGATGGATTGTAGGTAGTTCTTGAGGAGTCCGAGGTCCATCCCACAGAGATTGTCTTTGAGTACCACAGCTGACTTAGCACTCAGTTCAGGTCAACCAGAAAATTATGTCGTTATACTAATCGGATTTCTTAACGATTAAAAGAGGTACAGCCGAACTACGATCCAGCGGATTACTCTACCCTCAGACAAAATACCCCAGGAGTGTGCTCTACCTTCCTTGTCTGTCTAATGATAAACTCACAGGTGTCGAGTCCTAATTCTGATGCTAACTCACACCCTACGCAAAGCTCATCAACCCTCCCTTTAGAAGGCCAACTCACCTAACGTGATTAAATTCTAGGCTCGCCCAAGTGAACGATAAAAACCCCGTATTGGACATGGACCTAACGACTAGGGTGTCAATCTAGTGCACAGGTAGGTGTCAAATTACCTTTTAAGCCAAAACGTCTACGGTCCCGAAACCCCGGTTCCCACACTTCGCCGTAACAAACATTTGTAAGCTAGGTGTGTGTGATGGTGAACTAGGTGATCAAGCTAGCTCAATTACGATTAAAGCAGGTTTCGTGATATGAATTATCGATTAGAACATTTTATTACGTGCTACACTACCTCCCGGTTCATCTCCCTAATGGCGTTTCATCTGTTTTTACATAATTCAGCCGTACGATAGATTTAGCTACTCATTATCGAATTGAAACAATAAACGGTAAAGGAATTCATGATATAAACCATAGGAGAACAAGAAATCATACCCACTTTATTGAAAATTGATGAAGTACCAAAGTTGTGCTCACAAAGATCAAATCTTGACAATCAAAATGTAACGGATTGATGTTGTAATGTATCTAATGTAATAAAGGATCGAAAGACGAGAACAATGGTATATGGTACTTAATTCTACGCTTTCGGACGAAGGAAATCGCCCAAAAGAGGCTAAAACTTTCTAAATTCGTAAAAGTCTGCTGAAGAAAACGTTTGAGGTGCCCTTTTATAGCCTAGGGAAAAATTCAGCTTATCCGTACAGATGGAAATCTATCCGTACGGACAGTTCTTGATTCTCCAGGTTATCCGTACGGATGGAAATCTATCCGTACGGATAAGTCTCTGATTACATCTTCTGTTTTGTGCTCCCAAGTGTCTGTCCGTACGGACAACTCTGAGTCAGAATCAAAAATATTGGACAGAGATCTATCCATCAAGTCCCATAACGGTCATGAGGTAAAGCTTCCCGAATCCCTATATAAAGAAAAACATATCCAAGACATACGTGCACGGGACATGGTCCACGTGCCAAAGCAAGTAATAAGGGGGAAATCTGGGGATAATCAAAATATTCGACCTCGTTACGTCAGAAAACTCGAAGGAGAGTACTATATGGGTAAGGCATCAAACATGATATATAAAACATCCAAAATCATCATCCATCCATGAGTAATCCAAAAAGCAAGTCAAGAAGGCTAAAGTAGTGAAGAGAGGTGCCTTATGGATTATAAACCAAGGAGAGAAAAGTAACACAAAAGTGATCGCAAAACAAAAACCCTAGCCAAATCTGAACGGAAAGTGAAACACCAACACCCTGACCTAAAGGAAAACTAAGTACCGACTCGAAAGGAACATCATCGACTCTAAACTCCAGTCTGGTCCTCGGGAGGATGTAGTGTGGGCTCATAAACAGAAGTATCAGCAGTAGTTGTGGTGGTAGCAGTGGCTGGGGCAGTCCCTGGTGTGCTTGGGGTCTCTGTGGTAGGAGTAGCAGTAGTAGTGGCTGGGACAGCCTGAGAAGTACCAGAACCCTCCCCAGAAGCGCTCGCGGCAGCTCTAAAAGTCGTCTCGGCTGCATCCTCCTCTAAGCATAACTCGATCGCCTCCTCGATGAAAGACGTGAACCGGTAAGCCTCCTCATCTACCTTAAGCTCAGGCATGTCCAGGAGGTTTCTTCCGATCACCTCCACCCCTTCGGTTAACGTGTTCAGTTGAATCTGCTGCCTGTCTAGCATATTCCGTTGCCCATCCATCATCAAATACCGGGTGCGTGTCGGTAAGGGAACTGTACGGATAAAATCAAACGAATGCTCATCAACTGGCTCTACCTCAGGACCCTGATCACCCTACTCTTCATCACCCTCAGCCTCGTTCTCAACATCCCCCGTGATAGATGGTCCACCCGGACCCATCTCGGATAGCGGACTCAACAAAATCGGCTTCTTCGTATGCCGCTCATCCAACTCATACTCTTTCACACCCGCCTCCAAACATAAACCATTGAGTAGATGGATACAAACAAGCTTGGCTCTCTGATCATTCCGGTTCTTCGTAATCTCGTTATACAACACCCTTCCCACATCTATCGTGATGTCGAATTAAAGTGCAAAGCGCATAGTCAAATCAAGCATAATAAACTTATGGAAGTTGTCTTTGGGTAGAAGGCGGTTCTGAACAAAGCGGGCTTTCACCTTCCAATCCCGAGAGAAACGAGTGGTCTTGAGCATGTCTCTCACACTAGTTACCCCAGTCTTCTTCATTGTCCAAGGGATGTCAGGATCAAAGCCTAAACGCAACTCCTCAAATGGGTCTTCCCCCATATCCTGCTTCTCCTTGATCACATCCAAATAATCAGAAGAGACGGCCAGCAGCTTGTAGTAGTCCGTAATGGCCTAGGTGTAAAAAGTACATCAACTTCCTGGACATTCACCACCATCGATAACGGATCGGCTCACTCAAATTGGCCAAAAACTCCGGTGCCAAAGTCAAATTGGGCTTCCTCACCTTGAAATCCGGCACCTTAATAAACTCATCCCACTTCCTCTTCTTCAAATTGTCTTGGAAACTTTTCTCAACCTTTTCCATATCAACGGCCCTTTCTAAAATTTCCCGACCTTTGAATCTCAATTTAAACGCTTTCTCGGCATTCTCGTTTATAAATCTATCTTTGGAAGGAAAAACACCCCTGGTGCCCTCCTAGCTTGTGCTCTCAACTCAGAAATTCTAACCCTCTCGGGAGTCCCTACTTGACCTCCCGGGGCTGCCCCAGATCTCGAGGCTGCTCAGTACTCGCTTTCTCAGTTTTCCGAGGGTCGACTAATGGTTCCTCATCCACATCCGTATCCATCCCTGACTCATCTACAAGTTGACCATAAACTGGATTTTTCCTAGCTTCCCGCACCGGTCTATCTATTCTATCACCCCCGATTGTCAACGGCATGTTCAATGTTTCCAACGGGATCTCCTCGAGCCTAGGTTTCTTCTTACTAGTGGCAATAGCCTTGCCCTTCCCCTTCCCTTTTACGGACTTAGAACCCCCCCTCTGCTGCTCTCTTCTTAGGACTCATTATGAACACGATCAAAAACACCCCAAAAACCAAGGCGAAATCAAACACCCCGTCAATCCACCGTAACACCAACATTCCACGTAAATCACCAACAAAATAATCAAAACAGCAATGCAGACGTCCCCAAACCATCACACCCCATCACGAACAACAACAAAGCAAGAAAATCAAGAAAAGAAAACCTAATCAGTTAAGGGTTCGTTTGGGGTTTGATTCGAAAATCGACCCCGGGAAAAAGTGAAATTAAACTGAGAAAGATCGACTAGAATTACCAATCTGGACGATAGGAGTGCAACGGAGTTGACGGAAGCCCCGGATGATCAACGGAGAAGCCAAAGATGGAATTTTTAGACCTACGTAAAAATCGCCAAAAAGTTGCTTGATTCTCTCTATCATTTGTTTGTTGGTGGAATTTGTTTGAAGAATTGAAGAGAGGAGGTGGATAGGTGTTTATAGCACCAAAAATTTCAAAAGCGGTGAAGAATAGAAGAATTTGTGTGTTTGAGGGCAAAAAAAATCGGGGGGTAGGTTATTTGGAGGAAAAAAACTGCGAATGGAAGTTGAGAGGGGGGTGAATTTATAGATATATTCCTATCCGGACGGATAACAACTGTCCGTACGGATAAGTTTGAAGGAGATGAACTATCCGTACGGATGGTGAAACTGTCCGTACGGATAATTCTGTGAAAATCCATATATTTTTGACTGAGAGTTATCCGTACGGATAAGAATCTGTCCGTACGGATGAATGGCTGAAACTGAAAATTTTGAGTACTGAGAGTTATCCATCCGGATGATAACTTATCCGTACGGATGGAGGTAGGCAAAGTGAAAACGAAGTTTTAGATAGAAAAACCCCCTCATGACCATCCGAACACAACCAAAACACCAAAAACACATCACGTGGGTCTCAAGAACAAACAAAACACAGAAGATGGTGGGTTACCTCCCACCGAGCGCCTTTGTTTAATGTCGTTGGCTCGACAGAATGACTTAAACTGTGCCATTTTTTTCCAAGTTATACTACCGGCATGGGCATGGAAAACGAGGGATAGAGAGATGAAGGATGGTGGATTATAAGAGTGGGACGTCATGCATTGGAGTCCATGACGGGACTAAACAACTTATTTCTTCCAACTTCGGATCTTCCAAAATCACAAGCTCGAGAGCCTCGTCAAAAGGCAACTTCTCATATCTCTTCAAATGAAGACCATTGGTAATTGAGGTCCCGTACTTCGGATGATTTATCTCTACCGCTCCCGAGTCGAACATCTTCATAACGGTGTAAGGTCCCGACCATCGGGACTTCAGCTTCCCCGGAAAAAAGGTGTAAACGCGTATCATACAGTAAAACCTCATCTCCCACCTTAAACACCTTCGGTTTTATCAGTTTATCATGGATGAGCTTAGTTTTTTCCTTATATCTCGCTGAGCAATCATAAGCTCGCAGGTGAAACTCCTCCAACTCAACTAACTGAGCCATCCTCCTTTCTCCACTAAGAGTCTCATCAATATTTAACTCCTTAATGGCCCAACGCGGTCTATGCTCAATCTCCACTGGGAAATGACATGTTTTTCCAAAAACGATCATGTATGGAGACATACCAATCGGAGTCTTAAACGCATTTCTGTGAGCCCACAGCGCATCATCTAATTTCATGGACCAACTCGTACAGTTCTTATCAACAGTTCTTTCCATAATTCTCTTAATACCACAGTTGGAAACCTCCACCTGGCCACTCGTCTGAGGATGGTAGGCCGTTCCTAACTTATGAGTTACCCCATACTTTAGAAGCAGCTTATCCAAATCTCTATTGGCGAAATGAGTGTCATTATCAGAAATTATTGCCCTTGGTACACCCAATCGTGTCAGAATGAACTTTTTCAGAAGCTTGATGACTACATGTCTGTCATTAGTGGGGGAGGCGATCGCCTCCACCCACTTTGAGACATAATCACAAGCTACTAGAATGAACTTGTTCCCAAAAGAAAGAGGATAATGTCCCATGAAATCGATGCTCCAGACATAAAAAACTTCACACACAATAATAGATTGTTGAGGCATTTCGTTCCTTCTTGAGACTCGGCCTGAACGTTGACACGCGTCACAAGTTTTGACATAAGCATAGGCATCCTTAAAGATCGTGGGCCAATACAACCCACTTTGTAAAGCTTTCAACGTGGTTCTCTGCCCCGAGAAATGGCCCCCGGCCTCTTTATCATGGCAAAAAGATAACACGCTCAACCGCTCACCCTCGGTAATACACCTCCTCAGAATACCGTCGGCCCACAACCGGAACAAATAAGGATCCTCCCAGACAAAGTACTTAGTCTCACTCATGAGCTTCTTCTTCTGATTTTCATCCAACTCTGGATCTACAAACCCACTCTCAAGGTAGTTCACAATCGGGGCAAACCACGGTGCACCATTTTTTCCTCTACGCAGAAAATTCCCTCGCTTTTCCGGCAACATAGTGTCCACCACGAACAGTTGCTCATCCGGAAATGAGTCATTTATCTCCACCCTCTCAGATTCCTCATCCTTAACCGGCTCTATACGACTGAGATGATCGGCTACGACATTCTCACAACCCTTACGGTTTCTAATCTCAACGACGAACTCCTGAAGGAGCATAATCCATCTCAACAAGTGTGGTTTAGCATCCTTCTTTGCAAACAGGTATTGTAAAGCGGAGTGATCCGTATGCACGATCACCTTAGACCCCACCAGATAGGATCTAAACTTATCAAAAGCAAAGACCACCGCCAACAACTCTTTCTCGGGCGTGGCATACTTCTGTTGGGCCGGGTTAAGGGTATGACTGGCATAATAAATGTGTCGAAATAGCTTATCGACCTTCTGCCCTAACACAGCTCCCACAGCTAGATCGCTCGCATCACACATAATTTCAAAATCTTTCTCCCAGTTCGGAGCTATCAGAATGGGAGCCTCCGTCAACAGCTTCTTAATATCATTGAAAGCCTCTTTGCACTCCTCATCGAAAGTCACGTTCACTCCCTTCTTCAACCTTGAGGTTAGGGGTGTAGCCTTTTGGGCGAACTAAGGGATAAATCTACGATAGAACCCCGTATGTCCCAGAAAAGACCTTAACGTTTTCAAATTAGAAGGCATAGACAACCTAGAATAGCGTCTACCTTAGCCCTATCAACCTCTATCCCCTTGGCTGATACCTTATGACCTTGTATTAATCCTCTCGGTCACCATAAAGTGACACTTCTC